>JAFJYI010000292.1:0-600000 GCA_019022655.1 Acacia acuminata
AAGAATTAAGTCTTTATGACCCTTTTTTTATCAAGCCCGTTTTACCATTAGCAGCAACCAAATTGTTTCTTCAAACAAGTGCATAACCACGAAAATGAGGCGAAGCTTCAGCAAGTTAGGGTTCTTTAGCAGCTTACCATTCATGCAACTATTACTCCTGTTGTCGTTCTTATGCGGATCGGCTTCAGCAATCAGATCTCAGACCTCTCAAAGCGAATCCGTCACCCTTTCACGTAACCTTTTTCTTACTGGCAGTCTGTCTTTGTCTTTTGTTTCACGAGTGTACAATTTTTCGTGTTTGGTAAAGTCACTTTAGAAATAAGATAAAACTTGATAAAATCATAACCTTTTCTCGAACTTCTTTGAAATCAACATCCATATAATGAAATAGATCACATATCATGGCTATGTTGAAATTTGAAATTATAGAGCATTTATCTAGTTATCTTATAGTCATTTTAAAAGATTCTCTAGAATGAAAACTTCAAGTTCAGTAACGTTTATTTCAAGTCGTTGCGTTCGTTTAACGAACCTTATCAAATTGGGGAATTCACTTTGTGGATTTAATTAGGTCAACGGGTAAATATTATACTATAACTCAACAGACTAAACATACAAGTGACTAGTCTTTTCTGAGCCAAAAAAAAAAAAAAAAAAAAGTGACTAGTCTTTTGCTTTTGTTTTCCAAGTGGCCATTTCTTTCTACTGTGGGACAGTAACTAAAGTCTAGGGTAGGTTCTCAAGTCTGCTTTATGAATGATCAAAGATAATTAAATTTTTTTCTTCTGAGACAAGAAATGTAAAAACCAAGGGGCCACAACAATAACTCGCCCCTAAACAAATTTCTTAAAGCAGATACAATCCTATGTAGAAATTTAGAACGCCCATGAAGCCCCAAATTGTGCCTTCACATGTAAATTGCACCATTACATATAAAGATTATTGATCAGCATGAACAGAATAAATACTCTCTTATAAACTGACAAGAACAGAATATAGGAAAGAGCAGAATCACAGAACAAATAACGAGATATAATAAGATAATATATGTGACTCTATATCTGCACCAACTCTTGGAAGATTTTCATGGCAGGAGCTGGCAAACCAAGAAGCACATTGATGTTTTTCCTCTCTATCCCATGAGAAAGAAACAAAATCACTTCCTTCTCTGGCAATGATACCGGCCCAGAAAGAACAGGCTCTCCCCAACCAAAATCAGTGGTGTGGAAGGAAAGCCTAGACCAGGTTGTGATCAGAAGTGTACAAGTCAGAGAAGGCCTAGCTCTTGTCACCTCAAAATAATCTACAGCTGATCTCATGTAGCTGTCTGTGACCATCTTTATAGCATCTTTAATTTGCTGCACAGCAAATGAGAGAGGCTTTTCTGATAGCTGACCTGCTTGACAAACAGAATTGGTTAGTACTATTCCATTACCACAGTACCCTTTTGGTAGAGGAGGGTTAAACTTAGCCCTTCCATCAACGGCAAAAAGTAGTTTTGCTTGCTGGTCTGGCAACAATTTTAGGGCTTTGGTTCGAGCCACCCAGACGTATGCTGAGGACTTCAAAAAGTTGTGCAAGAATCAAGAACCCCATCTTCCATGGCTTTCATCTTGAGCTGCTTCAGCTTCTCAGGATCAAAACAGAAGGACTTGTACACCATCTCTTCTTCATATAGGTCCTTGGTGCCTGACTTGTCTTCAATGTCAGCAAATTCTTGGTGCAGGTACTCTATCTTTGGTGGGTTCCTTGCCCTGAGTATGCTTCTGTCCAGAAATGGAGGGATTGGACATTGGCTCGCCCCTGGCTACTTCACCCCAAGAGTTCACAAACTCCATTGCACCAATTCCATCAAACATACAGTGATTCATGCACAGTCCAAGAACAAATCCTCCACACTTTGAACTTGGTCACCTGGAATATATACAGTTGAAACCTCACCTTTGCAAGAAATAAGCTATGCAAACTTCATGGATCTATGAACTCAAGGTGAGTCTTCTGACTACTTAATGATAAATATTGTAGTTTATCATTTTCTTAAAAAGAAAATGATAACATTATATTGTTAAACTGCATGAGTTACTCCTATCAAGTGAAAATGAAACTCTACGTGACTTGAGACAAAAGTGGATGTGGCCGCAGTAAATGCTAAAAGAACTTGAAAACAATAGTTTTTAGTCTTCCTACCTAAGACATGTCTCTATAGTAGCAACAGTGAATTCAGGACTTTGCTTGTAATTTCTTCAGGGTTCACACAGAGAAGAACATACCTGGGCAACCAAAGGAGGACTGGAAGGATGTGTTTTGCACCAGGAACGTCATAAACAAGCTTGCCAAGAGTCCCGGGCTCTGACTTTGTTATGTCACCAATCTCTTCCATTGACAAGTTTGCTTCAGCCTCCACAAAATAAGGCTCCCTCTCAGTGCAGTCAACTATCAGCTTTACCCCTCTGCGCTTATGTTCAACCTCCCAGCAAGGGGATAATAGTGCACAAGAACCTTCTTCAAAGCATTCTTGATCACTTCCCTGCCTTTCATTCCCCTTCTCAGGCGATTTGAAGTAAATAGTTCGAACAGTCACTGCAATGTTCTGATCAAGGTTAGATAGAAAATACATGCCTTTTGGGTGTTTCCCGCAGGAGTCACCAGAGCTGGTTCGCTTAGCTTTACGCTAAGTTGGAAGCCATTGCCAACGTTAGCCTTCTCCATTTCAGCTAAGCCAAACACTTCAATAAGATGTATATAGCTGTTGGAGAAAAGAAACATATTTTACATGTGAACCATTTAAAACATGATATAGGAAACACGTGGGGAATGTATGTATTTCGTACCTGAGAGAGTCTCAAAATTTTGATAGGGCTCGAGTCTGGGCAGAGAAAAATGCCTCTTTCTGGGGATGAGTGTATGGATCAGGTACGTGGAGTTCAAGTGTTATTAAATAAAGGGATGTGAGGTGAAAGTTGGAAGTAGTTGTTTATAGAAACAGAAGATGATGTAAATATAGAAGGCCTAAGAGCTGATGAGTGCAAAATGGACACAATATGGGTGAGGGTAGGCCACTGGTTAAGAGACCAAATACAATAAGAAGGAAACCACGCTGGTTAATGATAGGCAGGTTTGTGGTTGGTGTCCCACTATTGCCAACTCAAATCTTGTTTATCCTTTTCCTCATTAACTTTTCTTGTTGGCTTTTAAAGTGGCCAAGCGGCCGGCTTAGTTTTCAATCATTAGTATCGCCCAATTAGTTAAGTCATCTTTAATTAACATAAACAAATTGAACCTGTTCTGAATTTTGGAGATCAAGCCGCTTAACTAACAGATTCAGTTATAATGCTGACTCGCGTTTGTATACAGCAAGACGTTACCCCATGCACCTTGTTTTTAGCACTCGCCGTTTGAAACAATTATCCCAAGCTATATTCTTCTGTACGACTTTTTAACTTTCCATTTAGTTGATGATACGGTTACCAAACGAGGGGGAAAAAGAAACCAACGCAAAATCTTTCGTTTTCTTTTTTATTTTTATAATACTATTATTATATATGGATAGAGCTGAAAAACCCACCCGTATCTCGTATCTAAAAAGACACACATTTTCAAGGCCTGGTCCATTTAATTAAGAGTCACGGGTTGGCCCGTGGGCTTCAAACTTGTTTATCATATTTTTACTTCTTATACATTCGACACTAAAAATACCTGATTTAAAACATAAATATCATTCATTTTCTATACCGCTAGCTCTTTTAGATCCGACTCCATTTTCAAACCCTAAATTTATGTTCAATTTCTCACTTAATTCCAAGCAAAAAAGGACTGACCCTACATGCTTGACCCGATTTTTCAGCTCTATTTATTTATCGATATTTTTGGTTGAACTTACTATGAGAATTGTCGTGCATGTTAAACAAGTGCTAGGGTGTATTCAAATTTTATGTTTATTGTGAGTAAATTACGAGATGGACCTAGGTTTCGCAACTCCTCGTCTTTTTTTTTTCAACAATTAAATTATTGCTTTTATAGGGCCAACCTATATAAGAAATGTTGTTTATAAATAGGTGTGTATGTGTAGCATTAGCGGCGGAACTAGGGGTTAGAGGTGGCCCCTACAATTATGGAATAGAACCCAACAATTCAGGAAATTACATTTTCACCTCATAAAAATTTCAATATTTTCACTTAGTCGCTCATTTAAGGTTTTGTGGAGGGAGTAAAATGAAGGGATTGAAATTTTTTATGGGGTTGGAATATATTTTTATAAACATCGGATTCTATTCTATAATTTTCACCCCCTAATTCTGATTTTCGACTTGCACTCTATGTAGCATGGAATTATCAATTCCTTACCCACCCTATTAATGGAGTAAGATAGACATTCCCCTCATGTATGTCGCATGTAATTAGGTATGTGTGTACGTGTAGCATTAGCGGCAGAATTGGGGGCTAGGGATGGCCCCCTAAAATTACGGGATAGAACCCAATAATTCAGGAAATTACATTTTCACCTCATAAAAATTTCAATATTTTCATTTCGGTCCCTACTTAAAGTTTTGTGAAGGGATTGAAATTTTTATCAGTTGAAATATAATTTTATGAACATCTCGATTCTATTCTACCGTTCACCCCCGATTACAATTTTAACTCCGCCTATATAGCATGGAATTATCAATTCCTTACGCACCCTAGTATGAAAACAAGACTAGATTTTGGCTAGGTATGAAAATAAACTAGGCTTTAAAACAGGTTGAGCATGTGGGGTAAAAGACATGAACCCGAATGTAAGTTTTTTTTTTTAAGCTTAAGTTTGAGCCTTCATAAGTTTGAGTCGGAGCCTCTTTAAAACTTTTTAAAGACATACTAAAAAACATCATATTACAAGCCATAAACGTTATAAATAGAACTTTATATACTAAACATCCTAATTTTTACTTTTTAGAATTGAATTATAATTAATAAAGGGAGAATTGATAAAAAAAATTAAATAAAGAAAAACAATAAATAAATAAATTAAAAAGGCTGCCTCTTTTGTCAAAAGGCAGGTGGGGTATTTAATACCCCACTCCTCGATCATGGGCGCCATGTCTCTTTGGTCAATAAGGGCACGTGGCCCTTATTGTCAATACCCCACTTTCAGGCAGTCCTCATTTCTGAGGAGAGCTGGGGGAATGGGTTTCGTTGTTCAGACCTAGTAGACGCATTCCGCAATTGTTTCTCCATGGTTTGAACTTTGAAGGCAAGGTTATAATATTATTAGGTAAATTAAACTTTTTTTAATAAATTTCCTTAAGTAATTATTCCACGTATTTTTTTTTTTTTAATGAGGTGAATTATGTTGATTAATGGTACTTATGGAGTTAGAATTTTGAAAAAGAGTTTTGAGTTTTGAATAATGTAATTTGACTATGTAACATAGGTGATGATTATTAGTTAATTTTAATCGGTTTAGATTTTTCGTTGATTGTTGTAGGAATTTAAAATTAATTTCTATTTAAAAATTTTAGGATTTATGTCATGTGGGATGGTTTCTACTGATTAAATGTGGTCTAAATAATTTATTTGAGTTTATATGTATTATTATTGAAATTTTAATCGGTCTAGTCTTGTAGATTTTGTGTTATATGAAATTATAAGTTATGATTTTGATTATATGGATATTTAAAAATTGTTTAATAATTGAGTTATGCTCGTATAGGTTATAAAAGAGATTTAATTGGTCTGTGATTTTTTGATATCGTGATTTTATGACTATTGATGTATTGGAGGTGAACTTTTAATTTATAAAAATTGAGTGATTGATGTAAGAATATGGTATAGAGATTATCTACATATTTTAAGGAGCAATTTGTGCCACAGAGGAATTGATCCGTGACCTTATATTGTTGAGGGAATTATGATGTTAAGGATAATGGTGTTAGAAGAAATTGGATTTTTGGGAGTTGAATCGTATAACTTATTTATTTTATTATTGCTTGTGGTTAATTGGTATCTACATTGAAAATGTAAAGTTTTCCTATTGAACGGTGATTATTCATGCTTTGCCCCTCAAGTTAAGGTTGGATGGAAATTGAGGTATCTAGAGAGTTAATTTATTATATATGCTAGTTAAGTATATTTAATTGTTGAGAATATTATTATTATTATTATGTTAGTTAAACCTACTTCTCGATTTTGCAATCCTTTCCTACATGCTTTGTAAAATTGATTTTGACTGCGTGGGACTTTACGCTCTACCCTATCGTTGTTAATATTTTCCGGATAAGGCCTCCTAAGTCACTATAGATCGAGGGGCAACAAGAGGTATAGGAGTAGTGAGTTTTGTAGGCCTCTTTTGGCAATGGTATTTTGTTGATTTCTATATTATCATTTTAAGGCCCTCATGTTTTTAAATTATTATATTTATTGTTTTAGATAATTGTTTAAACATTGTTGGGTTGAGGTCTATGTTGGTGGATCTATAATCATATCGATGTAGAACTTGTTTTGTGTAAACCTTTGTGTCAGGGTATAGTGTTATAATGGACTGTGTTTTTTTTTTTTTTTTTTTTCTGTTTGTTAATTGTGCCCATGGTGACAAATTCTACGTAATGGGCGGAATATATGTTGGGACCTCAATGGTGTGTCCTTGAAAGAAAAGAGTCTTTCCATTATCACTTATTAATCAGGTTTTATAAAATCATCATGGTTAATTATTGTTAGTGAGAAATGGTCTTTTCACGGCTTGTCAAAACCTCTATAAATGTAGGTTTTTGGTATGCTTCAAAGCATAATATTTATAAATTGTACCCTTTATATAAGATTTGAGCCTAAATATAATTAAGATAAATTATTATTAAGTGATTTCACCAACTTAAAAGTTATTAATTTAATCATAAAAAATAAAACATTAGTGTTATTGAAGAGAATAGTAAGGATGCAACCATGAATAGTTAAGAAAATGTTCCAAATATTTCCAAGCATAGTAGGGATAGTGATGTAATTAACTAATTATAACTTGAAATTAGAATACAAGAATAAAAAAATAAATATTGTGTTATTTATATGTTATAAATATAAGTATATTTATTTAATGTATAAATAGTGACTAAAAATAGGCAAGGTCTATTTACACCTTTAGCTTTTAAATGCATTGACCTAATCTTTTTAACCACTGCATCGATCAAGTCCTAAATAGGGACAAGCTACAAGCCACACGATAAAGTGCATATTCCTATCCTAGGTCTCGTCGATAGCTCATTGGCCTCATGCCCATCACAAGTGGAGCACCAAGAATGTGCTCGTTTGGAATAGTAATTAAAGCTTTCAAAAGTAATTTTTCAATTGGATTCCTGAGATACGAGGTAAGTATGTGATAGGAGTTTTATCATTTTTAGGCAACAAGGGCAATATTTGCAATAATTTAGCCATCGCTTTTAATATTGGGGGCTAGCCCCGTAACTTTTATGGAATCTATTACGTTTGTCGATCTTTCATCGGAAAAAATAAATAAAGTACTCCCCTGGTCGACATAAACTAGTTGACTTTTTTTGGATAAATTAAGGAAGCTAATTAAATTACTTTAGAGTATTTTTATTTTATTTTCTTCAAACTATTTACTACTTAGTTTGACTAATAAACTAATATATAATCTAAGGATATACAATATATAAAATGATTAAGTATCTTATTAGCTTCCTTAATCTCTTCAAAAAAATTCAATCCAGCTTTATAACTTTTAGGAAGGTGGTAGTATCTTTTAAAAAGAACATGTATATAAATGTGATCTTTTAAAAAATCAACCTTTTGTTTTGTTAGGTATATCTCCTTCATTCTAAGAGTTGAAAAGAAGGCTTGCGTCATTTTCTAGGATTTAAGACACGCATAAATAAAGGTGAACAAATTGAAACCGAAACTAAAAACCCAACCAAACTAAATTCGGTCTTTCGGCCATGATTTAAAAATTAACTTGATTAAAATCGAAAAATTGTAATATATATAATATATTTATGTTTAATACATCGGAAAAATTATTTGAAATGCATATTTCGTTGGGAAAATCCGTTTCGGCGTTTTATTAGCCAAAAAATTCGGAAAAACCCAAAACAACCAAAAATTCAAAAAAGGTATGATTCGACAATACTAGAAAAATGCCCTTCGTGATTTACTAAGTTGTTAATGGGCGATCAAGTTGTTAGCGGGGGGCGATTTAGTTGTTAGGTGATTTAGTTGTTAAAAATATATTTTTAACAACTAAATCAAATTTCATCTAACAACTAAATCAAATTTCCATTAACAAAATCATCTACCCCATTAACAACTCACCTTGGGCCTTTTTCGAATTTTAATCTTGGCCTTTCAATTTTCGTAGTCTTTGGGGCATTTTTTTCATTTTTTTGTAATATGCCCCTGAGGCAGATTTTCCTATTTCATTTGTTAAATAGGTGTTTATTTTGAATTATATTTGATAAAATTTATAGATATTTTAAATCTATTTAATTTATTTTATATATTTTTCCCTAAATCTAATATTGAAGATGAAAAGTAATTTTTTATTCATATATATTTTATTTTGTAGATAATAAATAAAAAATTCAAATAATTAATCAAACCATAATATTTCAGATTTCAGATATTTTGGTTTTTACAAAAAAAATTGAATCGAAAAACTGAATGCTCCTCTTCTCATTAATACCATACATAACTTCGTTTTTCTTACCATGCGTCCCAATTTCAACTTCAAATTGATACCCCCACTGATAAAGAAAAATTCGTACCCTTATACATAGTGGAAAAATATGACGTAAAATAGAAACGCAGGCCCTATCTGCAATCTCATCTTCTGATATAAATGAGGTGTTCTACTCTAAGTACTAAAGTCACGTTCCCCATTAAAACCCTGGTTCGTCTTTCCCCTAAAAACATACTTCATCTTCTGATAAAAGATACACACATGCTCTTGGCTTGGTTTTGTCACAAAAATACCCAATTACATATACCTACTTCATTTATCAAAATAATTATCACTTCTGTATAATTTTTTACAAAAAACTATTAAATAGTCCAAATGATATAACTATAATGGTATTTGACCAAATATCCTCTTTAAATATAATCAATGCACTGATTCTTTTGCACAACTCAGAAATGTTCAATAGTCCAAATGGTTGGCCATTCGCAACTCGGAAATGTTGAAATCCTTCTTTACCGTAATTTATTGATAACAACTTTACAGCAGCTCTTTCATACATGATTCTTTTGCACCCGTGATGAAGAAACATGAATGCGTAGACTACCACAACTCAAAATTATAGCCTCTAAGAGCTCTGGAGACAGCTATGCAGATCACCGATTGATTTCTGACATTAATTGGAGGTGGTTTTAACAACTTTGAAATGCTCCTCTCCACCTCCAGAAGGTAACTGACTTCACAAAGTCATGCTTGGCCACACCTCTTCAGACAAGCAATTCCTTCTTCTAGATAGTCTTCCTGTTAATCCAACAATCAGGCGTATCCTGGACATTTTAACCACCAGAATTTGACTAGTTTAGATCATCACAGTGCAGATAGGTAGAACGCACAAACAATTTTCAAAGCGATCATAGAGATGGATGAAAGGTACAGTTAAAACACAAACCTTCATGATTCCTGCAAGGACAGCTCCTCCAAGGTATACCATGTGTTTCCTTCTCGGTGGATCCTCAATTCGTAATCGCAGTTTCTAAACACCAAACAATGGGAAAAGAAAGGAGTCCAAGAAATGTTAGCTTAACTCATGATGGTACTGGGCCAAATAAACTTATGATTCTAGATCTGCGCTCAGTCTCTCATGGGGAGGGCAAAGCATATATTTTATTAAAAAAATAAATTATGCAGAAAGATTTCACAAAAAGCATGGCGTAGTGAGGCTGAAGGAGCTTCAGATGTAATTTCCTATTTTGGTCTCTTGTTATATCGTATAGGGTAAGGGAGAATTTGGCCACAATCAGGGATCGAGCTTACACCTTATTGGCTTAAACCAATGGTGCACGTCCTTTAGGCCCCGAGGCTGAAGTTAAGTTAATTCTAGGGGGCCAACCTCATTCCCTTTTATCCACTAGCATAATTCTCTCTTGGAACAATTATTTTTTTGCCAAAATTCACATCAGTTGATATAATAGTGCATTCATTGTTCAGTATGAGACATCTTGCTAGATTAGACTAGGTACTCATTTGCCTTGGCACTGCTAGGAAATATGTAAATCCACAAGCACAAAAAAAAAAAATTTACAAAACCCAAGTTTACCTTCAATCCATCCGGCTGCCCTTCAGAACAACGTCTAGATAACGATCCAGTATTTCTTTTTCCAATCTGAGCAAAGACACAGAAAGAGAAAAAGCTTTATCAACCTTGATTTGGAAGCACAATATTTTTAGGAAAAGGAAGATTAAAACCATCTGAAAAGAAAAAGACAACGGCTCCAAGAGATAATAATTTAAAAGCATAGAAAAAGGCCATAAAATATTGTCATACAAAGTCCAAACTCAATATTCGAACCATCGGTAAATATATCAGCCAATACAAGACATAGCGCAACAGTTGGCATGAATTAGACAACTCTCAACTTAAATATGGTATTAAAGTTGGCAATCACCTTACTCACAGCAAATCCAGCAAAGTGTTATGTAGGAAGAAGATGAAAAGAGAAGATAGAATATAATACGAAAGAAGAGAGGGGATAGAAGAAAGGAATAGATAGTTGGGTAGAAACTGAGAGGGTCGAGAGAGTAAAGAAGCAGAACTTAATTTCTCATTATGCCAAAGGCCTCAGCCTCACATGCAAGGACTCCTCCATTCACAAGGCACAAGAGTTACTAACAACCCTACTCCCTATAACTACCTTAAGAGGCATTTATTATTTATTTGATAAGCTTGGAACCGCAGAAAAATTTATCAATTAACCGACATAAAAATGGAATCACCTGTAGCTAGAATAACATTTTTCAACTGTGGTCAATGAGCTACCATTCCGCTACATAAACGGAGCCAACATGTAGGATCTAATCCCAACATTTACATATAATATTGAAAAATCCCTACCAGTAAGTTAAGAAGGTACTGGCCCGAAAAAAGTTAAGAAGGAGAAAGAACCAATAGAAATGAGGGAAGAATCATGCAATGCCCGTTATGTTAACATATCAGATGTTAACCCAGAGTATCAGTAACTACAAAGAGTCAACAACAATCTAAGCTAATGTAAAGGGAAAAGTACTACCGGCTTGGTAATCCAGGATACATTGTGCTTTCCTCCACTCAGAACTATATGCTGGTATAGCTGTAAAATGAAAAGCAAATTTATAAGTAAATTACAATGTAATATGCATCCTTTAAATATTCTAGCATCGGATTTGTTCTGAGAAATGATCTTCTTCTAAAGAAAGGGATGCCTTGAGATGATTGTGAAGCTTGATCAGGAAGAGACAAGCTTCTAGAAATCACTTTACACTAAAACAAGCACACTCTAAATAAATTACATTAAAAGCTTCAGCAAATTAAGAGTGAAATAATTCAGTATTTATTTATTTTTATAGAAGTGAAGAAATCCAGTGCTAATCTCACAACTGTCCCTCTAAAATCAATCATAAAGCATAAGTAACCTTAAAATATGGTCTGATGTCCTTAAGAGTAAGAAAAACAAATGGAATCATTGAAGGATTTGTCCAAATAAGATTTACCACTCAATGTGAATACGAGAAAACCACAATGAAAAGAATGGCTGATGACTTAGATAATCATTAGAAGAGAAAAGTGAAATCAAATAGTAGCGCCTCAGATACCTTCACAAGTTTTGCCTAGAAAAAAGTGTAGCTAAGCACAATTTCTTTCACTACGCTCTATAAGTTAATAAATTTCAATCTATGAACACGCATTGACATCCAAACATAACATGATACCAATATTAAACACTGTAAATATCAAATATAATATGCACCATCATCCGGTTGTCAATATCCATTTCCTGAATGCAGCGAAAAACCATATCAGCCATTCCATCCCCTTCAACATCTATAAGTTCCTGAAAGAAGGATAAACCTCTGGGAAATTACAAACATCAAATTTCATTGAAAAAAAGGCTCTTCAACCCATATGAGAGGCAAACTATGATCACCATTACAACATTGAATCTACATACTAGAAATGGAAAACTTGAAATTAAATGGACAAAGAGAACCTACTGGTGTGAAAAGAGCCTCAGGAGCCTGGAACCTTTCGGTGCCTACTTTAATCACCCTTCCATCTGGAAGCTGATTATGAGTGTATATCAATAAGCACCATTGAAGAAAACAATAAATTCATGACACCTACTTCACGCATGAATGTATACTATATTTAACTGTAGGAGACAATAAAATATACCACAATATAACACAATAAATACATTGAAACAAAAAAAATGTAAATGAATTTACAGACAAGCATGAATAATACATGAGAAGATACATATAAAAGAACAGATTAAAGGATAACCTAGAGTGGATCCCCACCCCTAATTCCCCGCCTCAAGCACACAATATAAAGCAGAACTGCCTACTGAATCATTCACCCTTTACATAGAAATAGCCCTGTAACATTTTGTAGAAACTAGAAATTGAACTTACAGTATAATTTTAACCAGTATCGTGGTCTCAAGCCCCAACTGATATTCCCTCTTGTAGTCATAACTGCAGAAAAAATAGATAGCCATGACAAGGAAGGACAACACAACCCCAGGAAACTTACGAGTATAATGAGATTGCTTTTAACCTTATGTAGCACAGCTTCTCCTTGATCTCCCTTACAGTCTCAAAATCAGCATTCCTATTCATTGAATACCTTAAGGAAATAAAATTTTGCTCCATTTAGTCATGAAGTATGTGAAGTAAAAATTCAATTACCATAATATTATAACTGAAATGAAGGGAATTAGCCTTCACCCCCTTCTTGAAAGCAAGTCAACAAGATATGATGTTATATGCCGGCCAGCTACGTTCATTCGTTTTGTAAGATGTGGGAATGCATAGCCCTCAACAACAGGAACCTAGATTAAAATTTGCATAACTATCATTTTTTCAAACAAACATACAAATCATAATGCATGTTGCAAAAACAATAAATACTAAATAATTTAACATTATCCTCTTTCTTAAGATTAATGTACAACATTTACAAAATATGCCAAGTATTTCTATAGTTTTGCAATTCACTTGTTATATTCACTTCATCAAAGACTTGGGTATTACCACATGTGTGACACCATCACCAGAGTCAATAACTAATCCAGTCAGAAGCCCTGGGACAAGAGAAGAAAATGTTAAATTCCAGGTAAAAGATGGTACCTAGTATATGTTGCAGTAACAAATCCTTGAAAATTATACTATTAGATTTCACAATACAAGGTCTAATTTTGGAGGTAGACTACAATAAAGATACTGAAAAACAAAAGTTCAACCTTAACTCATCTCTATAAGCACCTTGAGCATATAATGTTAGAACAGCTTGTATTTGGATGAATACCCCAGCAAAATTGTACTTCTCAAACATGGTCTCAACCTGTCAAATCAAATTATATAAAGCAGTGATATTCCAGGTATATTTAGATATTAACAGAAATTAATTTCTTCTAAAGAAGGAAAACTTGGAATCCATTCACTAACCATTTTTTCACGGTTCTTTGAGGGATTAAGGGGAGGGTCTGTGAGCAGAATCTTACAGTCTGGTGGGTTGATCTATCCAAAAATAAATAAACATTACAACAGAATGAACAGTAGCAGTTAGCCGACAAGTCAGAAGTGCTAAAACTTACTTTTAATTCATTGTAAAACGCATGGTCCCACACATGACACATATCATCCCAGTTTTGCACAATTCCGTTATTAACAGGATAAGATATGTCAAGCTGATGCCGCAAATCCGCACAAGCTTCTCCAACAACAATGTCCTACATGAAACAGTGCATTCCGAAACAGAAGATGTGATATAATTTAGTGATATATTAATGCGAGAAACTTGAGCGGGGACAAATCATAAAAACAAGCACTTCTTTTTAGATCAACATAACCTCGCTTCCTTTGATGCCCAAAAACAAATGGCCTTGCTTCCTTCAGAAAAATATATACTGCTCATAAATTTTAAAACTATCCAGTCAACAATTTCACTCAGATTAGATTTCCCTGAGATGACTTGCAGCATCAGGCCCATACTGCTTGACAAATCAAGCATTATTCAGGATACGTGCCATCAGTTAAGTTTCTTGGCCAAGATAATTGTGTCTTAAGGCATTTTTCTTTCCACGTAGAAGGTTTGTCAGTTCAAGAGTGCCATACCTTTAGCTCTTGTTCAGTTAGTGATTCTTCGTACCGAAGCATCGGCCTCCACACACAAGGAAATACAGAGGTCGGGAAATTCTCCCCGGAAAAACCGCACTTAACGTACTGAATTCAAGAAGCAAATCCAACATCAAAATGGGAAGAAAGACTTCACACATGACAACAAAAAGCTTAGAATCACCCACATCAGTTAAATAGCAACAATCTCAAACATAGAAATTCAATGCCACGAGAGGATGAGCCATACTGAGAGTTATGTTAAACGAGCGTGGAATTCCAACACTCACCAGTGGTTGCACAAAATTGGCAACGTCTAGAAAGATTATAAGGGACACAGATCAAAAAATGTCAATTCTGAATAAAAATCAACAGATCGAGAAAAAATTAAACCGAGAGGGACACATGGTGAATCGCATTCGATGCTATGCAGCAAACAATCAGTGTTGATCGAGAAAACAGTAAATGGTTCTTGGCAGATCAAGCAACGCGATCCATTCATAATCGAACGCACAATAGGAAAGCGTAAGAGGTACCCCGGTGCCATTGTCACAGACGACGACGTTTTTATTCTCCATGTTCTGCTTCTTCTACTTCAGCCGCCACCATGCAACTGCTGTTGTCATGCACTGCTTTCCTCCGTCGCTTGCTTTCAATCGGAGATGTCGTACAAATGCCGCAAAGGCGGTGTACTCTGGTGAGTGTCACTTCAACTCGAGCTTCGTAAAACGAAGTCGTTTCAGCCATATTGGTGCTTTTGGCTCATTTGAAGTTGGAATTTCTTTTCTTCCTTGATGAGCAAATTTGGTGTGGAGCCATTAAAAATCTTAAAAATGAATGTGTGTGTGTGTAACTGTGTGAGCCGTATGATATGAAAGTGTGAAATAAAATAAAGAGTCTGGCAAAAAAAAAGTGAAATAAAATGAGGAAGGCGTGAATTAAATTGTTGTTCTGAAATAACAAGGAAACTATGAGAGTGAGAGAAAAATCTTACCAATGGGTGTTTGAAATTCTACATATTTGGAAGACGAACCTCAAGCTTTGCTAATTCTTGTGTTGTCCGATGCTTCTAAGGTTTATCTTTTTTAATACATGCATATCGCTCCCCCTCCTCCTCCTCCTGTTCTTACTAAATTGATTTTATTTTGATAAATTAAGAAAATTTAAATAAGTTATTTAATCATATCGTAATTGTGTATCCTTAGATTATATATCAGTTTATTAGTCAAATTAATTAGTTTTGAGGGAAAAATAAAAATATTATTAAATAATTTAATTAACTTATTTAATCTCTCTAAAAAAATCAAATTTATCTCATATTTAAGATTGGAGGGAAGCAGTGATTCTGATGAAGTTATAATGCATAGGGTCAAAAAATGAAGTTATAATGCATGGTCATGGGTATATCAATCATTTCTACTAAAAAATAACTTTTGATGATAAAACATAGTAGCCTTGATAGATGAGATGTTACATGTCAGTGCTCAATTGTGTGTGTGTGTCTGTGTGTTTTTTTTTTTGTGCGACACTGTTTTTTTTTAAAAAATCAAATCACCAGGCATCCATAAGTTATGTTGGATCACAAATAAGGCAAAACTCTTTTAACAGGTATTTAACATGGAATTAACACACACACACACACACAAAAAGCATGTAACACGAATACGTGGTTGAATAAGTTAAGCTTAATCCCTTGTCAATCAATCAAGCAACACCCTTGTTGGTTACCAATACTTATTTAATGGGTTGAATTGCCCGAATGAGGTCCTTTAAAGTTGGGGATTCTTCAAGTTAATGACATACAAGTAAGTTTAGTGCTAATCAGTGGCGGACCTTGGAAGAAAAGTTTAGGGGGTCAAATAGTGGTAGGAGGATTCGGGGGTTTGGGGTTACGCTCCCAGAAAAAATTTTAAGGAAAGTTTTAAATCATTAAAAATGAAAAGAATAAAAAAAAAAATTCATGAAATTAAGTCAATTAACTTCATCTACAAGTATAGTGTAGAATCGGTAAAAGCATAGTAAAGAATACACCACAAAAGTAAATTTCAGCGATAAGCTAAAAATTTCGGTAATTATAATGAAATATAAAAAAGAATGACAAAATTAACATAAATGCATAAAGCTACATGGACAAAAGATTGAATTATAAGCTGAGAAATATAAATAAGAAGAAATTGTGAGATGATGGAAGCTAAAGCAATAGTCTTCACAACATCAAGTTATATTCACTAATTTGGGGGCCAAAGTTGTATTATTACATTAAAAAAAAAATTCCATTAAAAAATTTTAAACAATTTTTTTTTTTTTTTTTTTGGGGACATTGTTATGTTCCGTCCCTGGTGCTAATAATCCTTGTATTTTTTTTAATGATTTTTTATAAACAACAAATTCAAAAAAACATATACAAAATTTCTTGTTCTTTGCTAAATTTAAACTTCAGAGGGGGATATCGCGCATGGAGCATATCCTCTTTTTTTTAAAAAAAAAAAAAAAAAAAAATCATAATATAAAGACGCGTCTCATTCAAAACTCACCTTTTTTTTTTTTTTTTTTATCATCTGTTGCTTTTATTATATTTATCAAACCAGATTACAAAAAGGCAGTTAAATTTTGAATACCATTCGATTCTATTTATAAGTCTTTTTTGACTAAAAAATTTGATTTTATTTATAAGTCTCATTTGACTAAATAAATTAAATTGTGACAATTTTACCCATATTAATTGTACCAATGAAAATATAGAGAGAAGAAAAAGTTGAAGATACCCAATCACAAATAAGGGTAAAGTTAAAAATTCACTTTATAATCATTGAGCTAACTACCTCTTCTTGGTATGTGTGATTTGGTCAAAAAACATAAATAAGGCAGAGTGGTAGAATGTCAAGTTGTCAATCGATGAAAAAGTAGTTATTTTATTTTTCTCCAGCTATTTTAAGGCCATATGAGAGTGCACAGGTTTAACAAGTTGTGTATTCGCCAATCATAAATATTATTTATTTTAAAAACTTCCTATGAATTATGATGCTGTTTTAGTTTGAAACTGACTACAAAAAATAGAGAAAATTCACCTCGGGGCCCCTTTTATAGGAAAAAAAACAAAAAACAAAAAAGGTCCCAAGATTGACAATCTTAGAAAAGGCCCGATATAGTTGTTAACGGGGTCTTTGATATAGTTGTTAGCGAGTCTTGATATAGTTGTTAACATGGCTGATTTAGTTGTTAACAAATTGTTGTTAATGGTACTGATCTAGTTGTTAATGACCTACTTGTTAACAATTATATCGCATTCGTTAACAACTCACATAGTTTTTGAAAATCTTAGAGAAGACCTTAGGGGTCTTTTTTTAGGTTTTTTTTTTTTTTTTTTTTTTGTAAAAAGGGCCTTGATGTGAATTTTCCCAAAAAAATATGAATGACGACTTATTAGATAACGCTCAAGGGACAATTAAAGAAGTGTTTATGACACAAGGTCATTGACGTGTATAAATTTATTAATTTATAATTATTGTTGCCATATAAACAAACTACCCTTTTTAATCCATAATATAAAATCTATTTATT
The DNA here is from genome assembly GCA_019022655.1 of Acacia acuminata. Lineage (NCBI taxonomy): Eukaryota > Viridiplantae > Streptophyta > Magnoliopsida > Fabales > Fabaceae > Acacia > Acacia acuminata. Next base: position 17,876 of record JAFJYI010000292.1, read on the forward strand.
TTATTTGATTAAATTAAAAAAGTTATTAAATTATTTAACATGACATTTATTGTCTAAAATACTATACACATCTTCCTTAATTCCCTCATTTCATCTTCTCTTTTATTATTCTTTAGAAAGCATTAATGGGAGTAAATCGGGATAAGATTCATAAATATAAAAAATATATCTTATATTTAAGACCAAAATCAAAATCTCACAATGCACAAGTAACACACTATTGTATTTGAAGTTCTGAACACAAACCCTCCTATATTTTCGAGACCTAGTGCCAACTTGCAAATAAAATGGATTTAAAATTTTAAACTCTAAATTAGTCTTAAATATCGGATGTAATTAATTTTTATTTGAAGTATACATTTGGTACTTTATGTTTGCCTACGATATCATTTTAGTCATTTAATTTTGTAAAATGCACGTTTGGTCCTTAATATTAACACAGTTAGTCGACGTAATGGAAAATCTTGATTCAACGGTTTTAGCGATATTTGTGCAATTAAATCTTGACCAAACTTGCTTATATGTTAGTATTTTAATAAATTAATATTTTAAATCCTATTAATTGAAAAAAAATTAATCTTTACGTTGAGTTTGTGGTTTTTCACAATTTGTGAAGATCAAATATATATTTTTTGTCGAAGAAAATTAAATATTTTTCAATTAATAGGATTTAAAATATTAATTCATTAAGATACTAACATATAAGCTTAGTTTAGTCGGCATTTAATTGCATATAAGTTTTAAAATTGTTGAGTCGATATTTTCCGTTAAGTTTGCTTACCGTGTTAGTATTAAGGGGCCAAGCGTGCTTTTACAAACTTAAGAGACTAAAATGATACGAGGCAAGGCAAACATAAAGGACAAATGTATACTTTAGCCTTAATTTTTTCTATAAGTTACTTAATTATATCATATATTATGTATAATTAAATTATAGATCAATTTATAAGTAAAAAAAAGCGATAAATATAGAAACTGTTAAGTAATTTAATTAATTTTTAATCTCACCAAAAAAGTTAACTATATCTTATATTTATTACGGAAAGGATTATATTTATAAAACACATAACTCATGACTTTATATAGAAGTTGGGTTGAATCGAATTGCTTAAAATTCGTATGATTTTTATAAATTTATCGGCAGCGGGCATCTTGATCCATACTCTTGATGAAGATGGAACAGTATTTAGTGCACCCCATAATTTTTTATATGATTCTATGCTGCATGTAAATATTAAGCTAGTCAGTTTTTTTATCAAGCATTTTCTTATTCTTTTTGAAACTTAAAGCATAGAGGCAGGGACGGATCAGCAATGATAATCAGGAGGGGCAAAAATTACAGAAGCGAACCCATAATTTCAGGAAATCACATTTTAACTCATAAAAATTTTAATCTTTTCCCTTTACACCCTTTATGATATTATTAATGAAAGATTAAAGTGAAAATACTGAAACTTTATAAGGCTGAACTATGATTTCCTGAAAACTTGGGTCCTACTCTATAATTTTAGAGGGGTGGGGGCCACCCCTAGCCCCCCTAATTCCATCCTTGCATAGAGGGTTTTGGTCTCTCTCTCTATTTTTTATTTTTATTTTTGGTCTAAGGTTTTGGTCTCTCTTTCAATAAGTATATATGGATTCAAACTTGTGTTTTTTTTAAGGTGAGGCTATTCATTACCTCAATTAACAACTTGTTAGTAAATTTGAACATAATTAATTTTTTGATTTTAATCAATCTAATCAACAAACTTAAAAAAAAAAAACACAACAGTTTTTGCACATTCCATGTTAAATTCTTGCATCACCCGACCGAAGAGGATCTTCTCATTAGTGCATTTGGGCCGTTGATTGAGAAGAGGAGCGAGAGATTAAAGTAATCTTTGTGATTGATTGGACAAATATGATTTAAAGATGATGAGAGATAATGAGAAAATGATTAGGAGAGAAACTCAACCCATCACCGAGCCATAGTGCTTGAGTTGATATTTTATCGGTTATAAAAACAAGATAATTACAATGTTCTAATAATTTTTTAATAGTTTGTAGGGTTAAGTTGCATTTGATACTATATGAAGTATTTTTCAAGATGTATCTAATATCCTAAAGCATTTTGTGCTACATCTTATACTTTGAAATATTTTTTCAAGTGTGTATCTCCTCAAGTATTTTTAGGCATGCTCATTTAAATAAATCTAACATCTTAAAGTACTTTGTGTGTAATTTTACACTTAATAATTTAGACAATTTAAAGTGTTGGATACATCTAAAAAAATACTTTATGTATTGAATGTTCTAAAAGATAATTTAAGATTGAGGACGAGCCCAAAAAATTACTCTAGGGTGATAGACTTACTACATAAATATTTAAAATACTTGATGCTTATGGAAAAATAATTCAAGTGATGTATGTACCATAGCTTGCTTATATTGATAACTATATTATTTTTACACGAGTTATTCATCATTCACGACATCTATTTCACGGTTTAGTTAACCTTTTTTTTTTAAAAAAGAATACAAATTTAGTTAACATTTTGGTATCCTGTATACATGTTCACCTACCACTTTGATCTATAATATAGGCCCAAATTTGAATATACCCGGGACTTTTTAAATATATTTTGGGTTAATATAATATTGGTTCTTATAACTTGGTCTCATTTTAATTTTAGTTTCTGTAATTTCAAATCATAAGTTTTGGTTATTATTGTTTTAGTCTATATAGTGTCATTAGGAGGCGCTCTCACTGTGATTTTTTTTTTAAAAAAAAACCATTAGAAGCATCCTCCACGGATCACGTTGTCAGACGACCCTCCAGCGAAGCAGAAGATTGAGTCCAGTCAACAGTGTTGCCACCGATCTTCCAACGAAGGTGAGAGACCTCGCCGCCAGTTTTCTTCCAAACATAAATGTTCTTCACTCCGATGCACTTTTCTTACAATCTCTTCGCCTCCAACCCACAAACTCCGCCTTATTCACCTCCTGTGCCATTCAACATTAAGAAAAGCAAATTTTCCATGACACAGATGCTCCCATCAACGAGTATGAATCATACGGTGAAGTGAAAGGTATTAACGAAAGTAGATCGAGCCCTTGAAGGCGGCACTGGCATGGAGTATTTGATCAAGTGGAAAGATGATCATGATCCCCCAAGGGTGCCCTCTGATTTTATCACCTAAGATGTGGTGGCCAAGTACGAGGTTGCTACATTCTAAGACAATGCATTGAAAAGTGATGAGGGCCCGTGGAAGTGAGAAGATTTTGATGAATTTATTGCCGGACCGGATTTAATTTGGGATAGAGAGAGAATCAGATTAACGCTTGAAGAGGCATGTGATGGTGCAATCTGGAACTATAGTTGGAACATTAGTAAATTAAAGCTAGATCATAAAACCATGTTTTGAGGGTAGTTATCGTGTTTTGTAGGCAGATCATAAAACCAGTGCTGTCATCTGGTGCTTTCAATAGCAGCTGCCATCCAAAAACCACAACTTGCATTTACCTTGTGAAATATTTAGCCATTGGAAGAAGAGGGCTTTGGGGTTGGATCAATGACGCATGAAAATGGCTGTTGTACATGCACGCTCAGTATCAGTCACTCTTGGCTGCCTGAAAATGGTCGGATCTGGGGGATGGACGTTGAGGCATTAGACGATGGGGCGAGACGCTATTAGAGCTAGCGAAGGAAATTATATGAATGCAAGAAAGATGATGATGATGCATATGGAGAACGGCCGTCAAACCATAGATTACTTATCACCGGTGCTACAGAGAGATATGTTTTTAGATCTCACATTTAAAATCCCCCTTCTTTATTCTTAATTCTTATTCTTTATTATATTAGAATTTGTAATACATAATTACATATATGATTATATGCTTATTTAATTAATAATGGAGAAGGTGACCTTTTTTTTTTAAAAAATAAAATTTTTATGTCCAATCTTAATAGTGGCGGATCAGGATTTCAAGTTGATGGGTATATAATTAATGGTGGGATACGGGGTTCGGGGCGCCGCCGAAAATTTTTTAAGGGAAGTTTTAAACGCATTAAAAAACAAAACAAAAATAAACAATAAAAGAAAAGAAAAGAAAACTTCAATTTAATATAGAAAAATAATAATCAAGAGTCAACTAACCTTTACATCGAATAATTATAAAAGCATTCTTCGATTCTTCATTCCTTGAAAATATTGCTTTATATCTTCATCATCAATCATATCAAATATATCACGTTCAACATAAGTTAGCATGCATGAGTTAAACTAATCATCACTTATCCGATTGCGCAACTTATCTTTAGCAAAAAAGTCATTGAGAAAAAACCCGCTCAACACTAGCAGTTGCTCGCAGGTAGAACGAGTGCCAACTTTATCAACAAATAGACCGGTGGATAAACATATCCTTTCTCTTCTCAACCATCTTCAAAGCAAGGTCAAAAATTGTTTGCACATTGACAAAATCAGAATCAACCCTCACATCAACAATAAAATTACCGAGACTTGAAGATAGAAAAGGAATATCTGCAAGCTTATCAAACTCCAAAGGATAGAATCTACCAAACTCAATCAACTTTTCTTTGTTAAAATTAGCAAATGAATCACGAGGATCAAGACAACTCAAACACTAAAGCAACTTGGTATTGACATTATCAAATTGATCATTCAACTCTTGAACACGAGTATCTATCAATGTATTAAATAACTCCACCTTAAAGTAGTGGAAGAATGTGAATGATTCCAATCTCCGTCTCGATCTCCCTTTAGGACAATAAACATCATTCATATTTGGAATGTCAATATCATATTTATTGGCAAAAATGTTCGTTTCTTGAAGCAATTCATCAAAACCATTATATCTCACTTCTTGTAAACGAGACTTGACTACCTTCACTAAACCAATTGCATTTAAAAGGTCGATCTTTTCTTTGTAGTGCTTGTGACAACTCATAAGAAATCCCCAAGATCAATTTCATAAGATATAACAAGAATGCAAATTCAGAATCCTCCATGGCATACAAAATGCAACTTGCATCGGTCCTTACAGCATCATTTTTTGGCTCGTCTTCAATAATTTTCATCAAGGAAATTATTGGAGAAAATAATGAGATAACCGTAATGCTTAGTACCAAAATGGGAACCCCAACGAGTGTCTCCATGTCGCTTTAAGGTTGTCTCTTGATTTAAACCTTTTCCGGTTGGTATTTCATCACTAGCAATTCTTTCACCTATTAACTCATCTTGATTCATTTGAAAAATTTCCTTCCGCTTGCATGAACCCCCCACGGTAGCCATCTTTTGAAGCATGTCAAAAAATTCTTGAATCTTCTCGTGATGTTTTGCAACCTTCACAAGTGCCAATTGTAAGCTGATGAGCAAAACAATGAATGTAGAATACATATGTGTTGTTTGCCAAAATCAAACCCTTAAGCCCTTTAAATTCACCCCGCATATTACTAGCACCATCATAGCCTTGATCACGACATTTAGACAAACTTAAACCAAGTTTAGAAAATAGCCCATCAATATAATCGATGCTTTTAGTGACTGTGCAGTAGTATCTGAAGCATGAATTATGCCAATAAAACGTTCAACAATGGACCCTTTTTTGTTTACATACCGAAGTACAACCGCCATTTGTTCTTTAATTGCAACATCATGAGCTTCATCCACTTAGCAAGGAAAAGTAATCATCACCGAGATCACTAATTATTGCTTTAACAGTCAAATCAGTACAAACTTGAGAAAGATCTTTCTGAATCTCTGGTGAAGTCAATTTGTGATTATCGAGGGTATTTTGCAAGACCACATCACTCATCTCTTTATTTGGCTTAGAATAAAACTTTAGAATTTCAAGGAATAAACCTTGTTGATTTGAACTTGAAGATTTATCATGTCCCGAAAAAGGTGACCATTCACTAGTGCAAAAAAGGCTTTTAAGCCGGACAAAAGGGGTCGTAAGACCGGATATACGGCCGGTCTTGTTTCAACCGTATTAAAAGTCTACCATTTAAGACAGGACTCGAACCGGTCTTAAAGAAACTCTTTTAAAATAGGACATTTAAAAACTTGGGTCTTAAAAAGTTGTACTAAATGAAGCTAGAAATATTTTTGTTCGGTCTAAAGCTCAACTTTTAAGACCGGCCAAAAAAATAGGTCGCTCTTAAAAGATCGTAATTATAAGACCGGACAAGACACATACGGTGCGAAAAATAGCGGCTTCTAAGACCAGATGACTAATTATACACGGTCTTAAAAGACGACTTTCAAGAGTGGATGATAAATACATCCTGTCTTAAAGATTTTGATTTAAGACCGGACGTCTATATATCCGGTCTTAAAAGACCAACTTTTAAGACCGGGTTTGATATCAAAACTCAAAAGTCGTCGACCTTTAAGACCAGGTCATATAATTACATCGGTCTTAACAAGTGAACATTTAAGACCGGCTTATTATTTCCGGCCTAAATTTTCCAATTTTTCCCCTTTGTTCTTCGATTATATATATACACAAATCCACCACCCAATCCAAGACATAAAAGTCGATACTTTAAGCTACAAGCTATGAACAATTATTTGAATAAATTGAATTGGAAAAAGAATACAAATATTATTCACCATGAGCTATTTGGCCTCTTAATTAATGATTACTATGACTACGACACCTAAATTAATTCATACAATAAGATAACTTGCTTACAAATACAATAAGTTACAAGTACAACATACATGCGCCCAAAATAATATTCACAATGCCTTCATCTGATTCCCCCACCCAACAACGTAACATCCTCTTATATAACATGCCCCTTTGGATCGGATCCTGCCACAAAAATAAAACAAGAACAAAATTCATAGTAAGTGACATTAACTATGAACATAGATAGAAGGAATATAATATATATAGTTAAAGCCTTAAAGTATTCAAAGAAATCTGCATATGAATATTACCTTATGAATTGACTCTTTTATAAAGTGATATCTTCCCATATCCCTTCTTGATGATCACTTCTTATCGGGTTCATTATCCGCTTCATCTTCTTCGTTCATGTCCTAGGTAGACCCCTTGAAAAAGGAGTACTCTCGGGAATACCATAATTTGAATTCATTTCCTCATCAATATCAATGACCCTCTTTCCTTGGAGAGCTACAGACCACATTTTATTTTCTTGATCGGTGATATAGAACACTTGTTTTGCTTGGTCTGTCATAATAAAAGGTTCATCTCCAAAACTTCTACCATTGACATCGACTAATGTAAATCCTAGCCGATCGATCCGAACACCATTATTGACATTAACCCACTTGCATTTGAAAATGAGAAATCTAATTTTCACATAGTCCACCTCCCAAATCTCTTCAATAACCCCATAATATGACATGACTGCCAATAAAGGGCTCTTGTCTTTTGAACTGGAGAAGTGCATAGATTTAGCCTCTAACATAACACCTGTTACGAATCGCGTGCTCGTATCATCTAGGGACTTCGTGTAAAATATATAACCATTGATCACATACGAATTCCAACTTATGACATCAACCTCAGGACCACCTGCTAACCATTTGATTGTATCAGAAACACATTCCTCTCCCTCGACCTTTTGTTTGAACCGGTTGCAAAAGTTTTGTTATGCTCCCTAATCAACCTTTGTTCGATCATTCGATGATTTTCTTTCCTTACAAATTTGCTTTATGTGCGGCTATCGGCTTGAACTTCATCGACGTTATTCAAGATGTATAAGTGGACTTATGACAATTCATCGGGATCCACACTCTTTACGGAAGCCCTCATCTACCCCCATTGCATGCGACGTTTTGGAAGCCTAATATGTCTTACTTTGGCCAAATAATTTTGACAAAATTCCATGGCTTCTTCGAAACATATTTCGAACAATCGATGCTTCGTAGGTATGCGTTCTTCACGTACCCTTTTAGGAATTTCATAGATCTTTCAATTGGGTACATCCACCGTAAATGGATAGGGCCGCACATCTTTATCTCCCTCACTAGATGAACAATTAGATGAACCATGATGTCAAAAAATGTAGGAACAAAAAGCTTCTCAAGGTGGCACAAGATAAGATATCCTTCATTCTCCAATTCATCCAACTTTTCAATCTCGAAAACTTTACTACAAGCGCATTGAAGAAGACACAAAGTCTAGTCAAAACGACCGAAGATCATATTCGGCGATGCCTCGAATAGCTATGGAGAGTATTTGTTACATCAAGACATGACAATCATGAGACTTTTGGCCTACTAATTTCAAGTCCTTCATCGATACAAGCCTCTTCAAATTTGAAGAATACCTCGTGGGAACTTTTGTGCCATGTAAACACTTACAAAAACTTCGTTTCTCATCCTTAAACAAAGTATGAGAAGCTGGGGGGGACAATAAGTTCTCTTCCCATCGGCCTTAGATGTAACTCTTCGCGTATTCCCATTGCTATCGAGATCCAATCTTGCCTTCACACCATCCTTGGAACTACCTTGTATGTTGAGAAGCGTGCCAAGAATACTATCACATACGTTTTTCTCCACATGCATGACATCAATACTGTGTCTCACATCAAGATTGCGCCAATATAGAAGATCGAAGAATACAGATCTCTTTTTCCATATATTTGTTTCTTTTCTACTCTTTGCGGTCTTTACCGAAGACGACATTGATATTTTTCACCTTTTCATAAACTTGCTCCCGGTCCAATACCGGAGCATCTTCATACTCTTGGCCACCAAAAAGACTTTCTTTAATCGACGATATGGGTGGCCCCGTCTAAGAAATCTCCTATGTCCAAGATAAACCGTCTTTCTTCCATGTTGAAGTTGATGGTAGCGTGTGCCTTCTTCACAAACCGGACATGCTTTATGGCCTTTTACATTATACCCCGACAAGTTCCCATATCTTTGGGAAGTCGTTTATAGTACAAAATATCATGGCTCGCATTTTAAACACCTCCTTCTTGAAAGAGTAAAAAACATCAACACCTTACGCCCACAACTCCTTCAAGTCTTCGATCAAGGGTGAAGGTAAACATCAATGTCATTTCCGGGTTGTTTCGGTCCCGAAATCAACATAAAGACATGATATACTTTTGTTTCATGCATAACATTGGAGATAAGTTGTAAATAATCGTAGTACGGTGCCATGAACTATGTATGCTTGCTAAGGCTTCCATATGGATTCATGCCATCCGTGCTAAGGGCAAGCCTAAGGTTCCTAGGTTCTTCGCCGAAGTTCGGAAATAATTGATCTATTTTCTTCCATTGAGAAGAATCGGCCGGATATCGAAGCTTTCCATCAGAAATCCTCTCATCTGCATGCCACCTCAAATTCTTTGCATCATTTTCATTCGCAAACAACCGCTTGAACCTTGGTATGATTGGAAGATACCACAACACTTTTGCAGGCCCCTTATTTGACTTGTACCTTGGGGTTTCACATTTTGGACAATTTTGCTCCTCTTCAAACTCTTTTCTATACAATACGCAATCATTCGGGCATGCATGGATCTTTTTGTACTCCATCCCCAGTGGACAAAGTATTTTCTTAGCATCATAGTATCGATGCGGCAACACATTATCATCCGAAGCATGTCCTTAAAAGCCTCAAGCATTTCGAAAAACTCTTGTCGCTCCATCCATGACGTGCCTTCAAGCTTACCAATTTCAATACAAAGCATTCAACAAATGGTATTTTTTACACCCACGGTATAGAGGGTCTCGCATCACCGCACATATTACCATATGCATGTGATTGATTAAAAGCCTCTTCTCCTACATCACGGATAATGTCCTCCATGTGATCATCCATATCCGTGTCATTATCATCAAAGGCCACTTCCCTATGTTGAGACCCACTTGGTATTTTTTCACCATGCCATACCCATACTGTATAAGTCTTACAAATTCCTTCACAAATTAAATGTGTGTATATAACTTCAGGACTTAGTCGCCTCTCATTCAAACATTTTACACAAGGGCAATAAAACTTCCCACCCTCAGCATGGGCATTTTGTTTAGCAAATTTTATAAAGTCCCTCACCCCATTCTGATATTCAACACTCGTCCGTTTAGTATTTATCCAACTGTGATCCATAGTAGAATTCCTATGTATATAGACGGAAAGATTTAACATACATATATATGCTCAAATGTCGGTTATGTCTTTTTTTTCGGATAAACTTGCTCATTAAATGCGAACAAAGAATCACTTTTGGTCATAAAGGTATCGCAGTGAATCCAAGAACCAAAATAAATGCATGACGAGGAAATTAAATGCATCGCATGAAGGTCTTGTGGACTCACCTTTGTAGCATATAAATTCAAATGCGTTTGCTTAGTCTTTCTTCTCCCGCCACGAACGTTGATGTTGCGGTGAAGAAGAGTAACCTAAAAATATTTATTGGTCAGTTGGGTAGGTCTAAAGTGCAATTATAATCTTCAAAATACAATATCCATTAACAACACAGAAACCCACAAGAACATTTGATCGATTTCACTCAACCCAGGAAAAACCCAGAACGATGAGCAGGAAAATCATAAAGTTATATAACTGAAACACCTCTTGACTTGGTCTATAGACGTTTAGCTAAGGAACCGAGAAAGTGATTGTCGAGAGAGCAATGCGAACCGACGAAGTGGCGATAGAACCCGAGTAACACTTTAGGCGCGACAAGAGAAGTTTAGAGAGGAAATTTAATATTCCGCGCGACAGAAGCGAGACATGTTTTATATTTTGGATTTTATTAAGACCGAGTTTTATAATACTGGGACCTAAATTGAGACAATTAAACCGGTTCATTAAAAAGTAGACGGTTCTATACATAAAACTTTTTAAGACCGAAGTTTTATAATACTCCGGTCCTAAAATTCCTCGTTTTTGTGATTTCTAAAAAAGGATTTGGCGAGCGCAGCAACTGAATGAATAAAAATTAAAGGAAAACTAGAGTTTCTTTAATTACATATATTACTTGCATATGCATGTACACAAGAAAAAATACAAAAGAAAAACAAGCAGAAAATTATCAAAAACAAGAATATGACTAAACATCTCCTAAAGCTTATTATCCTCCAAAGCCTTCGCGATTTTGGCGTGAACAGCATTAATTTCCCGTCTGAGATCAGCAAGTTCCTGTCTTCGTTGCATCAGCCACAATGCATCACTGGCTGGAGGCACGCTGGGGCCAACTGGTTGGAGAAGGGGAGCAGGATGGAGGGGTGTGGCAATCTCTTCATCATCTAAAGAAATAACAATGGGTCCAACGACCCGAGACTCTTGTCACAATGGAACGCACTCTCGATGGAGGAGGCGCACCGTATAACGATCGACGGAAGACACGAGCATCACGACTAAGAGCACCCCTACGAGCGGTTCTCTTGTATCTAACCATGGTTTGAGCAGTTGGGGCAGAGAGGTATGAGGAGTTAATTAATAAAGGCAGAGAGTTGTTCTTAGATAGCCACGTAAGTAGTTTGGAGTTACGAGGTAGTGAGGAATTAATAAGGAGTTATAGGTATGCGGTATAAAATTCCATTATTTAATATTTTTGCAATTCATTTTATTTTAAGACCGACATTTTTTAAAATATCCGGTCCTAAAAGTCTAAATTACTTTTATCATTAACCCGGTACTTATAGGTATGCGGTATAAAATTCTATTATTTATTTTTTTTAAGACCGATCTTTTATAATAAGTCCAGTCTAAAAGTCTTACTTTTAAGACCGACCTTTTATCATTTACCCGTACTTACACACTTGTTCAAATGAATGATGCGAGTCTCTTCGGCTTCCGGATAAACTTCCCAACTAGGCGTCTCCTCGTATTCGATGAACAATGCGTCTCCTCATTAAAGTTTACGGCGTTTCACATTGTTCGGGATGGGTTCTCTATTTAAACCCGTTGTTCTTGTACTTTCTTCACATTCTTCTCCCCAGTCCTCGTTTCCTCCTCCTCCTCTTCAACCTCGCCCCCACCGTAATGGCCTGCTCCCCAGTCCTCCGTTTCCTCCTCCTCCTCTTCAACCTCAGCCCCCTCCGCCACCGCCTCCTCCGCCACCGCCTCCTCCAAATCCGACTGTGAAGCAATTGGTGCAGTCACTGGTGGCTTGCTCGATCAAATCGATCGACACTTGGGCCAATTGGTTCAGCTTGCTCATACCATGAACAACAAGCTGAACATGGTACTCCACGCCAATGACGTGAAGTACGATCCGCCGAAGACGATTTCGACGACTCGACGCCCCTCCCTCTCCGACTACGAGAGGGATTAGTTTTTTTTTGTTGCTTTTTTTGTGATCGCGCCCCTATAGGGCGGCGTAAAAAAATTAGTAAATAAAATATTTTTAAATTTTGTTCTCGTGCGAGTTTAGTACTTTATCCATTATCGAACCTAGAAAGCAATAAACAAGGCAACTATGAAGGATGGATAATGGCGAGACTAAAAAACCTAAAATAAAAGAACGAAGACTTTTAGTTAGTAAATCGACGGTCCTAAAAACACGCCATTTTTTGTCGGCTTTGGTTTCCATATCCGATTGCCTCTTGTCCTTTTCATTATCGTCTTTTTTTTCCGACAAAAAGGAAACAAACAAAACATTGTCCTCATGTAAATCAACAACGAAATTCGCAGAATACGGTTAAGAACATAAAAAAAAAAGGATCTTTTACCTTATTCGAATAAGAACAAACAAAGTGACTATCCTTCTCAAGGTTGGACCTTCGTTATCGTCGGTTTTACCTCCCCATATTGGAAACAAAGTGTTCTTTTTCATTATCTTCCTTCTTTTTCCGACAAAAAGAAAAAAAGACAAAATAAAAGGGACACCGATAATGCTTTGCTCCACATATGGAAAGGTAAAAACGACGATAATGAAGGACCTAGCTTGAGCGAACGCGGAACCTCGGTTGTCTTCAACCCTATCCATTTAATTTGTCCGAAAAGAGGTATTTAAATGTGACCGACTTTTAAGATCGCACAAATAAAAATATACGGTCCTAAAAGTTAAGCGGACTTATAAGCAAAGGACTTTTAAGACCGATTATTTATAATAATACGGTCCTAAAAGTTAAGCGTACTTTTAAGAGTGACTTTTAAGACCGACCTTTTATAATACTTCCGGACCTAAAAGTTCATGCGGACTTTTAAGCTTTTAAGAGCGGACACTAAAGCAATATACGGTCCCGAAAGTCTCATACTTTTTACACCGAAGACTTTGCGGACCTTTAAGACCGGACATCTTGTTAATGAACGGTCCTAAAAGTCTCAAATTTCAAACACTAAATTAAATAGCTATATCCACCATCTAATAATACATTCGAAACCCAAAATGGACACAAGAAAATTATTCAAAAAATTAACTAAATTTATTTATTGAATTTTACATTGCCTATGTATATTTACAAATGAATTGTTCAAAAAAATAAACAAATTTACTGAGAAGATCGATTATTGTTGCTATAGAATATACTTACTAATGAATTTAGGACATTAATTATTGTCCTTTTTGTGACTCTAAGATCAGACCATACAAATATTCATAAAACACATTGCGTATGTGCTCCAGTTCATCATGAGAAAAGGGAGCAGTGCATTGAAACATCCGTAACATCAAAGACAAAGAATCGAATTAACTTGCGTGCATATTTCATTTGTAACAAGAAGTTTTAAACTGAATTAACTTGCATAATATGTAACATCAAATACATTTACCTTTGCGGTTAATTTAGTATCTCCTCGCGTGGTAATATCATACATGTGTTTCATGATGTCGGCCACATAAGTTGGATGCCGGTGGTTGCCGACGGGTCTAAAAAGAACAAGAAATATATATAAGAGCATATATATATATAGCTTAATGACCAAGTTCACAAGGCAAAGTGTGCTACAAATATTGTACCAACCTGCGGTGCGTACCATATGGGGTTGTCCGAGTACCACGTCTTTTCTTTTCTACTCTTTGGAAGGTCCTCATGGCACTATCATCAAAATCCCAAATTTATCAATGATTCACCGAAAATTCACACAGAGATTTCGAGACAAGAGAATCAAAATGACATGCTTACTCGTTGATGGTCCGCACCAACGTAGACAATGGCTCACCATGAGTGGAGCATAAGAATATAACTTTATGCTCCTCCATGCACATGAGGACCAATCGCCGGTGGCGGCTGAAAATTCACACGGTAAACTATACTCGGTGATATATGTAGCGAGAATTAAGTGAATTGCGGACAAGATTTTTGATATGTACCGTGGAAGAATGGAAAAAAGTACAAATTTCTTCTCACTTCACACAACCTCTTTGATATGTACTCTGTCTCTCCTCCATGGATGTTTGACTTGAATAGACAGGGCACAAGAATCCAAAATCGTTGATCCTGCCCTTTTGAAACAATTCTTGATGCAAAAACCTACAATAATGACATCGATCAGGGAATTAGTATATATGTATGTATGTCTAAACGATGCATTTAAATTATGTACTCATAGACAGAAGATACTTACTTTATAAAAATTTGAACAACTGCATCAGTAAGCTCCTGTCGAGGAAGCAGAAGGGACTCAACATCAACGGTGTCAACTTGAACGGGTTGAGGATGAGGGACGCCTACTACTTCATTGGCAGGCCATGATTTATCCTTAAAATATCCACTCTTCATCACATCGGATATTTTTTCCCGCGGTGACCAACTTAGCAGTAGGGGATAGAGCTTGAGGAGGGGATGGAGCTTGAGGAGGGGATGAAACTTGAGGAGGAGGGGTTGAAGCTTCAGGAGCAGTAGAGACATGTACAAGCATCACTGGCCAAGGGATGAAGGTTCCCTTGACATCACTCACAAGCTTCAGCTCATCAGTTTGGAGAGGGAGCGGTGCATCAATGATCACCTTTTCAAGCGACACTCGACTTCATCATCGGGCATTTTTTGGTGGTGTACGGTTGATCCCAAGTTGTGAACAGTCCTTTTGCAACCAATAATCATCCATCATGATGATCGGGATCCTCCACATAAAGGTCACAAGGTTGCTCGATCGTCCAACAATGCAGCTCCTCTAGTGCTTTCTGGCGCACGGTTGCGAGTAAGTGTGTGAAGGGAACAGTTTGGTCTCTCGGAGATTGCTCAAAAGCAGCCTCACCGACTCAGTTCCTCCCTCATCCGGCTCATCGGGATTGAAACATTGCGGTCATTGAAGCTTCTTTAGCGGCCGGCGTCTGGTCCATCTCCTCCCGGTAACCATACTTTGTCTATGGCGTTTGGATGTACCAAAGACTTGCTTTATGCCTACCCGTCCTCCAATCCCCCTTACACGCCCGGGTGATCTGGTTTTTCGGTCGCAACGGTCGAACATCATTCCTCCCGTCCGACACAAAAGATCCCTCGCTTCTTTCTTTTTAAGATCTTCCCGTAAGATACGAGATAACAAGAAGCTTAGTAATGAAACATGTTTAGTAACTAAAAAATAACAATAACGATACTTATAATTCTTTCAAAGCAACTAGACGAGTTTGTTCACTCGTGTAGGCGCCGCAGCTTTTACCGAATATGCAACCACAACTCCTCGCGACGTATTGGAGATGGAGGAGCATGTATCACGAAGGATTGGATTCTCGCTTCATCATCCAATCTCTTCCGCTTGGCCGCCATCAAATCTTTTTCGGCCTTTTCATATCCGCAGCGAGAAGCCCTATGAGGGCAATCATTCTTTCTACCTATCTCCCCGTGCTTGTTCCCTTCTTTTCGTGAATCGAATTGAAAACATCTATTAATTATGAATTCCACCATGCATGTCACTAATAGAAATTAGAGAACTTCGCTTCATATGAACGTCAATCAAACAAGTAGTCAAATTCTTCACTTCATCAAGTTTCAACATTTTATTTAAGGAAGATGTAGAATTGTAGAAGAAATTGGAGCTATGTTTTGTAGTGCTAGCTAGATAGATAGGTTAAGAAACAAAAGAGAATTATGCTTACTGAGAATAATACAAACTTGATCCTTTTTAAGGCATCCGGTGGGATCGGCAGTCCCCATTAGATAGTAACAATTGGGTATATAAAGTTTCCCCCTTTTAAGACTATTCATTTCCTCCTTTGCAAGACAAACCATTACACAATTAATACCTTCTCATCGTAATTTACCTTTTCGGGGTTGACATATCGACTTGCATAGACAAAGGCGGGAAATGTCTACTTCTATTCACACACTCGAACCATTATATAACTAACGGGATTAGATGAACACAATAACATTCACATATCCGCACAAGGTTAATAAGCAAACAAAAGGGAAAACAAAACTAAATATAAACTCACCGAGCTTCGGGAGTGGTCCGCGAGAAGAACAAATTGTCGCCAAATTCGTTCATCAATAAATGTGTAAACTTCCCAAGGATGTTTGGCGGGCGGAACCTCGAGAGAAAATATACGTGTTAGCGAGAAAGGTCTTAAACTTCTTCCACCGATCAGCACAATAAGACAATGTCTTGTCTTTCAACTTCCGCTTGATCGGGGACGGTGTATGTAACCCGGATAGTCTCCCAAATAGGATCCTTTACATTCTTAGAGTCCACACTTTTCTACTCATCTGTCAAGATGCTAACCTTCTTTGCGTGCTAGACAGTGACAAAACTATTATATTTGCTTTTATTAGGACCGACAGGTTCCAACCTTTCATCAAACTGAATCTCGAGCTTTGACCCAGAAGTCCGACTTAAGGTCACATCCATCATTTGTGTGCCTCTTCTACCACGGCGTGCAGGGCGATTACGAGCCTCATTGTGCAATGAAGAGGGTTCGTTCTCACTCACACCGGTCACACCGTGAACCGGCGTTGCTTCGAACATGAATAGAATCGTTTTCACCGTCCATTTTCGAGACGGGAAGAGAGGAATGCCCGAGCAAATGAGAGAGTAACAGGGGCTGATGGTACGTGGGCGAGTAAGAGAGGTAATGCAACAGGAAGGGTTTCGGAACATGAACAGAGGTTCTCCACAGAGTAACAAAAGCTTTCGAGCGAAGAAATGTATATCTTGCGTTGATTTTTAAGACCGGACGCAAAAGAGACGGTCTTAATATTTACATTAATCCCGGTCATATTAAAAGTCCGATCTTAAAAGTTTAACCTTTGAGACCGTTCCTTGTAAAACGCCGGTCTTAATATTAATGAACTTTTTCATACCGGAAGTATCATATGTCCGATCTTAAAATAAAACTCTTAAGACCGTCTTTTTGATAAGGTCGGTATTAAAAATTTAGACTTTTTATATTTAAATTTTTCCTTATTATGTTTTATCGCGAGAAAATATAAGTACGGCTATATGAGATATATTTATAAAGTAATTGAAATTTCAATTCAATTTTTAAGACCGGTTGTTTTTTAGTCGGTCTCAATAATGTTTTTAAGAGCGGTGAAAAATTGGTCCGGTGCAAGAAGTTCTTTATATTTACTAATCGCCACGGTCATTCTTTTAAGACCGGGTGTCGGTTCTCCGCTCTAAATGAGGCGGTCTTAAAAGCCTTTTTGCACTAGTGATTGTGTAGTAAGAATTTAGCACAATCTAAAGAAGTTTTCAGCCAGAGACGATAATCAATTCTTTGTTGTTCAGAAATATTTGAAAAAGCAATATCAATATGTTGATTTTGCTTCATCAAAGCTTGACAAGCTTGATAACATCTATTGTGAGCACTCTTATGATCTCCAACATGAACTTTGATTCTATCCTTCTTATGCCAATTTTTGAACCCTACACCGACAAATGCTTCCTGCGTCGAACCACTACCTCTAACCTCCATATCAAGTAGATAATAATACAAGCAAAAACATGCGTCTTTTGATACACATACTCCAACCAGGAACCAAATTCTTCATACTACTTAGGATTGAATCTACACATTTTTCCATACAGTTCCTTTTGAGGGAATGGTTTAAGAATTGGTTGAGTTGGCCCCTTGAGCAAATAAGCTCTCTGAATATCCTCTCTTTTTATAGGATTTGATGTCATTGAATAAATTGAAGGTCTTTTTCCCACATCCGCTTCAAGATTCTCTATATTAACTTTTGCTTGAGGTGGTGATTGAAAACTTTGAAATTGAGATGCTTGTAGTGGTTGGGAGGATTCTTGGACGGTTGGAATTGAAATCTTGTTTGAAAGTTGCTCACTTTGAGATTCGGGTTACGTATTTGTGGGTTTTAGACGTTTGAAAAAAGATTGTATCATTGACATTTTCTGGAAGAAAAAAAGTTTGACAAGATTAGGGAACATGTTGTAACCTATAAGCTAGCTCATCTCAATGCTTCCTCTATCAAAACCTATAAGATTGTATCTTTTTTTCATACAGGGACACTAAACAATTGAAGCTATGATTTCCAATTCCAAAGCAACTAAACAATTCACACTTTATGTCAATTTAGTAAGCAACTATAACATATAACTGCATGATAAACATAAATGTTCCATTATTTGTGTGCCAAAAAATGAGAACCAAAGGCAGACCTATATTACACTGAAATTTCTGAAATACGCAAAGTTGATACACAACATTGCACAACAACACAATCCAAAGCATATAAGTCGCTAGTAATCAAGATGAATATTTGTAAGGAAGCCAACTTGTTGATTCTTGTTCGGCTTTTCACAATAGCTCCCAAGGTTCCATAGGTCTCTTGGCTTGCAACCTTAAGAGAAGAAAGAATTAAAATACATATATATAATTATATATGCACGACAAGTATGTAGGGGTGAGCATTCGGTTTTCGGTTAAAACCGAAAAACCGAATTAGATACATTTTCAAAACCAAACCGAAACCAAAAAATTTCGGTTCGGTTTTTGCAATTAATTTGGTTTTTTGGCTTAAGTTGGGCCTCATGGTGGGCCTTCTTATTTGGGTTCATTCGTAAAATAGCCAATCTACTTTTTTTTTTTTTTTTTTTTTTTTTGCTAAATCAATTTATAATATTGACTAATGAGTGTAACTGTATACTTTACATGGAGCACCTGGTATATATCAATTTTCACTTATATGACAATAGGTTGCAGATTTTAAAATCAAAACATGGAATAAATCCATCACAGAGCCAGCAACCAGGCAGTGACAAAATTCCTGCCTCTGATTTTGTCCTAGAAATTTTTTGGCGAGAACAAAGTATACAAAATTATACAAAACAATAAACATGGCAAAGCAAGCCAAAGAACCAAACAATATCACAAATTCTAAGTTTCTAACTACATCATCAATTCAAACAATTGCAAGAACTCATCCATCACAGAGCCAGCATAAAATGATCCATAAGAAGAAAGATATTGAGAGCAACCTGCAAATTAAAACAAGAATAAATCAAATAAAAAGAAAAGAAATAATCTAATAAATATTAACAAAATACAAAGATAATGAAAAATTACTTATAAAGATATCGCATTGCATCTACTATATGTCAACGAGTTGCCTCCAATGCAATGAAAATTTTCGATTTTTTCGGTTATTCGGTTTTAAGCGAAATAAAAGTGCAAAAACCAAACCGAAAAAAGCTAGTTTCAAAAACCGAACAGAAAAAACCAAACACCGAATTATTCGGGTTCAGTTTTGATTTTCTCACCCCTAACAGTATGGGTTGAAATAAAACAAAACAAAATTACCAAGAATTCTAGATTCAAAGATCAATAATCTGAAGAGTACCGACTATAACTCAAGAGATCCACATTTGGGGAAAATGGGCTGATATATCCAAGGACCAAAAAGATTTAAATGCCTAATTAAATCTTAGATTACCCTAATTGCCCAATTAGAAACCCTGATTCCTAAATCAAATTACTTTGTTACATTATTAAACAAAATTAATCACTCTATCATCTCACGCTGTAAGAAAAATATGCTGAACACAGAGAGGAAAATTATCAAGCATTCGGAGAGATGACAACACTAGATCATGCTTTAGAGGTGACAAAAAATATAGGGGAGATTAAGAACCAGTTGCATCAAAATCAGCTCTGAACAAATTTTAGCAATGGATCATAAATGCTACTACCTAATCCATCATTATTTCCCTTTTAAAAAAGGGATCTTTCTTGACTTTGTTGCCTGTACAAACTTTTTAGTACAAGAGATCTAGTCACAAACTTTAAAGTTTGCAATTGATTGTTTCTGTCGATAGCTTCTAGATTCACAGACCAGTAAGTAGCGGGAAATGATTTAAACTCAAGCTTCACTCGGGCCAAAAGATCATTTTACCAGGTCCAAAGCCAAATTAAAATGAAAAAATATAAAACAGAGCAAGAAAATGGTGCAACAGCATCCGACAATGGGTTGACAACCATGCAGAGAATAGATAACGCGGGGAACAAATTCAAACCTAGATCCAAAGCCCGATTGAACAAGTCAATCTTACTGGATTGGGAGAAGACGAAGCCTAGGGTTTGAACCTTCTTCAATACGCCGCCCGAGAGAACAACCACTCGAGCCGATAACGAAGGAAGGCGTCCAACGGTGAGCCTGATCAAGTGTGGGGACGCGGAACGATTTGGAGTCTCAGCTGCACGATTTAGAGGACGGATCGCCGGATCGAAGAGGAGTGAGAATAGTGAAATTGAAAAAAAAAAAAACCAGAGAGGATAAATGAGGATGTTTAGTTCGAACCCGGGACTTGTAGATAGGTAGGGAAAGTAATAACCAACTACTCCAACCAGCCAAATTGTAACAAAAGTCCTTCATAATATATATTTTTAAAATTTTTTATGTTTGCACTTGCCCACATAGGCACTAGCATGATAGTCAAAAACGCGCGTTTTAAATCGAAAAAACGCGTTTTTACGTTTATTTTTTAACAAAACGATTTTCGTTTAGCAAAAAACGTGCGAGATGGTAAAAACGTAAAAACGCGGTGATTAAACGTAAAAACGACGTTTTTTTTTTAAAGCGGAAAAAAACATTAATTTTGAAAAGATAACAATATTTTCCATAAGAGGAAATGGCGTATGCAAAGCATCATTAAAATAATAAAATAATAGATAATAATACTAATAATAACAATAATAATATCTGAAGAGTCTTTTCTTTATCTTACTCCATTTAAATATTTTTCTTCTTCAAAATCTCGTTATTATTTATTATTAATACTATTATTTTATTGAAATTTATATTTTAAATTGAAATCCCCCAAATAATGTATCCAAATTAATATCTTTTAAAATCTCAATAAAATCTCTTTAATTTAGCATTGATGACTTCCAAAAATATCTCAAATCTATTAAAAATGAGAAGTTATCAATATTGCATTGATCAAGTATATGTATCGATGATGACAGTGCCTTACTTTTCTTGAATTTGTTTTATATACATATATGTAGGTAAAATCTACATTCTGTATTACGATTTAATGTTTCACGATTTTTCATTCTCCTTTCGTTTTTAGGTAAAATCTACGTTTTCACTACCATGGGCACTAGTGTGGGTCTGCGCCTAAGATTATCTTAACAATGTTAGTCACGAAGTCGAGCAAATTTAACATCCTTAACTTTAACTCAAGTTCCTTGTTAAACTACGGGGACTAACATTGTAAAAATAATAAAATTTTGAGGATTAAAATCTATGATTTGAAATTATAGGAATTAAAATTAAAATTAAAATTAGGACAAACTATAAGGGCCAAACATTATGTTAACTTTTCTATATATATTTTTATTAAAGGTTAAAGATTATATTATGTTCCCTCTTTCTTGTCTTTTTTATAAGCAATTTTCTCTCTTGAATTTGGTCTTAATATAAATAGTTTTTTTTTCCTCGTGTCCTAAATTTAAACTATTTTTTCATTTTCTACTTTTATTAAATACATATCTTTTATTGATTACTTTTAATCTATTTCATTTAATCATTTATTATATATTCTCTCATATTTTTTTACTTATTCCCTTGCATATTTTTACCCATTATCTCTCTTATGCTAAAAGGAAGGTGATATTTTTGACACATTTATTGTTTTGTTAATTTTAACCGCAAGCTTGTTTTGAGCAATCAACAAAATAGTTGTTTATAATGAAGGACCCGCTGAAGTAAAAATAAAGTTGACTCATTAATTATATAGAAAGGTAAAATAAAAAATTCTAAAGTCTTATATATTAATTGTCTTGGATAAATGTAAAGCGGACTCACATTCTACATTTATTGTTTTTAACTGCAAGTTTGTTTTGAGCAATCAACAAAATAGTTGTTTATAATGAAGGACCGGATGGAGTAAAAATAAAGTTGACTCATTAATTATATAGGAAGGTAAAATAAAAAAAATCTAAAGTGCTATATATTAAATATATTATATATGTAAAACAAACTCTCATTCCACGAGCTTATTTAGATTAGCGTGACATGAATTTGCGTTTTTCCAATTTAACTTTTGCAAACTTAAGATAGAAGAAAAATTAAATTGTAAGTGTGATTTAGTTTGGATTGACAATTACATAAGTGGTTTTTTTTTTTCAACTAAAACTTGTTTGGACGATAACCTAAAAAGTAAGTTTAGATAAAAAAAAAAAACATGAATTTTATTAAATAAACTTACGCAAGAGCCCACATGCACTCACACATATCAGGTAGATATTTTGATAATTTAAAATAAAATTTTAAATTATAATTATATAAAGTAGAAAATAGTTAATTAATTATTGAAAAAACTTGAAAACACTCAAATACTTAATTAAATATGTTTAATTCTCTGCGTTTAAAAAGTTATCAAATTATTCTTACCAATTAAAGTTTTAATATGGTAATATTTCCTCAATTTTGTGACTTGATTTTTTCCCTTTTAGGCACATTTATAGATATTAAATTATTCGACTCACTTGAATAATTTTATCTTTTTTTATATAAGGTTATTGGTTTTTTAAAAATAATTTTATCCTTTTTATATCAAATGAAGATAGGACTCACCACATAGAGGGACACAGCCCCCCTAATTTTTTTTTTTTTTTTAAAGGAAGTACAGAGGTGGGGGTCCACACGAGTTAAAACATTAGTTCACATCCATTGCTCATTTGCTATCATACTACTCGATCCTATTTATCGATCTATTTTGATCAACAAATTTGATCCTATTTATAAGCCTAGTTTTATGTAATAAATGAGATTGTGATAATTTTATCTATATTAATTATATTCATGAAGATAGAGAGCAAAGAAATAGTTTTAAAATACCTAATTATAATTGAGGATAAAATTAAAAATTTACCCCCATAATTATTGAATTAACTACATTTCTTTGGTATGTGAGATTTGGTCAAAATAAATTTATAAATAAGACCATAGTGGTATAATTTGAGAAAAAGTAAAGAGGTGGGGCCTAACCTTTAAACACGTAAAGTAAGAGTCGAGTGAAATGAACTTAATTTCGTAATATATTTTTTTCAATTTTTTGTATATTAAGTCTTTATCGTATTTTACGTACTTTTATTTATGATGTATCATTTTTATTTTTCCCCCATAAGAAAAATTTCTGGGCCATCCCGACTCGCGATGTTATATAAGGTTATCTTCTTTTCCATTCTTCTTATGCGTCATTTTGCCCTCTCCTCCCCAAAGTGTTACATTCTTTTCCACATTGGAAGATGTAAAAGCTACAAATTTCAACTTTTCTTCCATTGTATCTTTTCAACTATAAGCACGTTGGCTAATCCAAAAGATATGTTGAGAGTTAAAATAAACTTTCACTGGTTAAAAACCACTTTTAGGCTCCTACCATAATCCCAAACAAGCTCCCTAATACTAGCTGGGAAAATAACATAATACTACCTAGGTTAATTATAAGAATTTAGTTGAATTTTTTGGAGAGATTAAAAAAGTTTAAATAAGATACTTAATCATTTTATATGTTGTGTTCTTTAGATTATATATTAGTTTATTAGTCAAACTAAATAGTTTGAAGAAAAAATAAAAATAAAAATACTCTAAAGTATTTTAATTATCTTCTTTAATCTCTTCAAAAAAGTCAACTATTTCTTATAATTAGAACCGAAGGAAGTATTAAATATTGATACTTCTTAGGATTTTTCCAGTATATTGTAATTATTAAGTTCTAGTCAAATAGGGATAACACTGACTCATTAATGGTATAATTTAATCATAAATGATTATTACTTATTAATATTATCATTTAATAACTAAAATTATTAAATCAAGAATAGTTTTTTAAATCACAAAAGTTTTTTGGCCTTGAAAGACATCATATCCGCATTGATTCCATCCCCAGAAATAATTTTTCCTTCCACAAAAAATAAATTTCATGAATTACGAGCACGGCCTGTTTACTCTGTTCCGTCGAATGCATGTAGTGATAATATCTAATGCCAAACAAGAGAGGAAAAAGAGAGAGACGGTATTTATGTAAGTTCGCCCCCTGAAAAAAAAAAAAAAAAAAAAAACACTCTCGCTGTGGTTGTTCTGACTTCTGACCCAAACCCTTAGCCCTCTTGCCGTTGCATCCTGACCTCCTCTCTCTATCTCTGTGTTCTTCCAAGTCGCTCATTATTCTGACTCATATCCAGCAATTCCCAAACCCTACAGCTCCGTCCCTCTGATTCCTTTCAGACTTGAAGCTACTCTCCAGGCGCCAATCCGAGCTCCATTTCACTCCTCTCGTCGCATTCAAGCTCAATCTTTATTTTCTTTCGGATCTTTGTCTCAGAATTTCAGCAATCTTGCACTCTGCGGCGATGGCTGACGGAAAGGTCAATCTTCCCGATGATCTTCTCTCCCCCAAAACTAACGATGGACACTTTTCTGTTAAAGGTAATTTTCTTCGTAAAGCTGTTTTTCCTTATCAAATCATATCTGTTGTAATCTTCATTGTAATATTTGCTTGTTTGAAATTGTCACTTGTCTGGATCCGCTGAATCTAAATCAATAATTTATTATATGTATAAATCATATGGAGGACTTGTTTATTCCTGCTAGCTTGAATTTTTGTATGGCTCTCCCATATGTGTACTTCCGGTTGACTTTTACCTTAGATTGTGGATTGAAGTGTCTCTCGATCTCTGTTAGCCTCGTTTTAGCTGCCTCAGTGTGTTTAATGTCGCAAATTGGATTTGACGCATTTATTATTTTATCGATGTGATGATTTATCAGTGGTCGTGGTTTATCTATTTCAGTTGTGTTGTGTGTTGGCGGGAGGGGGGCTCTATTTTCAGCATCAGGGAAGTCAGAATGATAGATGGATTTACACGCTTTCATGGATTTAGTTGATTAATTAGTTTTACTAGCAGTATGAAACGCAAATGATGGTGTTTCTCTTGACATTTGAGTTCATTAGGCTAAGTTTATTGAGTTTGTGAATCCTATCTTTATGCTTTACTTGCTCAACATTTGCCTTTTTGTATGGTCAGATGAAGCATTGGGAGGGCATGGTGGGGAGAAAGGTACTGTTGGCGTACTTGATGATTTGAAAGGTACTTGTTTATCTTTTTAAAGCGTAACTTAACTATAAATCAAACATTTAGTTGCATTTCTCTCATTATGCATGTTAGGTGAGGATGACTGGTTGATGATTGATTTTGCTTTCAGATCAAGTGTCATCTGACAACAGCATACCCCTATCTCCACAATGGCTCTATTCCAAGCCCATTGACGCTAGGGTATCATCTACCAACACTGTGGCGGTATGCAACTCTTACTCTTTTAAAGTGGCTGAAATTGTCTGAAGTTTAATTGCCTTTTCACTTAATTTATTTGCCTGTCAAGGCTCTATATTGCAATTAATTATTGTTCTGGAGACCAAGGATGTGATCTCGGTGCTTGTAAATAGTCAAGATTGTATGGAATTATTAACTTTTACTTTGCTCTGACTAGATATTGTGGTAGTTTTTGGAATGTATTTCATGTCTTGGCTCAAATCTAGATTTATTGGTGGTAGTTGACGGTATTATGAAGCTGAATTCCATTATAGTAGCAGACCTGTAGTTGACAAATTAATTTAATCATGAACATACTATTTGGTTTACCCCCTTCTTTTCTTTGTGGGTAAGTCAAGGAGCAAAAAAATTTGCGAAATGGAATTGGTCATGGCCTTGGTGTATAAATTATGGGTTCAGTGATTACTGATTGCAAATTTCTAGGGTTCTAGTGCGTTGTAAAACTTCACTCACTTATATTGTATCTGCACTTTGATTTTTCAAATTCATAGATTCTTCCAGAGGACAGTGGCATTTCACAACTTGACAGTTTCCTGAAATATTTATGAATTTGTGGTTAGGGCAAGTAGTATTGATTTAGATGATCTTCATCATCATTGTTGTAGCTACTATATTTTTTATTATTTCCTCTTTTTTTTAAGAGTGAAGAATCCGCCCTTCTCTAAACAGAAAAGGGGGATCTAGGCAACAAAGAGGGCTCATTCTGTTTCAGGGAGGAACAAATACTATTCAAGAGTTATTTGGTCATTTTCTCTTACATTCTTATGATTGTGCAGGAGGTTAATTTTATTTCTTTCTTTTTACTTATTTCATTTCTTACTGAAGAGTTTATTTTAGATTGATTTTTTTTTTTTTTTTTTTTTTTTTAATTTGTAGATTTATTTTTTTCACACTGCAATGAATGTCAACACTACTTTCGTTTATACCACGCGTCTTTTGTATCTTTTTACTTTTCATAATGTCTTGCTACACCATGAAAATTGAAGTGTGAAACTTGCTTGGTTCTTTGTTCCAGGTGAATGCTACTGATCCCATACTGAAAGATAGTTGGCGTTTGGATGGGTCTCAAGACAAGAAAGATTGGAGGAGGACTGTCCCAGATGTTGACATTAGTCGCCGTTGGCGTGAAGAGGAGAGGGAAACAAGCTTGCTCGGGAGAAGGGATCGCAGAAAAGAAGATCGTCGCTCAGAAATCACCTCAATACCTGATAATAGAGCCTTGTCTTCTGACCGTTGGCATGATAGCCGTGGTTCTGGCCATGAGTCTCGAAGAGAGAACAAGTGGTCATCAAGATGGGGACCTGAAGATAAAGAGAAGGATTCACGAAGTGACAAAAGGAATGATGTTGAGAAGGAAGATGCTTATGTGGAAAAACAATCCTCTGGTCTTATTAACTGGGCAGGTTCTGAACGTGACTCTGAATCTCGTGATAAATGGAGACCACGCCATCGAATGGAAGCTCAAGTGGGTGCCGTGGCCCCATACCGTGCTGCTCCTGGATTTGGCCTTGAAAAAGGACGTACAGAGGCTTCCAATGTGCGATTTGCTCCTGGGCGAGGAAGGGCCAATATCAATGGAAATCTACAAATTGGAAGACCTATCTTGGGCTCTTCTTCTGGGTCTGCACTTATGGATAAGAATAAAGTCATATTGGGAAAGCCTAGCCTTAACTCTGATTCATATTCCTACCCTAGGGGTAAGCTTCTGGACGTTTATCGTAAACAAAAGGTTGATCTTACGGTTGACACCATGCCTGCTGGCATGGATCATACACCAACAGTAACTCAGCTTGGCTGTGTAGAACCACTGGCTTTTGTTGCTCCAGCTTCTGAGGAAGAGGTATGTGGAATGACTTATTGCTATTAATTCAATGAGTTTTGACCATTGAAGAAATGAGGAAGTTTTTGCTGTGTCTTTTGATTCAACCCATATTTAACTTTCATATGTGCGTACTTGAACAGCTGCTTAAAGCATCAATAGCCCTTGTACCTTTGTCATTCTTAAGTTCTGTATAATGATCGCAGGCTGTCCTTAAAGATATATTGAAGGGGAAAATCACTAGCAGTGAAGTGTCAAGCTACTCCTTTAGAGGCAAGGATAAAGGGTCAAATGATGATACATCAGGTGATTAATTATTTCTGTTAGTGCTGATCAGTTAACTAAAATCTTTGAGTGCCTCTGGGCACAGGACATAAACCTTTTTGATTGAGATTCTCTGGTTTTCTTCAGGTATTGATGAAACTGCAAAAGAAGGAAAACTCACTACCTCAATTGGCTTGGGAGGAGGGATTACATCGGGATCTGATGTCATGAATGGTGCTGGTGATTTTATTGGCAGACCTTCAGATGCTGGTGCTTCATTAAGAAATATTGGTGAGGAAATAATCTTATACTTGCCATTGTTTTAATCAGATGAAGTTCCATTTAGCTTCAAATAAACATTGTTTATAAGATCACTGTGCCCTTTCAGAAATCGCAACTTTTAAAGAAGGAAACCAGAAGCATATGCCAACAATTAATGTACATGGAAGAGATGAGAACTCTGGCAGCAGAATTGGAGAGGCTAGTGCCCCTGGTAACAATGTTTCTGAACCAGGAACTTGTGAAAGCCAGCATGGACAAGCTTCTGCCCTTCAGAAGCATGCCAATCAGGATCTTATTGAGTCAACTGCTGCTATAAATATGAGTAGCAGCCTTCCTAATGATTCTCGCTCTCTTTTGGAATTTTCATGTCTACAGCAAACACCAGGAATTAATGAACAAGACAAAAAAACTAATGAGAGAACACATCCATTTGAGATTGGTACCCCTTTGGAGGAGTTAAGTTTATGCTATCTTGATCCTCAAGGAGTAATTCAAGGACCCTTTCTTGGGATTGACATCATTTTATGGTTTGAACAAGGCTTTTTGGGACAGACTTACCAGTTCGATTGTCAAATGCTCCTGAAGGATCACCCTTTCAAGAACTTGGTGATGTTATGCCTCATCTTAAACTAAAATCTGGACATGCTTCTGGAAGTAACCTCATTTCTCAATCAGAACCTTCGGACACCAGTGGAAGGAACCAAAAAGTAAATGCGCATCCTCCTGACTATGATTTGTCTACCATTATTGATGATCAATCTTGGGTTTCGCCTCAATCTGATATTACCTCAAGTGATGGTGCTCATTCCCAAATGCCTCATCAAAATTTCCGTTCTGAGACCAAATATTCAGAAGATCAGTCCTTCACAAATTTTATTGAGCAAGATGACAGTAAGTGATTGTTTTCTCATTTTGCCTTTACTAAGATCAATTTTTGGATTTATATATTTTTCGTTATGCATGTATTTTTAATCTCCATGCATACTTATTTCTCCATGTAGACATCTTATCAAAAATGGCTGGAAGTATTAATGGCAACTCTCTGACAAGGCCTGCTGATATTCACACTTCATATACCCATCCTTCCGGCAAAATGGTTGCAACTGAAGTTTCAGGGAGTGATACACATAATGAGGCCGATAAGTTGCATCCCTTTGGTCTACTGATGTCTGAGCTCATAGATGGTTCTCATCTAAGGCGTGCACAATCTTCCAATGTATCTTCGAGATTAGGTGATGAGGGTCATCTCCTGGATCCATTGCTTGATAGAGATACTGCTTTTCTTGATCAAGGCACTCTTGGTGGGGCTGGCCGTCCTTCGTACAGGGACACATGGTCTGATGAATATGGGGTAAATAGGAAATTTAATCCCAATCCTCATGTAGGTTCTTTAGAAGATCAATACTTGTCCCACATGGGGTCAAAACTTAATAATTTCGATAGGCTTGAGCATCTCATGTCACAAAAGCTGCAGAAGGAACGACTTCAACAGCAGAATAGTCTACCTTCTCATTTTGCTTCCCATCATACTGTGACAGACTTAGAGAGATTTCCAAGCCTTTCACTTCCTCAGAGCAGGAACACTAATGTTCAGCAGATGATCCAGAATCCAGGATCAGATTATGAACATCTTATGGGACTTCAGATTGAACAGCAACGCCAGCTTGAGCTTCAACAACAGCATGAGATGCACCAACAACAGCTTCTCCAACAAATGAAATTGCAGCAGCAATCACAAGTTCAGCAACTGCTTCTTGAACAATTTATGCATCAGCAGATACCTGATCCTAATTTCAGGCAGTCAAAACTTGATCTTAGGAGGGATGATCTGTTTGATCAGGTTCAATTGAGGAGGCAGGTATTACATGACTTGCAGCAGAATCCTCATTCCTTAAGGCACCTTGATCCATCGGTGGAGCAGATTGTTCAAGCAAATATAGGTCTCAATGCTGTCCAAGGAAGGCAATCTGACTTGTCGGATCTCTTGTTGCAAGCAAGACAGGGGAATATCCTGCCCTCTGAACAACAGCTTCATTTTCAGCAAGAACAGTTGCAAGCACAACAGCTATCTATGGCACTGAGACAACAGTTAGGATTGGAGGGGGAACAACAATTCAGAAGGTCATGGCCAATCAATGAAACTGGACATTTACTAAGAAATTCTTCAACCCATCAACTTACTCCCTCGGCAGGCTTCAATTCTGACATTCACAAAACGCAGTATGGACTTTTGGCACAAGAAGAACAATTAAACTATCTGAGCAGGAATCTTGCTGAGCAGAACCATAGAGGGTTCTATGAGCCTAATTCTTTGATGTTTGAGAGATCTCCAACAGTTTCTGCTGGTGTTCCTGCAATGAATTTTGATGGTGCAAGTGCTTCTGTCCAAGGAACAGACCTACAAGAACAACTTCGCTATATGCATCCCACTGATCAATTTAGTTCTTTATCTTCTCAGCATCTACAAGCATCTGATGAACTCTTTGCTCGTCATCCGGATGCTGCATTCAAGAGTTCCTTTTCTGGTAACAATCGTCATCTGGAAAATAGGTGGACCGACCCACGGGTTCAACTACAACATCTTGAAGCGGGGAGACAGAGAATGGAGTTAGGGGGTACCATTTCATCAGCTGATCTAAGCGTGTCTACATCTGCTGGAGCACGTGATGAGAGTTCTATGCAAAGTGTAATAGATCTACTTCATGAAAAACTGGGTCATCAATCTACACAATTTTCTAATGTTGATCAGTGGCATCCTCTTTCATCAAGAAATCAGGACAACTCTCGGCATGGTCGTGACTCTAGCTCAGTAAATTATCCTTTTGAGATTTCAGAAGATCAGCAAATCCATTTGAATGATCCATTTGAAGAGAGGGCTGAAAGGGCCAATCCAACAGGCCAAATGCAAGATCATCTTATCAGGAAAATCACTGACAATTTGATGAACAATGAAAAATTGCCTATTCAGTCTAGGTCTGGATCAATGGCGGAAGAGCAAACATTCTTATCTGCTAATAAAGATACTTTACACCCCAGTTACAGAATTCCAACCCTGATTGGTAAATCAACTATGGAAAAAGACTTGCTCATGTTGGAGGCAAACAAGGGTCAGAGGCATGAGTTTGTAGGAACAATGAAAACATCATTTTCTGGTCTCTCCGACTTGTCAGAGCAATTAGAAAGCACCATGAATTCCATGGCATTGCCAGCTACTGCCCATAGCAGACATAATTCACTATGCAGTGCAGGTAATTCCCCCACCATATACTGCAAAATTTTGTAAATGATATCACTGATCATTGTTAAGCACGAACACTGCAGGCAGCGATGGGGCCCCATACAATCGTGATATGGGTTTGAGTAATTCACGCCGGGACGAGATTCCTAATGACAGGTGATATTCTATGACTTCCTGCAAAAATGTTTTATATTCCAATTAAATCTGATTCAGTATTTGTTTTGACTGTATTGGCTGACCACCAAGAATTAATTTTATATGATGCAAATCTTTATTATTGTCTTTTTTCCAAGTGTGCCAATCCTATGGGGGTATGTGGCTGAGTGTGGTCTGGTCTAGTTGGAAACCCCTCTTTTTCCGTGTGACTTCCTGTTTTACAGCCACCTACTTTTTGTTATTCTTAATTGCTGCAGTTTAGCCATTAGTAAAGTTAGGAATGCAATTGTGGAGGATTTTATATAGGGTTAAGGAGCAAGTTTACCAATGAACTATTGGTCCAAAAGCAACCAACACAACAAACTCTTATGTGGACCTTAAATACAAATAAACTTTTGAAAACATTAAATTGGCACAAACACGTTAAATTACTGTGCATCGTCCGTTTGTTGGGGTTATATTGAAGGAAATGAATTGATTTCAAATAGAACACGTGAGACTTGAGTCAAAGAAAAACGTCGAAGGAGAAATCGTTGTCACCGCAACCCGTCAAGTAAACATAATTCTAGGATCGAGAAGTGAAATAATGGAGAGCTACGCAATCCCAAAAACAAAAATGGGGAATCCATGCGAAAACCAGGTAAAGATTATTAAAAATGAATTTTTTATTAAAAAGAAAAATTGACCTAATCGAGGACCCAGCCCGTAAGAATCATGCTCTGCCATGGCAAGAAGACTGAATCACAGATCAACGCGGAGAAGGAGATGAATACAATGGGTTCGGTTCTTTTTCTCCTTCTTTTCCTCTCTTTTTCTCCTTTCCCGTCGACGATGATGGGTTGCAATGGCGGCGATTTCTCCTTCAACTCTCCTTTTTTCCCCAAATAGAATGAGCCCTAATTGCTTCTTCCAATTAAATCCAGGTGTGATGTGTTTTTGCTTCCACGTTTTGCTGACTCAAGTCTCACATGTTCTATTTGAAATCAATTCATTTCCCTCAATATAACTCCAACAAACGGACGATGCACAGTGTTTTAACGTGTTTGTGCCAATTTAATGTTTTCAAAAGTTTATTTGTATTTAAGGTCCACATAAGAGTTTGTTGTGTTGGTTGCTCCTGGACCAATAGTTCATTGGTAAAATTGCTCCTTAACCTTTTTATATACTATCTGGTGTAGTATCCGAATTTTGAAAGCTGATAGTTGCTTAGACTGTCAACTTCATTCTCATACTGTCCCCTCCCAAAAAAAAAAGGTAAATAGGGGCTCTATAAACCATTATCTTGTCATTTTCTCCATGCTTATTCAAAATTGTTCTCGATTATTGAGTTCTGAGTTTTCTGCTGTTCATAAAGAGATCATTGTGCTACATGTGTAAACTGTAAAAGCATTGAATTGTTTGAGAAGCAAGTTAATAATGTAATAAATGGCTTTACGATTGTGTGAGAATCTTGTGTTGGCCTGCTAGTGACGAAAGTTTGATTGTGTCTATATTACAGGATGTCTCCTTCAACAAAAGTACTTGATAGTCATTTCCAAAAGCGCCCTCCCGTATCTCGTGTTTTATCTTCCCCAGACGTTCAGTCAGACCAATCATCTGTACCTCATGTCAGCGATGGTATGTGCTATTGTAATACTATTTTCTCCATTTCTTTTCTGA
The DNA here is from genome assembly GCA_019022655.1 of Acacia acuminata. Taxonomy (NCBI): domain Eukaryota; kingdom Viridiplantae; phylum Streptophyta; class Magnoliopsida; order Fabales; family Fabaceae; genus Acacia; species Acacia acuminata. The sequence goes on from JAFJYI010000292.1 coordinate 50,963, forward strand.
TTCATATACCTGTGAAGTTAAATGAGTTCTACATCAGGGAGACGAGAGCCTTCAGGAAACTTGTCAATCAGTACCATGGCTGATGCTCAGACCTCTGGGAGAAAGGAGGTGCGATTTAGGAGGACTTCCTCCAGCAGCGATGGTGCAGTCTCAGAGACCTCCTTCATAGACATGCTTAAAAGGCCAGTTCTTCATGAGATGGACGCAGTCACTGGAGCTGCTGCTGTAGATTCATCTGATGGTGGATCTCAAGCAGCTCGCATCAGCAAAAGGAAGGGGAAAAAAGGAAAACAGATAGATCCTTCTCTTCTTGGTTTCAAGGTCTCTAGCAACCGGATCATGATGGGTGAGATTCAACGCCCAGAAGATTGACAGGTGCCTGTAGATTAGTTGTAAATTTTTTTTTTTAAAATTCTTTTTTTCTTGGAAGCCTCCCCCTATATTTGATAAAGCAGCGGGGTTAGATGTACAGTCCGCTAGAGCATAGCCATCATTTTTTGTCAGATTTGGTTTTTACTGTTAAAAAATAGGATCCGTTATTGAAAACCCATTTGGCGTTGACTAGTGTGTACACTGTACAGTCATTCATGAGTGTATATACGTCGGGGCAATGTCCTATTGTTATGTTCGCATGAGCAATGCTTTGTGTCAAGATTAAGGGCAGATGGCTTAACATTTGATCAGAAATACGCATATTAGATAAAACTATTGTCACCGTGCTCGCATGTTGCAAACTTGATGCAATTGAGAAGTCTCACTTGTTTAAATTAGCTTTTAAAGAGCAGTTTTTAAAGAAAAAATAAAAGTTATTTTAAATAATAGATTTGGGAGAATAGTTTTTTGAAAAGGTGGAAAAAAATATAACTGTTTGGAAAAATATGGGTTTTAAACCCCAAAATCGTAATTCTCTTGTCAAACCATGGTAGTGAATAGAGTGTTTTCTTGTCAAACCATGGTAGTCAATAGAGTGTTTGGATACTTTAACCCAAACCATGATTTTGAGGACTAAAAGCTACATTTTGAGTTTTTAATGGGTGTTTGGTAACTTTACTTTTAAAATCATGGTTTGGGTCAAAAGATGATTTTAAACGTGTTGTCAAAAACACACTAGTCCGCGATGCATTCTCTCCAGCAATGATTCGATGTCACAGGCAGAGAGGCTCAAAACTCTATCCTTCCAGTCTTTAACAATGCTCTCATTGCATAGCTCTTGGAACGAAGCCCCAGCTTATAGGCAAAACTCATTTTTCATACTACAATTATTCTCAAACCGGATACTTTAAACGTCAATAATTCGGGATATTCATCGAGCTTTATTGTCTCAGGGTTGGGGAATTAGCCCGGTCCAACGAACGGCAGGACCCCTTAAAGGATCTGATGAATAACTTTCTATAATTCCTCTTGTTCTTTTACTTGTGGGTGTCTTTTTTCGCCTTCGTTGCTTCGCCAGTTAAACTGATTGCCACTATATTTTCAACTCAATCTCTTCAGTAATAATGGCAACCATTCATATCCAATAGAAATGAGATATGAAAACCAATGCTGCTTTATATAGCACTTGGGATTTTATAAATTTAATATGAGAACCAATCATGACTATAGTATGAAAGCTTTTTTATTTTTGGGTTACAGTGGCAAGCCTAAGCTTGGAAGAAAAAAAGATTCTGTGGGATGAATCATTACCCATACTTATGTATCTGGTATCATCTGAAGAAACTGTACTATTGACAGTGAACATGAAACGGAAGAAAGAGATGCTATGAGTCCAGCCCGAATATCATTTAACGTCCAAGGTGACCTTTCCTTAACCCATTTCAAATGCTCCAAGGCAATCGGAATCTCTCTTGCATCTGCTAAATATTTCAACAAAATTAAATGCGATTCAGCGCCTCCTATTTCGGGACTAAGACTGCAAATAAACTTCGAAGCAATCATAAGATGTCCTGCATTCAAAATCCTCAAAATTAACATTCAGCTGCTTATCACGTTAGCTTGCAATATTTAAAGACAATATCAATTGTTCAAGTTGAGAATACCTTTACTGCAGAGGGATAATATAAACGTATTCAATATGTATCTGGCAAGCACAATATCTTGTTTCATAGACTTGTTATAGAGCTCAAAAGCTGCTTCAAGCTTGGCTTCTTTGCAAAGTCCTTCAAGAAGAAAAGTATAAGTTGAAGCATCAGGTTCCAATTCTTTTTCCAACATGTGGTCAAAGAGCCTCTGAGCCTCTTCAATTTGTCCTACCTCACAAAATTTTCGTATGAGAATATTGTATGTCTTCAAATTCCCACAACAGTGACTAGCAAACATCTCATCCCAAAGCTTTTTAGCAGGGCGCAGTAGATCCTGCTTACAACATGCTTCTATCAAATAATTATAAGAAGAGACATCGGGGACTATTCCTTTCTTCTTCATGTGCTGTAAAACTCCATAGCCTTCTTTAACTCTCCCAGCCTTGCATAAAAGTGACAACACCGCATTGTAATCCTCTAAATCTTTAAAACAGTCGTGAGATTTCAAAACCTGGAATACTTCCAACAGTTCATCAATCTTGCCATGCTTACACAGGTTCCTACCCAGATTACTCAGGGTCAAGAGAGATGGGAATTTCTCTTTTCCAACCATAAAGTTGAAAAACACAATTGCCGAATCAGGATCAATGGTTGAAACGGATCCTATCAATACATTGAGAACGTCATCCTCAATAGGAAAATTACCGCTAACTACTATTTCCCCCAACTCTTTTGCTTCAGAGATCAGCCTCTCACAGATCAGGGCAAAAATTATGTCCTTGTAATCATTAGCCCTTGGAGCCACCCCTAACTTCCTCTTCTTTTTCAGAACCTTTTCCTTATCAACCACATTTCCCGTCGATTGAAATGCTACCGCAATAATTCTATACGCCATAAAATCAGGTTTCCATCCCCTGTTCCTCAGTTCATCCAGTATCCAGAAAGCCTCAGACACCCTTGATGCATGACAGAGCCCGTGGATGATCAGAACAGCTACCACAGAACCATTAATACCTGAACTGCATTCTTTAACTTCATCTAATATGCTCAATACTTTCTTCAACTCACCCGCTTTACAGAGCCTCCATATAAACACCCCAAAACCAAGTGTACTTAAAGGGACGCTTCTCTGAGTCATTTCCCCAAACACTTTCTCTGCACAATCCAAGTACCCATCAGATGCCAGAGCAGCCAAAAGCGAGTTACACGTCTCGCTTCCTATTTCCAGAATAAGATATGATACTTGGCCAAAAACTAAAAAAGCATTGTGGGTTTTCTTCCCAACGATCAGGGAAGCAATTATGGAGCGGTAAACAGAAGGGTCAAGAGAAAATTTCAGGCCTTTAATCTGTTTCAAGAGAGAATCAATGGCACTGAATTGACGGGAAAGAGAGAGGGATTTGAGAATGGATTGGTAGGTGCTGGGAGTGTGGGTGAAGCCAGGTTGCTGGGATGCCCAGTTGAAGAAGCCCAAAGCGAGCGAGTGGTGATTAAGAAGGAAGGGATCGATGACAGTGGCGACGAGTGAGGGAGAGAGAAGACTGCGGCAACCGAGTTTGTGGAGCGTGTTCTCGAGAGAAGGACTCCATGAACGCGTTGGCTTGGTGTGGTTTGAGGCGGAGATCAGAGCTCTGCTTATTCGAACCGCCAAATCTGCTGCTCCTTGGGGTTTCATCAAACAGATAGCGCATAGCGACCAGCCGACCCTCTCCAAATTTCAAAGATGATGACGTCAAATACTCCCTCCTTGAGAATACCGGTCATTTCCCCTGTTTTATTTCCATTTCAATCTCGATGGTCTTCCAACATTTTGCTTAAGCATGATTTTTTTTTTTTTTTATTTTTATCAAAGCAACTTCAATAGAACATTAATAAATAACCGTTGGCAAAAAAAAAAAAAAAAAAAAAGTTTACTGCAATAAACAACTACAACAATAAAGCTAGAGAGGATAGTCGCTGTCATTGTAGAAACAAAACACTTTAATGCGAATGTTTCTGAATATTTATTCTGAAAAAATATAGCCAACTATCTGACTAAATATCTTAAAAAAAGACTTGAGTTTATTTACTTGTATTTATTATAAACAATCATTCAATCAAATCTTAACCTTACACTTTATTTTTTTACTACACAATATTTATGATAAAATCTAAGTTTTAAAATTTAATTTAAAATTGATTGTATAAGGCTTTGTAACAAATGCACATCAATTCCATTGTCTCCAATATAATTTTCAGTACTTGTCATTCCTACTAATCGATCCTAATCAATTTTGAAACCCTCTTTCTTTAATTTTTCATTTCATGGAGTTAAACATGATTACAGGCACAGAAGCGTCTGAACACCCACCGAGAAGGCTAGAATGACAACAACGTGCCAAAATGATATCCGATCATTTGGTTTGTGTACTGTGCGCACTTACAATCACAACTTTCTGGGGGCAGATCACAATTAAGCTCGATTTCTATGTAGGAAATACAGCATATAATTACACACAGATATTTACACCTTTCTTTTTTTGATCAAATATACTTACATCTTTCCACCCATTATATACACATAATCACATCTTTCTTGCCAAATCCATCTAAAGTCTACCACTATTTACTCCATATGTACAACCCAAAGTTTTTTTTTTTTTTTTTTTTTTTTTTTTTTTTTCCCTTCCATATCTAAGATTACCCAACGTAAGACCCATGTAACATAGTGGAACGTGGAGATAGGAAAGAATACCAACAGCAAAAGCACTTTGTTGGGCCGACACTGACTAGGGAAGCGAATGTGTACATGTATATACATAAGACTATGTGCAGGATGAATTTACCCGCCGCCCCGCCTCACTTCATGGGAGGAAATGCATATTTACCATGTCACTGACCTCTACATTTGCTTTGTCTGGGCTGATGATGATTAATGCTGAGAACATAGGAAGGTATGATTTAAGAGTAAGATCTGATCAACTTAAAATTCTGAAAAGATCGAGATTTAAAGAAATTCCCGAAGAGAAACCCGAACGCTGTCTGATGAGGGGCCTTCGGTGGAAGACTGGAGTCATGTTTCACCCGAAGTACTGTCTGGCCGATCTGTCTGCGAATTGAATCGATGATCTTGGGGTCAACTGGGTTGCCAGTGACATCTGTAACATAGAAAGTGTCTTTGGCCTTTCCTCCTTCTGTTGATATTTCTGCTCTCTTGATGCATAAACTGTTCTCTCGGAATATCCTTGTTATCTCTGAAAGGAGTCCTAGACGATCTTCAGTGCATAACTCCAGCTCCATCCCCTGAACACAAACATATTACTTACCAATATAATATAACCGAAAAGGAACTGCTAGAGGTACAGGTGGTTGCTACACACCTCAGATACTCGCCTTTCAATGGCTGCTTCAAGACACTGTACAAGACGTTCTCGCTCAGCTTCTGAGCTTATGGGAAGACCATCAACATGTCGAATATAAAACTCCTAGATAAGGGAAGAAGTTTCATCAAAATTCAAAAAATGGGGATAAACAGGGAAGTAGAAAATAAATCCCAAGTGGGACTCACCTGATAGGCTTCTGTCCCATCTGTGCAGACTACACCGTGAAAAACTACATACTGCATGTCTGTTAAGGTGCAAACAATATCAAACAACAGTTTCGGCCTATCTTTTGCCCTCATGGTAACTACAGTGTAGTCTTTCTCAATGCAATCTAACACAGTTACATGGGGAAATGAGCTCTTGTCTCTGATTTCCCCTTTTCCTGCCTTTTCAACCCTTTCATAGTCCCTGTCAGCAAACATAATCTGATGCAACCTTCTGTCCCTATTTGTAATTCCAGGCGGTGAAAGTGTTGTTCGTGCTGTCTTTGGATCGCAGTCCCCCTGAGGACATTGCAAAGCAAGTCCCTTATTGTAGAGAGACGGGAAGAATCCTTGATAGCACGCCCACTGCAATCATCAGTTACATGAACTACGGCTGCAGCCCTGGTATTATGTGTCCATATCTCAGCATTTACAACATTACAGTGAAGGTCTGCAAGAACTGCACAGACTTCAGACAATAAACCAGGTCTGTCTGTGCCCGTGAGTTCAATTGAGGTGTGCCCTTCAGAAGGAACGACCCCAACAGACCCTCTCAGTGAAGGCACAAATCCAAATCCGGGATTGTTTTCAAGTTTCTGCAGATTTGGAAAGGAAAAAATCAAAAACCACAAGCACTTTACAGTCAAACATCAAGGAATGAATATATTATTGACAAAAGTATGAGAGTATTTATTATCTGATCAAAGGGAAGAATCCGTATCTTATGATTATTTTTTTTTTTTTGGGGGGGGGGGGGGGGGGTGCTAGTCTGCACTGCAGTATGGTGTTGGCAAGTTCTTTTTCTTTTCTTTTTGGGCCACAATGGTGTTGATAAGTTCAAATCATCACAAATTCCAAAAACTGAGTTCCTCAAATAATTTTATGTTACTTTCTATGTCGACCATAATGAATTAGCACAACAATAATAAAGCAAGCGCATAATACATGCTTCAGACTTCAGAGTGCTGAAACTAGTGTCTCCAATAAAAATCCAGAAAATTAAAGCAGTTTACTGGAGGGAATCAAATTTAACTGTGGAAAACAATAAAGGAACAGTTTTCTCCTTCTTTATGCTTCAGCTAACCAGTTCATAGATAGCTCATGCAATCAGCCAATTCTTAGATTGAGTGCTGCTTAATTGGATATTATTTTCCTTCTTTCTTCATACAGAAACAGCAGAGATCCATTCTCAGATACCAAGCAAATGATAACAACTTACATAAAATAAAAAAATTTAAAGACAGACAAGTCTATAAGTCCCTACCCTTTGGATGTAATCGATGACTTCCTTGTCTCTGATTTTGTTCCCATTGTGATCAATCACTTTAAACACTGAAAAAAGGATATTAAAATTGGGGTTAAGATGACAAAGCAGAGCAGTTAATTAGTAATATGATAACGATGACAACACAAATAATTCAAGCCTCTTTATTTAGCCCCTCTAGTTAAGAGAAGATTACCATCCATGAACCACACCCCATCAGATGAGATGTAGGCTTTCCTTATTATAAGGTTGAGATCCGACAGAACTTGGACAACATCCAGGAGAATCCCATGTTTGTTAACACTATCAACCTGCAAAAATTATTCCAATTATGACGAAGATAATACTAAAAGATTAATCTAGTCCACTCAGAATTTTGAATTTCGTCTTCGGGCATATGGGGGAAAACGGAAGAAGGGAAGAGTAAAATGTGGTAAAGGATTCTGCAACTCGATGCCAATCGAATTTGTGAAACCTAAACACAAGAAAACAGGCTTTACCTGGATAACGGTGGCGTCCTGACTCGCGTCGTTGTCGATTACAACCCTGCATGAACCAGGCACAAGGAGAATTAAGATATAGCGGCCAGTTCCTCAATCATCAATACACATACGTACTCTCGAATATTAGCATGTTAATCCTCAAATCATAAACATCATAAATATAAGTATATGGCCACTTGCAAGTAATAAACCCGAAACAGTTATTAGAATCCCAAATTTTATGAAAGTTGAATACAAATTGACCAGACATATAGAAATCGCTTTGAAATTGAACCAACAAAATCCAGGAGAAGTGGAAAGAAGTATTAAGCAAGTCTGGAACAGATTCTCACTCGAACTGAAGATTGAATAAGAACCCGAGTGAAACTCCAATGGGAAATTAAAACCAACCAGGGTTGGAAAGCATAAGGTAAAAACAAAAAGAAAAAATTGACTCCTTAGTCACTAAGACAGTCCCAAATTTGTTAGTGACGACCCCCAAAGTCCCCTGAGAACATATGGAACGACTCATAAACCTGTCCCAACAGCGAAGTAAAAACTTTACACATTCAGCAAAAATACCTTGGAGGATTCATCCGCCAAATAAGCTTTGCATATTCATCTTCCATTTCTGAAAATTCTAAGAAATACATACACCAAAAGCTCTTGGGAAATCTCCGAACAGGCTGGGCAGTTTTAGTACGTCGCCAGAAATAATATACTTGCTCAGGGGAAAATAAGAAAAAGAGAAACTCGCCTCGAATCCGAAAATACTGAAGGTATAGGAAACCTCCTCCAGCTCCTCCAAGAAGCACGGAAATGGCAGAGATAGATAAATAGAGCGAACAGGGGAAAGTAGGGAGGAGCCAAAAGGTGGCATATAAGAAGAAAAGCTTGATAGGCGAGCCAAGCGAACCCCATTTGGAGAATCCGCGGAAGAATGTGGACGGTTCTGTGTGACGTGTCAGCCGGTGATTGGGGGTGGATTATTCGCGCATGTCTTTTCTTGTATCAACTCGTACGGATACGAGTTTCTCAGTGAAAGGAATGGCGGTTGATGACGTGTCTCTACACGTGTTGCCTCTACACTAGATCGGAGATCTGCCGTTATTATTGCCGGCATCTTCGCTTCAGCGCTTCACCGACTGATTTTTGGCCCACCTACGCGATCCCACCGATGCAGCTTGTTTGGCAATTAAGGGAAAGTTAGATTTTTCTTTAAAAGAAATACTTGGCCAGAAAACTGGGGGAAAAAAATAGGACGCTGCTTTCGTCCGATTTTTTTCTTTTATCATTCCCTCTGCGGCTGTGCCCCTTTTCCACCAAACAGGCGGCGCCGTTTTGGTTACCCTCTTTTAGGGAAGCAAAAAAAAAACTATCATTCATTATTTTAAAGTATTTTTTAATACTAATCAACCTCTTAAAATATTTTTCAAAATTGTTTAAAAAAAAATTCAAGAGTATGAACTATTTCTTTAGTATTATTCAATATCGTAAAGTATTTTTTTGGTATCAATAAGTATTCTAAAATAATTTTTAAAGATTTCAGAATAATTTTTAAGGCCATGAAGTATTTTTAAGTACCATTCATTATTTTGAGTATCTTTTTAGTATTATTAAATACCATAAAATGATTTTTCAAGATCATAAAAGAATTTTTCAATACAGGTGAGAGTACCTTGAAGTATTCCTCGACCACCTAGTTTATTTTTGAGCCACACTTTGTGCATGTTATGAAACCAAGAGATGTTGTCATATTGAAATGTTTTCTTAATTAAAATTGATGCATTGCAGATAATTAAAAATTGAAAATACACTTTATACATTGACTAGTGTTATGGTGGAAAGCGATTGATGGAGTGTGTTAGGAAAAGAAGAAGTTGGATAGCAAGTAAATAGGAGTAAGATAAGGAAGTATGAATAGAGATACAAATAAAAGAGCGATAGGGAATGCATCAACGTGGTGTTCCCCGATTTACAGATTGTGGATATCCCTCCCCCCCATTGCACGTGAGCTCATTCACTTCAATGCGGGAGACACACCACACACCAGACATTATTATTATTATTTTTTTATCAATTTAAAATCCCTCTAAGAAGGAAACCTGTACAATAGTCACGGACCCAAGAATTTAATGATGAGGAGTGAAAATAAAAAATATTATATTTTAAATAAAAATATTTAAAATATAATACATACCTAATTTATAAAAGGTTAAAAAAATATTTATTATATTTAACTCTTACCCTATGTGTTTTCATATTGTTAAAGCCACCTATGATTGAATTCATACTAAAACTTAAAACTATTTCTTTTTCAATTTATGTCATCAAAGAATCATTAAGAAATTTGTCTTCTATTATATTTCGAAGTCTATTCTTGATTATCTTCACAGTAGAGAAAGATCTTTTAGTAGTATCTGTAGCAACTGGAAGAGTCAGTACACGTTTAATCACTTAATTAATAAGAGGGTAAATGATGGACTTTGCACTTCTTGCTAACTTTTGACATGATTAAGATGTAGTTAATAGATTAATTAAATCTGCTAGCCCTTGACATAATTCAAATATAGTTGAGAACTGAGAAGGCGAGGGTTGGAGGATGGATCTGGACTCTAGAGGACCTAATTAAAACAGAGAGCCTAATTGCCAAAATGCCATTTTATTTTAACCTTTTTTATTTTTATTTTAAAGGGGCGGGGCTCACCCTAACGGCCTAACTATATACCCACCTCTTTTTTTCTTTTTTCTTTTTTTAAATTATATATATATATTACATCCCCCCTTCCTACTTATTCATTCTTGGACAAACCCAAAAAAGCAAAACGTTAAGACTCATTATCTTCATCTTAAAATTAGTAATTTCTCGATTTTATCCATATTTAATATACATTATAGTTTTTCTAATTTTTATTATAATACGATCAATTAACTTTTCTCACAAACCAATAAAAGTAGTTAAAATCAATAAAATTGTCTTAAAATATAGGAAAAATTACATATGGGTCCCAAGGAAGAGAGATATTTACATTTAGGTCCCTTGAAATTACGAAATTACTTTGTTACCGCCATAGTCATATTTCACATAGAAGCGATTAACAACACAAAATGCATTGAATTAACCACAACTTCGAAAACCTTCAATCTGTCATGTCTCACTTTAGAGCGATTAACAACACAAAATGCATAAATTAACCACAACTTCCGGAAGTGAGACATGACAAATTTAAGGTTTTGAAGTTGTGGTTAATTTACGATTTTGTGTTGTTAATCGCTTCTGTGTGAAATATGCACTATGGGCATTAAAGAAAGAATTTTACATTCTAAAATAATTACTCGAAGTCCCAAGGGACTTGAATAATTTCGTAATTTCAAGGGACCTAAATGTAAATATCTCTCTTCCTTGGGACCTATATGTAATTTTCCCTAAAATCTAAGTAATTTCCAATACTACCCTACTAATTGCATTAAAATCTAATATTATATTAATTATTTCTCACCCACTACCCTTATTAATTATGAATGCATACATGGAAAAAATAATTAAGGCTCATTAGAAACAACAAGTAACGCGCTTTATAAAAAGCGACCAAATAAACTTGTTAGTTGGTGTCTTATAATAAGGACTAAAGGAAGAGTACTTTATAAAAACAAAACAGATACAATAATAAATAATGTAAAATTTGTATATTTATAACAACTTTAATAATATGACTTATGAATAAGACATAAAAAAGAATCAAGAGAAGTTTAGAAATTAAGGTCCCTCAACGATATTTAGGTGGGTTCAGTGTTGACTTTTTGAGAGGGCCGCCGCAATGTGAATGGGATATTCTGGGGGAAGAATCTCAACAAATATCTGCTCAAAGGGGAAAAAAAGATTTTCCTTTTTTTCTTTTTTATTTTTTTAAAAATAAAAGAATATCATTTAAATTTTAAAATCTCAAATCAGTAATTTTTGTGTTAAAATGAGTGAGTAATTATCATACTCTTGTACTCAATATCAATATTTTTATAAATAAAAAGATTGATTTAGAATTTTAAAATTCAAATGATACTATTTTATTTTCTTTCTTATTTTAATTTAGTTAGGGGTAGTGGGAGGGCTGTGCTTGTTTGTTCTGTTTTTTTTTTGGTATGAAAGGAGGCCAGAGCCTTATATTATAATAAATGAGGAGGGGAAGGAATTCCCATACAATCATTGAGCACTAAGGTCCTAAGAAAATTAGGACACACCTCATAAGCCTGAGAAAAGGAAATGCCATGTTTAGCCAATCTATCAGCAACCTCATTTTGACCACGGGAGATATAATCAACAGATACAACCCAATCCCTTGCCAGCAAATCACGAATCTGCAGAACAACCAAGCTGTCCATAGTGCTTGGTTCCTGGTTAAGAGTTTCAATGAGGGTCTTAGAATCAGACTCTATTATCACATTTTTAGATGCATACTCCAGCTTGTTTGTTCTGTTGTGATGCCGCGTGGAAACTAGAGACGGGAATAAGTTAAAGACGGGGTCTTGCGATCGTGGGCCCCCACTACCGCATCCATCGGTGGGTGGCCCCATATTCCCCCGACCCAACATCAGTCCAGTTGGATTATTGGGGGGAGAGAGGGGTTTCCATTGATTTTTCTTTCTCTTTAATATATCTACAATTAAATTAAATTTCAGTAATTAGGATTTATATAATTGGATATTTTTATTATATTTAATATTTTAATAATATTTTTTTTATATAGTATTAAATCTCAACCATTAAATTGATCTAACAATTAATAAATTAAATGAAGAAACCCTCACCTCCAATTCCCACCCAGATAAAATAATTTTATCTAATCATACTGGTTGCCTTCCCTCCCTCCCCCTCCGCTGCTCCCGGGAGGGCGTTTGGTTATTTTGCCCTTCTAAAATGAATCACTATTATTCCCTCTAATCCTAATTATAGGAATATTTTAGTAGTACAGATTATACTATAAAAATATTATTATAATTAGGAATAGAAGTAGTATCAAAAAAGCTTTTTATTACTCCCAGAAATGAGGCCGCATTCCCCAATAGTCAGATATTTTAAGGTGATGGTCTGTGCAAATTCTCGGTTCCCCTATGATATACTCCCTCTTATTTAAAATATAAGATATTACCTCCGGTCATAAATATAGGACCTACCGTAATTTATAATGCAAATTACACTAAAAATTATGTCTTGTATTTAGGATCAGAGAAATATTAACTACTCATCTGATCTTATATAAGACACTTCCAACATTTTTCATATAGACACAAAAAAAAAACTTTAAACTTCATTAACTCTATAATAAAATTCAACAAAATTTTAAATTTACCCCTATTTAATATACATTACACTCTATGAAAACAAAATCAACACAATGATAAATGAAGGATAAAACTGAACATCCATATAACAAGTTTTTCTATCTGCCTTATATATATATATATATATATATACACATATGAGGTTTAAACTTCTCATGTTACATGAGAAGAAGAAGATTCCTATACACATATGAAATGGTGGGACCCACATAGATGATGTCATCATATATATGTGGGTCTCACCATTTCATGTGTGTGTGACATGAGAATACACTTCTCCTACAACATGAAAGGTGTTTTTCCCATATAAGACCAAATGAGTAATTCAAATGAATTAAAGAATGCCTTTCTCTATTAAAAGTAAAATAGTAATTAGCCGGTAAACCTTTATATGTTTTGTTAAAATTTTCTCATAAGAGATTTCAATGAGTATTTTTTATATTGGAACAAAAAGGGGAAGTATTCTTATAAAATTAGTCAAGAGAAACGAATAGTATTGGAGTGATGGAGGGACATGGTTCTCATAATTCAATGTGCGTTCACAATTAAAGAAGATCACGATCTTATAAGGTAGGCCCCCCGCATCTCCCCCGAAAGTGACACGTCACCTCACCTATGTGTCTCTGCCACATCATCATCCTCACCACCAATGTACTTTTTTTTTTTTTTGTTGCCCACCCGTTCACCGAGCTTTGCCCCGACTAATCTGGATCGACTCGCGTCGCGCACCTGACTATAATAGGAGAGTCTCCTAACGGTAGTTTTTTGTATTCACAAGACTCGAACCTAAGACTTTGTTTAAGCGACACAAACCACTTACCATTCGAGCCAATCTCGTTAGTTCACCATCAATATACTAATACAGGTAAAAAATTATAATATTAATTAATTAATAGATAATAGATGCTGTCCATATCTGGATGCTTTCTGCAAGGTGGGAGGACGAGCAGTATTTTTCAAAAGTAGAGCATGTGGGAGTATTAAACGGACTTTTTATATTATAGGGTTTATTTTAAAAAAACGTGACACAGATAGAAACGACGTGAGATAAAATTCTAATATAATTCATGCGAATAATATTAGAAATTATTTTACAATTTTAATATCTTAACTAATTTCTAGTTATTTATTTTATTATACGAGTTAATTAAACTGGCTAACATTTAATAATGCAATGAAGTGTGCGTAGGGACTAGGGCGAGAGAGCTTTGGGAGATTGGAAGCCGATTTTGGTCTTAGATGTAAGATATTTTTTATTTTTGTCAATATTTTTTTAATTTATTTTCCTCAACAATAATCAATAAAAAAAAAAGAAGAGAATTAAAGAAGATGTTCTATTAATTAACTTAACTATATTCTTTAATTTAATTCAGTTAGAGAAATATATCCTTAGAAAGTATCAGGGACAGATCTAGGGGCTAGAGGTGGCCCCTAAAATTACATAATAGAACCCAGAATTTTAAGAATTACGTTAAGCCTCATAAAATTTTAATATTTTTACTTTAGTCCCACTAAGAGTTTCATAAAGGGACTAAAATGAAAATAATAAAAATTTTATGAGGCTGGAATATACTTTTATGAAAAGCTAGGTTCTATTATGTAATTGTGGCTTAATTACATTCTTGATTCCGCCTGGGGAGTATTTGATTTATCATTAAAAAAAAAAAGTGGAGAAGAGAAAAGAAGAAAGAGGCACATGGGGAGGAGATGAGGTGTCAGCTGGGGATAGAAAAAGAAGTGAGTTGGATTTGAAAAATGCAGGTCGACTCATGACGAGAGAAGTTTTAATATGTGAAAAAAAATTTATTTCGACTCATAAAAAATAATTTAAAAACTCACCCTTTTGTAGTTTGTCAAATATGCGCAATCTATAATGAACCCCATGCTATGCTCCCTCCTACTTGCTTCCTGCTTCTGCTTTGGAATATGTGTCACATGTACCAAAAAGAATATCACCCACTTTTAATTTAATTCCCTTCACATTTTCTCTCCCACTTCCCTTATTCGTTATTCCTCCCACCATTTGCTCATCACACTTGCGTTATCCGATTTCCCCGCCTTCGTTCCACTAGATTTCATACCAACCGTGACCCCCATATCATGCCCATTCCATATTTTCTCTCTTCTCCACCTCATTTTTTTTTTTTAGACTACCAATATATTCTATTATAAACTAGTTACGTGATTTACTATCATACTTCAACCTATCTATTTTGTCTTCAAAATTTATATTTTTTTTTTCAAAAATATCTTATTGATTTTGTATATCAAATGATTTTCATCAAATAATAGGCCGTTCAAATGTAAATTATCAAAAAGGATATTTTAAAAAAAAACTAGCATGTATTTTGTATTTTATAAATAACTAATTTTCTTGATTTATTCAAGGCTTAAGGGACATTTTTACTCCGAAATTTTTCATTGAAATACAATTTTATCTTTAAAGTGTAAAAACAGGAGCAATTTTTTTCTTACTATTATCTCAGTTCTTGATCGTTAGTTGACTAAATATGTGGAGATGACAATTCACTATCATCCACATTATTTTATTTAAGGTGAAAATTTGCCCCTGAAGCCTTAAATATAAATGTTGAAAAAAAAAGATAAAATAACTCGACATATGGACTTCCAACACAAATTTACATATTAATAAAAAAGTGTGGATGATATGTGAACTGTTATTTCAAGATATATTTGGTCAATTAAGTTAAAATTAACTAGGATAATAATAAGGAGAGAATTACCCCTTAACCATTGATATAAATTAGTTCTCTAGCAAATATAATATATTTGGGAATGGGGGAGTATATAATTAACCTCCAAATCAACTTGAGCATATTTGGGAGGGTTTGAAATACTAGGAGGTCCAAGATTTAGTGCAAGCCAGGATTCCTAATCTATCTATTCACTGACAGCTGGTCGCTTCATGATTATCAAAGGCCTGCTTTCCATCTGGACTGCCTAGATTCCTACTTTAAAAGGTTCAACGTTTGGGAGCCTTTATTCTTCTTTTATGTATTATAACTCACCTACCATATATTAATATTTTAAGCACTGTTTAATTAGCCCGGAAGGGAAAGATTCTCTTCCTTCCTGCAAAAAATAAAGTTTGGTTTGGGTATCTGTTCTATTTTTTGCCGCTAATCAACTACAAATAATTATTTCTTTCCCAGACGACATCCAAAAAGTCAAAAAAACAAAAAACAAAAAAATGTTACTTGACACGCATGCTGAATCACTGAAAAAGAAATCTGGCTAGTGCCTACTAGCACTAGCTAGTACATAATTTTGCTTCTTTTTAACGGTCTTGGCAAATTATACTTGTCTTTAATCTTTATCAACATGTGAACCAAACCTTAAGCTATCAAGCACAAATGCAATATGCGATCCACGACGTGCTTGAGTAAGATTCATCATCATACGTCTCCATTCTCATTATCTGTAGGCATAACATAACATGCGAATGGTATATAATTTGGCCTGAAGAGATTTGGTCGATTCAGATTTGGTTTGGATAAAAGAATATGTGCTTTCTTATCTCAAATCCTTGCAAGTAAGTACACTCCGCCAACAGCAGACAAGTCAAGTGACACAGAATCTACTCATCAAATTGTTGTCATTGAAACTGCCTCAACAACACAAACTCACCTTTCAATCTCGGTTTTATATCATTTATCTGCCATTCAATGGTATTTTTTTTTTTTTTTTGATTGTACATTCAATGGTATTATTACTACTTACTATTAACTCTTTGTTTAACGGGCTCTGTCTCAAACTTTTGCTTTACCGAGGGATCTCTGTAAAGCCTATTGGATCCAGACGTCAGCCTCGGCCCATCTTTGCATGACATTTTAGTCCGAATAATCAACTTGTTTTTTAGGATGTATAAAAAGAAAACTCGTTTTTTAGGCTGTTTTTTTTTTCACATGGCTATATGTCTGGGTCAGATCCCAGCATTATCGACCATAATTAAAGATAGTTCTTTCAAGGAAATTTTCTACATTGATACAGGCTTGAACTTGAGGCTTCATGCTTAGACAAGGAAATTTTCTACATTCATATAGGCTTGAACTTGAGGCTTCGTGCTTAGACAGCCAAAGTTTCTTCTATCATGACCAAAACCTTTTGGTTTTTAGGCTGTTCTTTTAGACCAACTTTAATCCATTATATTAACATGATGCCAGTAAAGAAAGAAGACATGTACTTGGTTTAGCATAACATACGGGAAAAACAAAAACTTTCTCCAACGTGTTGGATCGTATAACAGGTAAGAACCATTACTCATAATTCCAGAAGGCTCCAGATATGTCTTTTTGTCATCCACTTTTTGTGCTTGCGCATCTGTATTAGCCTCACCGTAATTGTGAATGCATGCCCATGTCTTTCAAGGAAGTTGGTTAGAATGAATGTGTTCAGACTAAAAAATGAGCAGCAAAGAACAGTATTTAATTGTTTACTCTGCTTAAAGGGTCAATGATACTTTTTTTTCATTCATATTGATACTTCCTTTTCGCTTTTTCAGCGTGTGACATGATCATTGTGCGTTGAACCAACTACATTTTTTATTATAATACTGACGACAACTATTTCTTTTTTCTTCCTCTCACTTTGGCTTTGTTCGGCTTTCAATGGGTGGTGTTGTTGCCTTGGTTTTCTTGACCCTAAAGATATCTTTCTCTTTTCTGACTTTTTTAACCTATATTTTCTCAAACCTAGCTAATAAACTAGGAGAGGATGGCACGACAAAGAAGGCTTATACATGCATGTGATACAATGTTAGATACAACAGTTTCACACGTATGAAAGTGGCTTAAGAGCAGAAAGATAGCATTGGATACCCAATCAAGTTAAAGGGATAAGAGAATCTTGCAAGGTTTTTCTCTTGTTTCGCTCGAAATATGAAAAAATTAAAGACCTATGGACCAGAAACATGGAAATCCAATTCCATTTTGAATATATAGTGTTCTGGTTGGGTCACTTTCAGACGCATACGTGATGTACCAACTCATGCGAGCCTAAACACTACGAAGCTCTTGCTGTTGCTCATTTACTACTTCTTCTTGCTCTTTCACCATCACAGTACATACAAATTTTGCAGAGGAAGTGAGGAAGCAAGTCTGGTCGCTGTAGCCATATCATCACGAATGAGATATGGGTGATGCATTTCAATGGCGTACAGAGGCTACTGAAAAAGACGGCACGCCCAAATAAAGAAAACACAGTTCAAAGCTTAAAGTTGAAGATTGATATACACATGGTGGTCAATTTTTTGCAAAGAACCTCTCTCTCTCAAGAACCCTTTCTAGGCTGGCATGCAATGATAGTGTCTGATGCATTTTTTTTTTCTTTTACTTCTTGAACCTTTTTTCGCTAGCTAGATTTCATGGCTATTCTCAATAAAATCAAATTAAACTTCAGAAACACTTTCCTATTTCGAAAAAGTTGATGTGCGTGCTGTGTCTTTCAAGGAAAGAGGCTGTTGGGTAATAATGATAAGAGTTGGTGGATGCATAAGTGAACGAAGAGACTGATGGTATTAATGGCAAGAGATATCTAATTCTAATATATTCGACACAAAATTACGTCTTGGTTACGTTGGTGACTCCTCTAATCGCTAAGAGTAAAATTTCATACTGAGAATGAGCAGGTGATAAATCAGGGGACTGATATTATTCTGATAGGTTCAGAAGTCCACGAAAGTTGCAACTTCCATAAATGATCTAGTATACCAAGACTTCACAAATTATCACCACTCCTCTAGATTTTCAAGTGATGTGACAGTCTTAAAAATCTCATATATTGTACAATGCCAACAATTAATCATCATGAAATTAACCTAGATCAATGTTTTTACAATGAAGCATATGAATATTAACACCATATTTACATGTTCACTCGTGTTGTTTTTGTACTAAAAATGATGCAGATTATATACATATAATTTAAAGTATTGTCATTTACTGGGCGATACCAATTGAAGCTATCAAGTACAAAATCCACAAGCTTGCATAATTGACAGGATGAGCTGACATGAGCTTATATGGAGAAATCAATGGACAAGCACTTTTGGCCAGAAACCACAGGAAAGCAGAGAATCACCAGGCGCCATGGAGATTACCACATATCCACTTGCATTCAAATTTGACAAGGTGATTTCACAGAAATTCCAGCAAGTTGCATGACGAGGAGGTCATAGAAGTTTCAGATTCTGGCAGATTTTCCATTAGTTACTTGAGCAGCAATTCCAAGTCTCATTATTCATGACTTAATGCTAAGTTTCACGTTCCGAAATCAATAATGACATCACTGTGTTCTTTAAGATGCGTTAGTTTTTCAGGCTTAACACCACAACCTGACATCTTATTATAATGTTAGCTTCAGAAACAACTTAAGTTATTTCGGATTTCAGCTAGTTATTAGAATAATGGCAGATTGGTTCAATTTTCTGATATTACATAGAAGTAAAAGTACATAATAGGCCATCACAAACCGACTATTAGTTTCACTTCTTAAACAAGATGAAGGTCTTCACCCATTCTCCCAAATTTAAAGCATAATTTGCCGACATCAACTATGGATACTCAGGCTCTACTATAGTACACTGGCTTCAGACTTCAATTGATACTAAAAAGGAGGACTTTGTATCAAGAACAGCATAAGACTCCTCCAGCTAAGCAACCCGTTTCAGGTACACAATTTCATGAGTGAAAACCCAGTGAAAGAAAAGGCGAAAATTGCAATCCTTTACAATGACACGGAGCTACATATGTCAATTCTCAGGTCGACCATATCAGATTCTTAAAAGAAAGTACCATTGAACCAAACCCGAAATGCGAAGTGGTAACAAGGGGGCAAATTGTATGTGGAAACATAGTTGCAGGTTTTAGTGTGCTAGGCAGCAATTGGGTCAGAATCTTTCAGATGACAAAGATGAAGTAGTACAAAATGCGATACGATTTAGCAAAATATGATTACGAAACTATACCATTACTTTCACAAACAAACAGATCATCACTCCATCCTGACCTATATAGAAGAAAAAAGGGGGGAAAAAGGCGATTCCTTACAAAGTAATATTCAACACACCTCTGAATTAAACAAGAGATTAAGTCCAAACCCAAGCTATGTGGCAGTGCAACTTCACCTGCAAGTTAACAGCACAAACAACATATCAATAACAATTCATGAGTGAGGATATATAGACCAAGAGAAAGAAATTAAAACTAACACAAAATTCGAAGAACCTGTTTCAGGAGACTTGAGTAGTGCAGCAAATGAATATAAGAAGTTTGTTTTTTGGGGGGTGGAAGCCAAATCCAGGTCCTATTGAATTCCTTCAGGTATCTATTTGCACACATCTCCCAATCATACAATAGAAAAGCCATTTGCAGAAGCTTCAGCCTAGGGACCATACTAACCTGTTTCACTGTCCAGAACCTTGAGAATCTTCCTTGGAAGGAGGCTGCTGATGCTGATGCTGATTCTGCTGCTGCTGGTGTACTCTAGCCTGACCCATCTGCTGATAAATCTGGGACAAGGCTTGTGGGTTAATAACACCGATGTGACCATCTTGAGACAAACCAAGCTCCAAGCCAGGCATTTGCTGGTTAGTGCCACCCAAAATTGAGGTAAAACTCATGCCACCCATGTTGGTGGCTGCAGCAGGCAAGTCAAAGCCAGGGAAGCCAATCTTTTGCAGGTAATTTGAACTCTCGCTTCCAATACTTGGTGTGGATGGACCCGATGATGACTGAAACCCGAACCCACTAACTGGGGGCCATAGACCCGTAGCCATATGGGGTCTCCCCAGATTTCCGCCCACCATAGCCCACCCGGTCCTACTGCCCGACCCAATATTGGACCCCCATACTCATCCATTTTCTGATGCAACCCTGCAGACAGAGAAGTCCCCTGTTGTGAAACAGAGCCACCCGCTGCAGCTAAAGCCGACGCCGGAATCGTGCCGCTTCCTGTGGCGGCGATGATCGACGGCTCCGCCTGCTGGAGAAGCCACTGAATGGTTTCGCCGTCAGATTTGTGACCCAACTCTCTGGTCAACTGGAAGATTCTGGCGGCACAGAGAGCGGGCATCCTTATCCTCCTTCCTCTCCCTTCAACTTTGGTGTGTCTGTCTTTGTTGGAGCTCCTCTTGGGGGCTAACTGCTTCTTGTTATTGTCTTCTTTATCGGCTATCGCAATCTGGAAATCCTTGATTTCTGCGGGCTTGTTCTCTCCCATGACGTTGGCTTGTGGCTGTGGGAGACTCAAGAAGTTGGGCACCTCCTGCGATTGCTTTGAGCCCTTGGGATCCATGAACAGGGCACAAAAATTATAATTTTTTTTTTTTTTTAGAAAAAAAAATAATAAAAGGATGGGAATGGGACCGCTTTGATCGAAGGAGGATGGCCTGAAAAGTCCTCAACTTTGATGAGTTTTATTCACTGTTTTTGGCAAGGATGAAGCGACAAAACCACAAAAAATAATGAAATCCCAATGTGCCCCACGCTAAGTTTTTAGTTTTCCCTCCGCCCTCCCTCTGCTTCCTTCTCTCTCCAACTGTAGCGGGATTTGACCTCCCTGACATGCCGTCAACTTTAACTCCAAGTTTCACCACCCTGACCAGTGACCACCACTATTGTTGATCAGACATATATAAAAAATCCATTTTATATTATCCATTCATCCTACGTTCCCTCGCCTCTCTCCAGCGTCTTCCTTCTCATATCATGCATGCGATGCCATAACCCATAGCCCATAATTGCAACAACGGCAACGGATGATGCCAAATTGCCAACCAGGGATCTCTTGCAAGGGACTCCACTCCACGTGGAATTTCCAGGAGCAACACGTGGCGTCCTATGACTGGGGGCCACTCTATTTCTCTAGGTCCATGGCGCGGATTAGATTAAAATAAAAAGGGCAAGAAGCGGAGATTTAGGGATGAGATCAGCAAGCACTAGTCATGGAGCAAAGAGGGGGAACGTAGCTTTTGTGTTGTGTTTGTTGTTAAATGCTAAATCCATGGTGGGTCCCAGCGTCTTCAGTAATAGTCCTCCTCCGTCATGACAGGACAGTTCATGGGCCAGTTACCTTAAAATTCCAGTTCACGTGCCTTCAGGTAAATTGTACAGACACACTTACCCACATCCGTAACTACGCACAGTGACACACAAGTACGCCCTCTTAAGAGCATCTACGGTATTCGCATAAATTAGTTTATTTGGCAAAAAAAAAAGCGAGTTATTCTATGTTTAGAATTAAAAAAAATCAATCAACCAAGTCGTCCATATATCTAAAATTGAAAGGAATATATGTAAGGGAAAATGATAAAAAAAAAAAAAAATGTGTTTAAAATAGAGAAAAGAAAAATCAGAGCTTCCAATTTGATAAAT
Organism: Acacia acuminata; assembly: GCA_019022655.1. Lineage (NCBI taxonomy): Eukaryota > Viridiplantae > Streptophyta > Magnoliopsida > Fabales > Fabaceae > Acacia > Acacia acuminata. The sequence continues at coordinate 73,021 of JAFJYI010000292.1, forward strand.
TTCTGATGTGACACATGAAATGAATATGAAAATAATAAATATTTCAAAATGACCAAACTGCTTTTGAGTTTTCCTCTTCCTTTTATGGTTTTTCTCTTCCATTTTCTTCCTCCATTCCCTTCTCATCCCCCCCCAACCATCGAGTTGAAGGCCAAATCAGTGTTTCTAGTGGTGCAAAACTTTAGGGTGGTTTCAGGGTCATCAGAGGTGGCTATGGATATGGTCCTGGCACCGCCAATGACTATATCAATCTAAATCCTTGAGATTAGATGGGGCTGCGATTTCCATGACAGATGCCAAAGGAACGACAAGCTAGGTTTGGGTCTTTAAACGAGATCTACACTTTCAGAAAATTCTTCTTCGACCACAAGCAGTGACTGAAATGGAGGAGGCGGAGGATGAGTTTATGAATCGGGTCTAGAAAGTTGTGTGCTTCTTTGTCGTCGATGACAACTGTCGAGTTCTTTCAATTTGGCCAAACCTTGTCCTTTCCAAGCCACTCTTAAGGGGCTAAGAGAGAAATTGGGAATTGGGAGCTGTCAATGGTGAGATTTGAAGCAGTGTTGAGCGCCGCCACCGCCATAGAAGACTAAGGTGGAAGAGAAAAGTGGAAAAAGGGACAAGGGTCATTGCCTATTTGATGCCACGTCTACTGGTCCGGAACTTGACCTACTCACCTCTCAACTCAGGCTCCAACTTCAATGACCAACCATCCACAAAGATGGCTCCACTGTTTCCTGGTTGCGACTATAAGCTCTAGCTCACTATCATGGACAAGCCTGATGGAGAGGGTGCTACCAAACAACAAATGATTGATTGTTGTATACAAACGCTCGCTACCATTGTTGGAAGGAATGCAGATTTTGGTTGATGGGTTGCTTGAGAAAATGAAAATTTTCCTTATGGAATTTTGGTATTTACAATTCTTGATTTTCGATTCTTCTCTCTTTTCGGTGAAGAGGAAGCTAAGAATTGAGATTAACATTTGTAGAAATTAACAACATTAGAATTTAAATTAACAACTTCAGTATTTAACTTCATATCCCCTAAAAACCAACACGTAGAGCCAGGTATAATTCACAAGTTCTAGGGGGTCAACAACAACACCTGTATAAAGACTAACAACATTTGAATTTAAATTAACAACTTTAGTATGTATCTTGTTTCACAACTTTATATCCCTGAAAACCAATACTTATATCTAAGTATAATTTTCAAGACACAAGTTTCAGGGATCAATAACAACATCTATATATAGATTAACAACGTTAGAATTTAAATTAACGATTTCAGTATCTTGTTTCTATTTTGTTTTCATCTGTCACATTAACTTAGGCCTATTTGCTCATTTGGTGAGATTTGAAAATCCCAAATTCCTCCATTATTTTTGACATGAGATTTTATATATTGGCATAACTTATTTATCTTTTGCATTTTCTAATGGTATTTTTTAGAATTTCCCCTATATGTAAATGTGTGAAAATTTATTGAGCCTTTTTTTTGCTATAGAAATTATATAGATGTTTTTTGTGTGTGGCCAATATATAGATGTTGATAAATGATTAAACTTGCAGACACACAGAGCTTGATATATACTCCCTTCAATTCTTAATATAAGACTTATTTGAAGAGTTGATCTTTATCCTAAATATAAGATTTATTTATAATATTGATTAATATTTTTCTAATTTATCTCTATTGATGTTCCTCCAACAATAATAAAAAATGATAAGGAGGAAAGAAATAAGGAAGATTATTAAAATATTTTAGAAAATATATGTCATACTAACTAATTTAACTAACTTCCTTATTTTAATTAAATTAGATAAACATATCTTGTATTGAGAATAAGAAGGAGCATTACAGTAGTCAATGAGCTCTACACCAACAAGGGTTTTTTTTTTTTTTTTTTTAAAAAAAAAAGAAAAATTGAGGGGCATTTTGATAAAATCACAACATTTCAAAATCCTAGATCATATTAGTCACTTGAGACCTATTTATCATTTACACATGTTAACAAATTTTTGGGAGTTTTCTAAGTTCAAATAATATTTATTTAGGATCTTCCCTAATACAATTGTATATACTCTCTACTTCATCCCATTTTAAAGACATATTTATATAATTTGAGTAGATTATAAGTTAATTTAGTGTATCTCTTATGTTTAAGATCAAGATCAACTTTTTAAATATATCTTATATTAAAGATTAGAGAGAGTATATATTTTTCTATATGAGTAATTGATGATTGATTGATAATGAGGGATTAATTTTGGCTAAAACCCGTGTTCTCCTCACTATTAAAACTAAATCAATTGTCACTTTATAGTGGATCCGTGATTTGTACCATGGGTAATAATTATTATGTTTGAAAACCATGGTTTTAAGATGTCCTTTCGATAAGTCAAGATAAAATTATTTTCATATTTAACTCAGTAAATCGTAAAAATACTTCTAAAATACTAAAACAACCCGCCTTAACGTGTATTTTGTTTGATTTTATTATAAGGTCATCAACTAATAAATCTCACAAATCAATAAAAAATTTTAGAGTAATAAATCGCCCCTACAATTTAAGTAATTAACTTCCAATATTACTCCTACTAATTGTGCAAAAATTTAATATTATATTAATGATTACTCTCACCCACTACTCTCATTAATCACTAGGCATTGAAAACAAATAATTAATACTCATTGAAAATAAGCAAGTGACTTATAAGAAAATCAAATAAACTTATTAATTAGACTTTATAATAAAGACCAGAAAAAATATTTGACAAATTACAAAATCGTGATTTTAGAATTTTTTATATAAATTGAAACAAAACACTTTTAATATAGTCGTAAATTATAAAAGAGATTCTCAAAGACACGTATTCCCATTTTATAGGTGGTGCGGCCCCCTATTTTGATCCCCTTTTCTTTTGTTTCATCGCCTTTACATTTTTAAATTTTATTTATTTATTTTATCTATGCGACTAAACGTGTCCTTTTTTTTTTTTTTTCTGGCAAAACAGCCAAACGTGTCCTTAAAGAATAAACCATATATTATACGATTTATTAGCAGGATAGGGTTGAATAATAATGCCTTGCCCTGAATATCGGTCATGTACGTGTCCCTCGTTTTATTTTAAATTACTTGCTCCACCTTATTAGTTGTAACTTTAATAAAATGCAAGATAATATCAACTACTACTAGTATTTTTTAATTGTAAGTTTATCTCCTATTAAGATTCCGATCTAACGGTGGAAAAATGGTAGTAATATTGGTAGTAACAATATCTTATCCCATTATATATATATGGGGGATAAATTGCTAAAAAGCGTTTTATTTTATTTTTATTAGATTATGGGTTTTCCTTTTAAGATTTATAAAGTAAAGGATTCTCACATCTTTCAATAAATGTGCATTTTGGATTTCGAACTTGTGTTTTTTTCCATACAGAGTGAGAAAATTTACCACCTTAACCAATCTTATTGGTCTAAAAAGCAAGGTTCTGAAAACCCGGACCGGTAACTAAACCGGTCGGGGTACTAAGTTAAGGGTTAGTGGGTCAGACCGGAGTCAGCCCAAGCTAGACCGGTGGAGTATAAAAAATTAGAAAATAATTAATTTCTCATCACACCAACATAAATTTCACATACTATATATCATTTCAATACTTTATATTAGTATCAAAATAACCATATACTTCAATACTTGTGACATATTCAAATATTTTTAACAATTTTCTTTACAACCTACATTTGAGACAAAATATTCATATTAGAGCATTTTCAACCTACATTTCCCTCCATTAACATAAATTCGGAAAACACGAGATATTCACGAGACCATAACCTCACAAACCCAAAGGCAAACCAAACCTTCAAGAATCCAAACCAAGCCTTAAAAAAATACGGAACAGGGTTGACTCTTGTAACCTTGGCATTCGGGTTAACGTCGATCGGTTTCGATCTCGAACCGACTGTCCGGTCCGATTTCACAAACCATGCTAAAAAGTGTTTTCTTGAGAGTGGGATTTGATGACAACTTGATAGATAGTATATGCATGCAACATATTGAAACAATGTAGATTATTCCTTACTTCTTATTATAACCTACTAACTAAAAAATGTATTTAATTCTTTTTATAAGGCACTTGTTAGTTCACAATGAACATTTTTTTTTTCACATATGCCCTTAATTTATAAGGATAGTGGGTGAGAGTAATAATTAATATGATATCGAGTTTAGTACAATTACTAGAGGCAATATTAAGAATTATTTAAATTGTATAACAACTTTATTAACTTTAAATATTTTTATTAGTTTGTGAGAATTGTTAGTTGGTGCTTTATAATAAAGATAAAAAAGAAAATAGTACTTTCGGGTCTAATTATAAGATTTAGTTGACTTTTTTGGGAGAGATTAAAGAAGCTAATTAAATTAGCTTAGAGTATTTTTATTTTTATTTTTTTCTTCAAACTTAATAATTTGACTAATAAACTAATATATAATCTAAGGATACACAACATATGAAATGATTAAGTAACTTATTTAGCTTCCTTAATCTAAATAAGTTACTTAATCATTTCATATGTTGTGTATCCTTAGATTATATATTAGTTTATTAGTTAAACTAATTAGTTTAAAGAAAAATATAAAAATACTCTAAATTAATTTAATTAGTTTCCTTAATTTCTCTAAAAAAATCAACTAACTCTTATAATTAAAACCAGAAGAAACATCATATAAGGGTCCAAAGTGCCGGTCAGTTATTTTCCACTTGCATCGCATCTCATTGGTTTTAGAGAACGACAACATTCACGAAACTTCCTTGAAAGCTGACCCCAATTTTTTTAATATATATTTGTCAGAAAATTTTCCCACACCAATTTTGCACTTTTGAAAATGGGTTATTTGACTTATTTTGTCTATTTTATTTCTTATATTTAACATTCTAAAGTTAGGTTTTCACTTAGTCTCCAAATTCAATGAGTTTTCATTTTCCCCTCTCATTCCCTCCCGCATACTAGATACTCCTAAATATATTGAATTTGAAGACAAATGAAAACTTACCATTGGTTGAAGTATACTCTCTCTAGTCTTTATTATAAGACATCAACTTATAATTGTATTTGGTCCTTTTTATAAGATATTTACTTGTTTGTAAAGTGCATTAATTATTATTATTTATATATGTCCATAATTATAAGGGTACTGGATGAGGGTAATAATTAATATAATATTAGAGTTTAGTGCAATTAGTAGAGGTATTATTGAAAGTTACTTAAATTGTATGATAAGTTTATTGACTTTAACTATTTTTATTGATTTGTGAGAATTGTTAATTGATACCTTATAATAAAGACGAGAGGAGTATATATTATAAAAGAAGCACGCATTATATACGTAGGGGGAAAAAACCCTAGTAGAAGTTCATTTGGGAATCTTCTTCATATCCTTAAGGTAAAACACCAACTATATATAAGCATAAAAAGAAATGAAGATCATGTCCAACATATGGCAGACTCAAAGTCACCTTTGCCCAGATTATGCTGATTTTTCATCTTATCATTTGTTTATTCTTTTTATAGTTCCAACAATGAATTTAATATACTGGAAAAAACAACGAATACAAGAAATCAGAGATAAGAGAGGAATCACAATATTCATGAGCTTGTTGATCAAATCTTAACGTACAAGTTTTTGGAGGCTATCAAGAACTTGATTATCACTTACAAAATTATAACATGAAAGCATTGATCAGAAGGACACGGGTTAGTTGGCTAATTGGTCCAAAGTTGCTTTAATCACCAAATTTCAAAAGTTTACAGGTCGGAATGATTATCTTCCCCCTTTTCACTATTCGGTAAAGAAAAGAAAGAAAAATCTAGGGCACTCGACAAGTGAGAGACTTGTAAGGAAGAGAACACCAACCCAGTCAAATGATCACTCATGATGTGGGAATCTCACTACAGTTGACACATCCATTTTTCTTCCATTTTACACCTCTTTTCTCATTATTGTGTGAGTCCCGTAATCATAGTTAGAAATATAGAGAAGCTTCGTTTCTGGGAGTTGTTAAAAGACCAGAATAATAAAATCTAATACTATGATCTCTCTCCCTCTCCCTCTCCCTCTCCCTCTCCCTCTCTCTGTTGCATAAAAAAGTTTATTGATCGGGGTATTGTAGTCTCGTTAGTATCAGAGCATGCCTTGAAGTTCAAAATTTATTTTGTGAGAAGCTTCGTTTCTAGGGAGTGTTAAAGTACCATAATAATAAAATTTAAAACATATTATAAACTCTCTCTGGTATAAAAAGTTCAGTGATTTGAGTACTGGGGTCTTATTGAAGTAGGACATGTCTGCAGACTCAAAACGCATTTTTTGAGGTATTTATATATCACTCATCAATATGGTCATGGACAATGAAATTTAAACTCATAATCTTATGCGTTATAAGCTAACTCTTCACCAACTAGACCAACCAATTTAATATTATAAACATACACTCTCTAGCTCTCTGTTTTTTAGGACGTTGTGTGATTCAATACAGAGAAGAGAAGGCCAATTCACAATTCAATTCATGTGTTTGGGAGGAGGATGATAATAATGGAAGGTGAGACTGTGTGTGTGTGGGTGACTGCATTGAGAGGCACATGTGCCTCCCACCATGCAGACAAATGTAGGTCCCTCCATCAAAGCTAGCTGTTGAAATATCACACCTCATTTCTCCCATGAATTCAAAGCTTCAGTAGTGGCAAAAGATCTTCTTTTTTTCTCATTCGGTTTCCTTTCCTTTTCTTTTTTCCTTTTCCCTTTACCTTTGATTTGTAAAAGACTCGCTTCCATAAGAGATAAGCTTCTTAATTGCTAAGTTTGTCTTAATCACTTTAGTTATGCCTCCTATCTCCCGTCTTTTTCAAGTGTCTAAACTGTTTTTTTTTTTTTAAAAAAAAAAAAAAAAAAAAAAAAAAGAATGGCAATAGTTTGTTTATCTGCGATTCTGCTGAATTTTTCCTTCGCCTCAGGCACCGGAAGGTAAGAAATTTATTCTTTTGGGGCATCCAATGCTTTTTGTTTCCCAGATACTCTAACATGAAAAAAGAAAAAGAACACTTCGATTTAAAAAGCTATCAAAATCATGGAAAGAAGCATTAACATAATTTTGTTGACAAATATTATGAAAGTAACCAAATGAGGACGGAGAATAATTTATGAGTTTTGGGTTGCTGCTGTAAATAGGCTTGAACGGATAATTATTATTAATCTCTCTGTCTTAATCACTATTCTAGTATCATTTATCCAATGTCAATAAAGGCATGGGTGAAAATATGATTTAAGGAACGTACACTTCAATGAAATGGACATACACGTTCACATGCTTAATGTTTGGTCAGACTTGTCAGGCACAGTATTCACTTATGAATAATGTAAATAGTTAGTTTTGTGTACAGACTGCAGAATTCACACCCGAATGACTCTACCCTGAAAAACACACACACACCATTTACATATTTTTGGTAAATCATCTTGTTAAAGCTATCGTTTTCCACTTGCAATATATTGATCGTACGCTTCTATTTTCATGTTAGCAGGGTTAAAAAATTGAGAATTTTCTGTGTGTTTTCTTACTTGAGCTTGAAATGAGGGTAATGGTGGTTCAGTCACACAAGTGGAAACTAATTAATCATGCGGGACACCATGTCTGTGAGGGTAGATAAAAATCCAAGCCTATGGTATTATTTAATTACCAATTATATTTAAAGATTGGGACCCTTTTCTCTTGTGGCAAAAATTATTGCTTGTGCAGCTCAATAAGTGGGCTTTTTTTTCTTTTGTTTGCATAATGCAGAATTGAATGAACTGAATGTTACTTAGGAAACAAGCCATTCCGTCACATTAAAACCAGAATCTTTTAATTGAATGGCTCCTTATTTATAACATGGTTCTCACCGTTATGTCTCAATCCATGTCCATCTTTGATCCCCTATTTTTTCGCCTCCAGATTGTGAGCTTGCTTTTGTTCATATAGCGGGTTTAAGTATTTTTATTCGCGAGATCCTTAGCTGTCAAATCATTTGTGAGAGGCTTAAAACAAGAGGGTTGAACTTAAGGGAAAAGAGAAAGAGAAGAATTATTATTAATCATCCATGTAGCTAGATAGAACCCAAAATAACACCTTCAAGAAAGCAGGTATACATCATATCATTTTACAAATTGATCGCCATAATTTGAGATAACCCACTAAAAATAATTGGTTTAGGTTGATCAATCTGTCAAATTATAGTTGAAAAAGATTGCAATGGAGGCTAGTGGGCTTTCAATCCGAGACATCATAGTCTGAGCCATGTGGCTGATTGGCATATTTTCTGAGCTGTTACTTTGAGGGGGCGTGTTGGAATTTCCAGTGATAAGGAGAATCTAAACAATGCAACAAGATTGAATATCTAGATTCGCTAATAAATCATAAAGACAAAAATGTCACTGTTTTTGCTGAATGACAGCTTTGGCCCATATCTTCGACCCACTTGCTCTGTTTGTTCTCTTTTCCCTGCATCTCTGTTTTTGTTTCTGAAGAAAACTCAAAAGCCCCTTTCACCATCACCAACACGAAGAATTCCCACTACTATTTCTTCAGAACGAAGATACTAAATAGTAATTACAAATCTCCCGTATGAACACAAACAATATTGGAAAGAAAGAACATGGAGATCATAACAGAACATTCTGGTTACTGTGTAACGAGTGGCGTTAGTATATAAGCTGGGAATGAAGTTGTGAAGTATGGTTGAAGAAAGAATCATATTGGGATTAGTTCAAACTCCAAATGAGAAGACATTTGACTGATTATAATGATTTAGAGGCTAATTCATTGATTAATGGGAGTGATAGAGAATGAAGTGAAGGCCAGTTGGGTGATTCATGATTGCGCTTAAGGAAGATGAAATAGAGAGTCGTCGCGATGAAATCATTTCAAACAAGTATTTTTAGGCAATAATGCTCTGCCCCTTGCACTGCCTTATGCCACGGAGGACCATAGCCTTTCAACCCTCCGACCTAGGGTCCGGTTTCTCTACACGGCGCCCCCTCTCCCCATCCTTCATAGTCACATCCGAGCCGTCCAAATTTTGATCCAAGGGCCCAGAATGTTTTTTGAAAAAACCGTATGCGGTGCTTGGACACCGCATGCAGCTTTTTCAAAAAAAACATTCTGGACCCTTGGATCAAGATTTGGACGGCCCAGATGTGACTGTGAGAAATAGGGAGAGGGAGAGCTGGGCAGAAAATCCTCTTCCCTCCGACCTAGGCTTAGTGTTAATGTGAATAACGTGGCCCTTTGGTACTTGTGGATAAGGGCATCCCTGGAACAGTGACAACTTTTAAATTAGGGGCCACAATTCTTTTGTGTATTCTAAGGGTTCGAGCGTGGAGTTGGTCAAGGTGTTGAAAGAAGCATCCTAGGGATCTAGGAAGCAGTGGAAATGTTGGGAAGAGGTGGAGGTATGTATGCTCTCTAACCCAAGTATATTTTTTGATTTGGGCTCCAAACACTTGCTTTTGAATTTGTGGGGAGCCCAACCCTTTCCTAAAATTTTATATATATATATATATATATATCTTCTGTGTATTAATGATAGGTGTTTCAATTACTTCCTGTAATCTTTATTATAAGGCACCAACTAACAATTTTCACAGACCAATAAAATTTTTAAAGTCAATAAAGTCAGCCAACAATTTAAGTAACTTTCAATATTACCCCTATAAATTGTACTAAACTCTAATATCATACCACTCCTGGCCCTATTTACAAGTCTATTTTGACTAAATCTCACATACCAAGGAGAGGTAGTTAACTTAATGATTATGATGGTAAATTTTTAACTTTACTCTTATTTATGATTGAGTATTTTTCAACTGTTTCTTCTCTCTCTATCTTCATGGGTACAATTAATATGGATAAAATTGTCATAATTTCATTTATTACATGAAATTGGACTTATAAATAGGACTAAAGTAGTATTAATTATTACTTTTACCGACTACCCTTATTTATTATATACATGAAAAATAATAATTAATGCTCATTGAGAATAAACAAATATCTTATAAAAAGAACTAAATAAATTTATAAATTAGTGCTTTATAATAAGGACTAAAAGAAATACGAAAGGAAACTGCAGAGTCCGGGCAATAATTGAATAACATAACACAGACATTGACAACACTATTTGATCAAGTGATTGCGTTTTTCTATCAAAAAGGAAAAAAAAAAAAAAAAAAAAAAAAAAACAGATGAGCACAAAAAATATTAAAACTTCACTTAAATAAATAGGAGTAAATCATATTTACTATCGTCAGAGCTAGAAGGTATGTCCTCCACAATGGACAGGAATTGAAATTGAAATTGATTTTCTAATATAAGAAAAACACGAAAATCAAAATGACCAATTCGACATGCCACGGTTAAGTTCCGGTGGATTTGATTCTATTTCATACAGAGTAAAAGAAAAGCACAAGGTAAATAAAAGGCTAAAGTATACGGTTCTTAACTTTATATTTCTTCGGTATCATTTTAGTCGCTTTAAGTTTGTAAAGTATACGTTTGGTCTCTAAGTGTTAACAATCGCATTGCTATTTAACGAAAATACCCATTTCAACAATTTTAGCGATGATCGCATAATTAAATCTTGACCAAACATATTTATATGTTAGTATTTTAATAAATTAATATTTTAAATCCTATTAATTGAAAAATATTTAATCTTCATAGACTGTTTTAGAGTTTTTCACAATTTGTGAAAATTAAATATATATATTTTTTGGTCGAAGAAGATTAATTTTTTTTCTTCAATTAATAGGATTTAAAATATTAATTTATTAAAATACTAACATATAAACATATTTAATCAACATTTAATTGCACAGTCATTACTTAAAATTGTTGAGTCAATAGATTTTCCATAATCAGACTAACGGTGTTAACATTAAGGGATGACCAAACGTTACTTTACAAACTTAAGGGACTAAATTGATACCAGAGGCAAACATAAAAGACCAAACGTATACTTTAACCTAAACAAAATAATGACGGTAAAGATCAGAACGGGGAAGGAAAGTGATCGCATTTAATATTCACATTGAGGTTACTAGTGGGCACGCCATATAGAAAAAGAGTTCAATTCGCCCCTCCCCCTCCCCCTTCCCTCCCTTTCTGGCCAAAACGAAGTCAATCTCAAAGCCAGCAACGAAATGCATAGAGATGATTGCCTTGTTCTTGGCACACAAAAGATATATGTACAAAACCCAGTCCCAATGAATAAACATGGCAGTTGTAAGGGCAAGAAACTAACACAAGGTCAGTCGCCTTGCCGGAATCAGCCGCTTGTAGAGGGCCCAAAGTACATGCAGATGGGTGGATTTATCCTCAAAATGGAGAGTATGGCTGATGGAATTGTCCAAATCCCATCACCACATATTAGACCTGAAGCAACCGCTCCTGCATAGTCCTCTGCATCCTTCCTATTCAAACGCTCCCATATGAATAATATCACCGTCCCGACGAACATGTCGACAGCAAAGTAGGCACCAATATAGAAGGGTACTGCCATGGCCATTGGGATAGGTATGTATTGTGAGATCTTTTTGGGAATCAGATCCCTTGCAAGGTTAATAACTAGAGCTGCGACGAAGAAGCCAAGACACAAGGCCAAACAGTGCTTTGGAAGCTCAGAAAATCCCTCAACACCTAATATGGCCATTTCCCTATATATAATAGCATAGGGTGCTTTGTAGGGACCATCAGGTGACCCAATATCAAAAGCGCTCCAGTACAACCAGAATGTGAGAGGGGCAATAATGCAACCCATGGCCGTCCCAACTATCTGGCTCACAAACATAGACTTTGCAGATGAGAGGGTAAGGTAACCTGTCTTGAAATCTTGCATGAGATCAGCTGCTGTTGAGACAATGGACATCATCACAGCACAAGATGCTACCCCTGCTATCACTCCACCCTTTGGGCCCACCAATGAGGCCATGACAAAAAGACCAATCTTCCCATAAGTGGATGCCAAACTCCAGTCTGTGAGGCCGGTGCCGTAAGAGTTGCAAAAGGCTAGAGCAGGGGCCAGGATGTAAGAGCACAGAACCAAGTACCATTTAAGAGGAGGAAAGATCATTGGTATTGTTGCAACAGATATAGCAGCAAGGCACACATATCCGGATGCTGCAAACCAGAAGGGTATTCCATCCTTCAAAAATATCTCATCCCTTCTTTGTTCTGCTTGCAATTCAGAACATTCACCATCTGACAACATGCATAAGAAGAAAATTAACTTCTAAAAATATCACACACAAAAATGCAGGCAAGGTGCAGCAAGACAAGCAGTGGAAATATAATTCACTGCTGTCATCCATTGATGAATTCATATCCAATGAGGATATCATACCAGAATACTACACATGTCAAATTATTCTTTCAGATAACAGATCATAGTATGCACTTATTTTTACCAACGGAGATAAAAATATATTAGAGTTAAAAGTCATAATCAATCTATACCACCAATTTGCTAACTACAACTCTTGAAGCAGATGGTAAAAAATAGAATGCAACTCATCCACATAGCCAAGCTGCCATATGTTGGAGAGAGCCTTGGGGTTATTAACTTATTATTGCATGACAATATTTATCGACTGGAAGAAGAAATGACAAGGCTGATGCAAATTAGGATGGGACTACAATGAAGAACGAACCTCACTGGTTAAAGAAAGTAATGCTTAAGGGGGACATGGAACTCACCGGGTTCCTGTGACACAACAGGAAGGTTGTTCGGCTTGGAACTTGCCCTACACATCTCCCTCACAGTTATCAATACGATTTTGATCAAATTGTAAATGCCATCCCCTAGAATAAGAGAAATGGATATGAACACCTGCGCAAAACATGATCAGAAATAAATTTTTTTACTGTTTTCCTTCGCATAATCATTGGACATGAATCACAGGTTCACAAATACAATTTCCATAAAGACATTTAAGTTCCCTGTTTGCTTTGCCATGAGCATACCTTGTATCCATAAAGACCTTTAAAATCATTGCTACCGAGGTTCGCTGGATACCAGTCCCCAGCATGTTTGGAGATGAAGGGCCACAGAAAACCCCATGATATGATAGCTCCAAGAAGAACTGAACAATTAACTATGTGAGGACAGATAAGACCACATCCAACATAAGTTGGACTAAAGTCAAAGTAGAACCTGCATGAGAACAAGCCTTGAGACTATTAAATAATTAAATAAATATAGCCATTCCTCAAGATTTGAGATCAAACTTGTGCCTCCCTAGTCCGCCAGAACCCCCTGTGATAATTTTCAGGCATTAAAGTGACATATGTTGGTTAAAGGGTCAGTTCTATCAGAAGTCACATACAACTTAGTGAGTCTCTCCTTAGATTCTTCAAGAGCTGTTATTATTCATCCACCAAATTGTTTTTGTATTTGGAATACAGGAGCATTTCAAGTCAAAGCAAGTTACACCTCCTACCCATCTTCCCTGACAACTTCAGGAAATATTTTTCCATTGAGTTGCAATTTAAGATTGTGTTGAGTTTATTAAGTTACAATTTATTGTTAGCTGAATTCCCCTTAATCATAACAATCTCAAAGCATGTGATTTATAGCAGGCTTTTGCATGAAGTGCATCCAAGTAAATGGTATAACCGGTCAAAATATGAATATAAATATTGATGCAGGCGTCATGTCAAATACGCCTTCACTCAAATTGTATTCTCTCTCACTTTTTTTCCATCAGTAGCAACACAATTCACTAGGCCAGCGTCCAACTGTTCTAAAACTAGTTATCAACTCATTTAACAGTGTATATCAAGGGCAATCCTAAGAAAAGCCGCTGCATTTTCAAAAATAGGTAGGTAGTACGGTGAGTGCATTAAGACATAGAAAGCCAGTCAAAGCCAAAATTGTAAGAGCCTTACGTGTTCTCAAATAGTGTCAGTCCAAAACTTGGAAAGTTGTCAAATCCACATGAATTTCCTATACCACTGAAGAACCACTTAAAACAGCTCCAGCAGAAACTTATGCTCAGGTACTTGCCCAATTGTTGGACTTGTTTCCTATAGTCAAAGATAATAATATCACTTAGAACTACAAAAACAAAAGAAAATAGCAGCAAACATAACATTTGCATGACATTAAATCATTATAAAAGGTGTTTCCACATTCCATGGTTACACCAAGAAATGATGACCAGACAGGCTCAGTGACAAGTGCATCTCTGGCATGTAATCATCAAAGCAGTATTAAAATTATAATTGTAACATAAGCGGTGCTTCTCAGTGGACAGAAATTAACATGATATCTGATGCGTACCCTGCAAGTTCTGCTCCACTTATTGTGTGGAAACTGTTAATTAACATTGCTGTTGCTGTCCCACTGGGATATGTAAGCTTATAGTCCATGACCATAACCTGAGATTTCATGAATAGAGATCAGGCACTAAATTGCCAATCAGGGCTGTCAATAGCAATGCTAAGAGGAAATTAAGTCTATAGTAGATTCCCACGATTAGCAAGTTACACACCTACCTATATAAAGAGTAACATGTTATAACCAAAGTTATTACTTTCTCAAACCCCACTCTTCATTCACATTCTCGTTTTAAATTATTAAATATTAACTAATAATAATGTAACAGCTTTTCAAAAGTTAAAAGCAATCAATTGCAGACATTATATGAAATGGAGGAAGCATATAAGCACAAGAAAAATAATTATTTATCATCAAATAAGCATTCTTGCAGAAGAGCAATATTTGGCAACAAAACTGCATATATTAAAGTTTATATAATGAACAAAAGTGCGGTCTTCATATCAATGGTTGGAAAAAAAAAAAAAAAAAAAAACTCCAAAAGTCCAACAAATAACTAGCTTAAAAACTCATACTTTGTGGCAAAAATAAAATTTATCCTGAGTTCAAAGTATAAATATTCTTATTTTTTCAGTCACTCTGACACTAGTATTTACCATTCTCTCACCTTTAAATACAACTTTTCTATTAAAATAAGAACACAATTTTCCTTTTTATTTGTAGTACTAATACTAATGACTAGTGATCACATAAATTTACCTTCCGAAGTGGGACAAGACTGAAAAGCCCAAGGAAACTGACAACAAAAGTGAAACCTATCATCCAAAGCAAGCCTGGATTTATAACATCTTCAGCCCTATTGCCCGGGTAATCTGGGCCAATAAGCTGGTATGTTCTCTCATCCATGGCAATCAAGGATGATCCAAACCCCCTGCCAAAGACGTTATAATCATCACATCAGAGATAAACAAAATTAGCACGCCCTCTTTATAAAGAGTATCTTATAATCAATAAGTTTCAAATTAAACCAGTTTACATCGTAAGGGAAATGGAATAGAACACCAACACAGATAGAAACTTCTGGAGTTATGATTTATAATGAATTTATTAAATCTGGTTACACTACAACTGATTGGCTGCCCATATTAAAAAGGTTTCAATCAAAGATGACGAGAGACGACGAGCAAGAATTAACTACTAGGCAGAAAACCAGTCTCCCCACTAACAAACACGTAGCCATAAATGTGTAGGTGTAGCAGAAAGATCAAGAGATGAGAGGAAGTAAAATGGATGCTACGTCCATTTGATGTTCCCTTGTTAGTTTACACCTAGCTTTTTATTAATGTTGAATCAGACAAATTGTTTGTGAGCTTTTGGAGCTTTTTAGGGTTTGGTAAATTTTTCTCGAATCCAAAGTCTGTAAAGAGACCTTAGTCACCTGGTCAGATCCGGTCGTATATGATGGCAGTAACGTAAAATTGTTTAGTTAGCAAAAATTAATATGGAAATGGAGAGGAGCACTTATCATGAATGCGAAATTCTCCCCCCTACACTCTTTAGAATAATCGAAGCGGGCGTCATATTTTCCATCTTTTGACCCAAGGGGGAAGATTCTTATTCCAACCATATTCTGTAGTTCAGTCGTCATCAAAACATTATAATACTGATATCAAGCATTGAATCTTATCCTAGTTCTCTCCCAACTCCCCACCATCCTTCGTTTCTTTCGGCACATCACATTCTCAGGAAGCATGGAGGGGTCTACTCTTTGCTCTAGTAGCTAAGCTAAGGATACTGGTGTCTAAAAACACAAGGGAAAAGGAGCTCTAAAACAGCAGATAGATGTGGGAATATGAGGTAAATTCAGTGAAAATATAAGTGGATCGAGGGGCAACAGGAAAATCCAGAAAGCACAAGAGCTCACAATTTTAAGCTAAACGAAGGAGGATTGAGTTACCGCTGAAAGCGAGGCCATAGCAAGCGACAACACAAGTCTGAATGACGGTGTTCTCCTGTCTGGTAAAGGGCTTTGTGAAGAATCCCACCCTGGACATGAAAGTAGTCCAGGTCTTGACGAAGAAGAAGCCAAGCAACCCAGCAGCAACATTCAGAGAAGGAATGATCCCAACAGTAAGATTGAGCTTGTGGGTGATGATGCAGAAAAGGCTCCCCAGAACCGCACTCACCAACAGCCCTCTGACGGTGATCTGTTCCTTCCATTCCGGGACGTGCTCGAATTCCGAGGACGGAGCCTTCCGATCGTCCCGAAGCAGATGCTCCGAAATATCTACGGAAGAGCTCTCAGCCCCCATGAAGTCGACAAAGGATGGTCACTTTTTCCTTGAATTCGGGATTCTGGATTCTGTATTCAATCAGAGTGGGATAAGATCCGTGCCCGTCGAGAATCTATTATAGGAATAATTGCGTAATGCGATGGGCGTTGGTGGTGATTGATTTTGACTCGGATGAATCCCAATAACGTTGAATGGTTGGTAACGTTTCCGTCTTTCCACGAAAGGCGTTAACTTGCACGCATTTCGTTTGCGAAAAAAAATCAGTCTTCACAATTATTATTCTTTTAATATTAATTAGTATGCGTATGTGTTGGTTTTATTATTGTTAAGCACAAAAAAAAAAAAAAAAAAAAAAAGGTCTATTGCCTCTTTTCAGTGTAATATAAAGTAAAATGAGCTTAATAAAATATTCAAGTAAATGAAAATGGTAACTATATAGGATAAAACTTGGACACTTTCACTTAACAGCAGTGTGAACAAACTCATCCCATTTCTTAAAAAATAAAACATCGATAAGAAATTCCTTTAGGAACAAATGATATATGTTAGATAGTAGCATACCACTTACTGGTCCCTATTTATAAGTCAGGTTTGACCAAATCTCACATACCAAAGAAAAATTAGTTGACATAATGATTATAAGGTAAATTTTCAACTTTGCTTTATTTATGATTGGGTACTTTTTATTTGTTTCTTCTCTTTCTATCTTTATAGTGCAATTAATATAGGTAAAATTGTCACAACCTCATTTATTTCTGAAACTGGACTTATAAATAGGACCAAATTTTTTTGATCAAACTGGACTTATAAATAGGACCAGAGTGGTATAAGGAAATGTACGCATAATAAAAATAAAGTTTCCTTAAACAAACCTGCTGGTCATAGATCAATGCATATAAGTAACGATAATTTAAGAATAGGGTTAAGGTGTGTCTAACACAATAAACTATTGGCTCAAGAGCGTCCAGTACAATTAACTATTAAGTGGACCAAAAATACTAACAAACTTTTAAAATGGAGCATCCAGCCCTGAATCCGATGCTTGGCGCATCGATCAATCTACTATTGATAGGTAATCCCAAAGTCAATAGCTCATTTTTCTTAACTCAGGGTTTGGTAATTCTTTCCTCAGTTTTGAATATTCATTTGGGTGTTGTAAATTTTGTATTTGGACAGTCTTTGCTTCAAGTTCACTCACGACGATAATTCAATAAAGGCGAAATCTTCTCAGTTATTCACTTTCGAACAATTACGAGTGCTTATGGGGATTTGCCAATTTGAACAGGCGATTTAATAATTACGAGTGCTTATGAGGGCTTATGACGGACGTTAACGGTTTGGTGACGGTATTGTGCTGGATGCTCCATTTTAAAAGTTTGTTGGTATTTTTAGTTCACTTAGTAGTTAATTGTGCTGGACACTCCTGAGTCAATAGTTTGTTGTGTTAGACGCACCTTAACCCTTAAGAATATCATGCCAGGAGTGACTATTATTTGTTGGTACCATTTACATGAAGGACAACCTTGTTTGTAATTTTTTAAGGTTCTCCGTTTTTAAGAGTTTCGTTGTTTAAAAAATGATAATTGTTTAGAAGTTTTGAAGCACTTCGAATTTTTTATGGCAAAGGTAAAAAAGAAGTTTTGAAGCATTAATAATAGTATTTAATTAATGAGATAGGAGTATATTGCTTTATTAAAGGTATTTATGATATACGATTTATGGTTAAGACTGGTTAGCCTATAGAGTGGGGAAATAGCAAAAGAGCCAAAATATTAATCAGAAATAAACTTGGAATGTGAGCCAATTATGGTTCCGACTTCAGATTCAACTGCAAGGCAACCCCTTAACTCAGAAATAAAGTGTGTTTTGGGTAAAGTTTCAAGGATTATGGAGGTTATTTACTTATAACATAAAATTAGAGAAATTTGATAGTAGTGTGATGTCACCTAATAAATAAAGTAAGGCACAGCGGTGGGCTACCGTTTTGTGGCAAAATGGAAGCGTTGAAATACCAAAAACAAATCGGATGGTCATTGAGAAGCATGTGCCTCAATTCTGACGATTTGTCCTTTCTCCTCCTCCTCTATTTTTCTATATACAAATAATACTTTTTTTAATCCATGTTCAATTTTATTTTGAAACAACTTCCTTTAATATTCGAATTGCACATTAGTTATAGATATATGGAAAAGCTCTTTTCAATATCACATAAGTTACTAGTATTAGCATAAAATTAAAAAGATCGGCATTTAACCTGGAAGCTGGAGCATTATCAAGTTAATTCATTAGTTCTTTTAATATAATTTTTTATTCCAGACAATTCGAACTCCCAATCTTATCTAAAGGATACCAACCTCCACTTTCTTTCGCAACACTCCAACCTCATTTATTAACCTAGATACCAACTAGTTTTACCCTCTAAATTGTAATCCACATCAGTCAAGAGTAGATTAATGGGCAAGGAAAAATGTGAGGGTGAGATTCAGATGATATTGAGGGAGAAAAAGAAGTCAAGAACCATTGTTTTTCATCGACCCTATAGTATATCATTCTTTTACCCTAAGATAGACGTCACTTGCCACCATGTCATGCCATTTTTTTCATAAATATCGACAAGAATGAATCAAACTACGAGTTGGTGCACCAGCAGTGTAGCACAATAGGTAAGCAAAAATCTAACATTCTTCCGGTTCTGGATGCTCCAGTACCCACTAATTGTGTCGAACGAATAAGACATGATGTGACAATAAATGATCTGACAAAATTATTGCCAACAGAAATACCTTCTGAAAGAAAATGAATGTTGAGGCCGGCTAGTTGACAACGTCGAGGATCAGCCTGCGAGACTTCAAAACTGACCACCTCAATCGACGGAAAAATGCAGCTTGAAGAAGTGCCAGGCTGCCAGCGACAGGACAAAAATCCATTTGAACCCCATCTGCATTTGGTAACGTTCTTGTTAGAAAATGTAGCGCTCATGATTCATTCATCAGGAGGAAAAAAGGTATATAGAAGGTAACAAAACCAGTTTTCTCTTCCATTTCAGGTTCTGCAGCCCAAGCAAGGAATGCCATGACATCTTTTCCCATCTGCAGCAAAAACATCAAGGAAAAGAATGAGCTTCTGATTTCTCCATATCCATAAATAGCACTCGTAAAAACTACTAAAACAGTTCCTCAAGATATAGGTATGGATGTAGGGGACATTCAAAAAGTTTTACGGATATTTATATTTACAGAGAACTAAATATTAGAAGTAGCCCATCCCTCCCTGGTTTATGATGTGCATGAGTTATGACTGATAATTGGAGATAATCCCAGATCTTGAGTGCTACAATGAATATGTTGAGACACTTCTTTCCTCCATGTCTACATATTGCTGATTTATACGCCTCAAAGTAGAGTAATACTATTGCATCTGAGCCTAGCATGACATGAACAATTTCAGCAAAAGGACATGCCATGGAAATGATCCATAATTCTATAAGGAAAAATATGAGGTCTTCATTAAGTTTTCTAAAGTGATCTGGAAGACGTGAGCTCTTTAAACCCACCACCCCCAAAAAAAAAAACAGGAAGGGGAAAAAACTCACACAACAAATTCTCCATGTATGCAGAAACAGACTCGTTATTAATCACAAAGAAAAAAGGAAAAGGAGGGGGCTAAAGATACTGCAGAAACAAATGTAAGGGTTTCTTTTTCTTTTCTTTCATACAGGTAGCCTCAGCATTATTTTTACACCCTTGAGTTTGTTGAACGCACAAAGTACAAAGTCACTTCAGCAAATAAAGTAGAATTTCAAAAGAGATCTTAGTTAAGAATTTACCGAAACACCAGCAGGAGGGTCACGATAACCAGTAAAATACATAATTTTGACCATTGTGCCGAGCCTGAAAGGGCAGATAATAAGATATTTTGAATACAAATAGAAAATTGGAAATTCTTAATGACATTACTGGTAGGAAAATACATTGCTTTGGTTGTGAGACTAAGATCGGGAGGACAAGCCCCGCCATTAGCAAACCTAGCAGCTGCTTCATTTGCGTATGGCTGAGGAAAGCGATCACTGAGTTTACCAGCGCGTGTAAACATCTCACCCTCATCATTAGGGCCATCAACCACTTCAATCTGCCATAGCCTTTACCTCTTCTGTATAAGCAACACTAACCAAATCACGGCATGATACCAAAGACATAGAATGGCAGGAAGCGCAGACTTGTGTATAAACTTGATGACCACGACGAATCCTGCCCATGAGAAATTAGTTTGAGGAACTAAGAACAGTAGCACATGATAGGAGCTTTTTTTTTCTTTTTTCCAGCAGGTGAGCTAATGACAAGTGATACTTAACCCCAACAGTGAACCATGCAAGAAAGCATCAAAGATATAGGGATATCAAACCAAGCGGGTTGACCAAAGGCTGGGAAAGATGAGAACAATGCCCACTAAACCCAAAAGGAGGGGGAAAAAAGAACAGAATTTGACAAGCAGCTACTACAACCAACTACAGTAATATACCCAAAAATGCAGCTGGGAATAAGTTAAAAGGGATGCAATTTCTGCCCCAGAGAATAAAATATGAACTTATATTGAAGGTCTATAGTTTCCAACTTAACTGCCATTAATAGTAAGGAAAGGAAAAAATCTAGGAGAAAGCAAAGTAGAACTCACGAAGCATGATCATATGAACTGAGGATGCCCTTGTGAGGTCATGGATAGCTTGGACAATCCAGGCCATGCTCACCCTCATCATCTGAAGCTGTTTTAGCAAAACTCAAAAACCCTGAGACGCTGGCTCCAATTAATGCAAGTGCTCTCAAGCACCTGCTGCCAGTAGAGCCAGCATCATCTTTTCTCACGATGATGGATGATAGAAAAGAAGAGGACTGCACAAAATAGAAACCAACCATGAGCACATGGCACCGTAAATCTTGTTTTGTCGGAACAAAATATTTGAAAAAAATCACCAAAAGCTTACTGAGATCTTCCCACTATACCAGTCTGCATGAGTATGTAAAATACAATGACTGCATGCATTTATTTCGAGATAACTGGAATAAAGCTCACAGCCTTGTCAACAGGGAAATAATAGAAACTGGAACGTGGACAATTATATCTTATATATCCTAAACCTCCTCCTTTCCATATAGATAATTAGAAGATGAAGCAGAAATAATAATCTAATGACTTAAAATTGCAAGCTTTTTAATAGTGAGTCAGTTGTTCTATAGATTCCAAATTAAAGAGTCTAAAAAGCTTTATGTCTTCACAATTGTGCATATCAACAGAGCACCGTCTTTTCGCTTTTACCCCCCCCCTTCTGTTTATCTGAAACTAAAAGCGTCCCTTTGAGGTCTGCACAGGCTAAAGGAACCTAAAAAAGCTGTCCCCAAAGCACAAAATAGCATGAGAGAAAGCAGCAAAGCTTACAGTAGATTGAGTTGAACAACAGTAACACCTCCAGCCATCTCAGTCTCAGTTTGCACTGCAAAATTATTCACAAACAGTAGACACATTATTACAAATGAGTGAATAATAAATCCATTTATCCAATGACCAGAGATAAAGAAATCTAAACAAGTGTAAGGACAATGACATGGGCAGTGACCAATTAAGCATGAATAACAAATTTACGCACGGAAATGCTGTTCATCAGATGTTATCTGCACTGATCACAAAAATAAATAAACCTTGCAATGAAGATTTCCATGACAGGTGCTAGGAGCCTGGGAGATTAATGGACGTAGGATTATGGCTAGTCAATGTAAGAAACAAAAATTGCTTTGAATTTTCATGCATAGTTACTAAATAACAGATATAAAGCAAATAAGCAGTACAAAACTCCTGAGAGCCTGCAATTTTAATTGCCAGGATTTTATGTTCTTTGAAAATTTAATCTCAAAATATCAACAGACAGAACTTAGAAAACAGGAGCTGCAAAGTAATGAACCTTTTATGTAGTGCAATCTAACTTGTTAAGACCAGTGATAGAGTCATATGTCCAGAATCCGGAAATAAAAAAGTTAAAACGACAGACCATAAAACTGAAGGATCAAATGCTTTTCAAGAATGCATTTCAAGAGGGAAGGGGAATGAAGAATAAGGATAATTCATCTGCCCCCAGTAAAGAACAATTGTCATGCAACAAATTGAGCAGGGTTGCTTCTACTCAGGCATTGTAACTAAGAGGAGTAGATCGTGATTTTTCTACCATGACGTGATTCTGGATGTCCAGAAAATGGTATTGTTGGGTATATTTCCTAAAGCATACATCCAAAAGCAGATAACACAATCAGCTTTACAGCAGATTCACATGTTCACATAATTCATGCTAAAGAGGATGAACACTAGTAATAATAAATTTTCATCAATTTTACTGTTGATGTTTAAATTTATCTCTTTTGGGTTCACTGTGGAAATTGGATTCACCATTGGTGTTTTGAATTTATCTCTGTTCGGTTCAATCGTTTAAAAAACACCTATCCCAGCCATTAGAAAATAGTTCCATAGTTCAGCAATCTATTCAGCAAAGATTATACCCTCTCCCAGTAAGAATTCTTTTCCCCAGTAATAATTAAAACCTGGTGTATTAAGTATAGTAACGGGAGGAAACTTACCGCACGATATAATAAGGAACACCGATCTACCACAAAACAACGAGTAAGCAATAAACGAATAAAATTAGTTATAAGGCTTTTTTTTTTTTTTTTTTGGAAGAGATTAAGGAAAATAAATTAGTTACTTAATTATATCATATGTTGTGTATTCTAAAATTATATATTAGTTTATTAGTTAAAATAATTAGTTTGAAAATAAAAATACGTTAAAATAATTTAAGTAATTTCCTTAATCTTTCTTTAAAAAAAAGTCAACTTAATATGTCACTCACCGGTGGAAATAGAAGGAATGGAAGCGAGCAAAATGCAAAGAGAGATCAGTGGGAATAATCGCGGGAAATGTGGCTGGGAGTGTTTGGGCACTCACCGAGAGATTTTTTTTGCTTACGCAAGGTATCCCCACAAACTCGATACCTACGGTGAGACTAATCCTTCGCCCTACTCACCAGAGATTTTGATACTACGCAAATTATTTTTAATCAAATCAAGCCATATACTAATCACTCTCAATCTATTTCTCTATATAAAAATCTAAGTGTATTAAGAACAATTATTTATACTGGAAAAAATTAATGAACATTTATTTATATAATTAAGTTTCGTATTCTATCACATATTACATTATTAACATCACGAAAATGAAATATTTGAGAAGTCTATTTGAGAAGTCTATTATGATGTTGAGTGTTAGCCAAAAAACTCTCTAAAATATGAAAGGGTATACACTGTGCAATGGTTAATGTTGGTGGACAATCTGAGACATGGGATGACAGAGATAACATTTTTATATGATTTAAAAAAAATACATTATTACTTATCAAAAAAAAAAAAAAATACATTATTTATTTTCATAAATAATTATATAATTGAAGGTGAAAGCTGTTTTGTATAGTAACTTAGTACTGATTTGACCTATAACTCATAGGGTCATATATTCAAATCTTATTGCAATGTTATGTCGTTATTGACATCTTGTAAACATTTTTAATACTTTGATCCTAATTAACTCTCCACTCCAACTCATCTAAATGCTTTTTTCTACTCCCCCTTCTCCTTAATATAAAACATATTTGGGGAGTTACTCTTGGTCCTAAATATAAGACAAAATTTTCATAATTTACCCTTATTAATACTCTTTCAACAATAATCAATGATGAGAGAAAACAAGGGGCTTAAGAAATGTGACTAAGGTATTTTGAAAAATAATTTAATTAATTCCTTTAATCTAAACAAATTAAATAAATATGTCTTATATTAAGGTATAAGAAAATAATTACATAGTTAATTGAGGACTGAGGATAGATTGAAGGGGAAAATCACTCTTAATGGAGAATGACTGAATGAGTGGGACAAGGCAAACCAAGTCATGTTTTCTTCGTAGGCCATGCATGATTTACACGGCTGCATACGCTATCATCAACTTGCCCCCACTGACCCCAAAAATGACCCATAACACCCACATGCTTGGTCCTTTTCGTCTGACTCTTGAATTCCCTCTGCCTTCCTTGTCCTTGCTTCCTTGATTCTTTTAATGGAAATCGAATACTATCATATATTTATTCACAATTATAGGAACACTTTTGTAGTGGTAGTACCAATGAATAAAAACATTACAACACAACAATAAGGACCAACTATCTTTCATCATTCTCCAACTCATTTACAAAATGCGAAGGATGATCAAGGATTCCAAAATAATTAGACAAGCCATGACCTTTTGTAACTAAAACATCAGCAACACAGTCAGCTTCCCTATACAAAAAATTCACACCAATATTTCAATCCCCGTGTATGATATCCATTGTGTAATGATGTCTCAGTAGGGACGGTTAGTCATTACTTCCTAGTTCCTACTCCTCTATCTAACTCCTCCAGAGTCCGGACGACGTCATATGAATAATCCTTTTAGGGACATCGCCTTTGGTATTTAATTGCCCTAATAGCCCTCGTTCTCCGCAGTTGAAAGAGTCAAACCTTGCAGCATGTTTGCTAATCAGAAAGGCAAAGAATGTTCCCATTTTCACAATGGTAGTGACTCCTCCCTAAGATTGCCACCTATTTCCATCCTCCATGAACGATCAACTAGACTTGCTAACTCTCTGAAACACACACAAGGAAGCCACATGAGAAAAATTAGGTGTACATAATATATCAAGAGATTACAGAGAGAATACTTTTGTTAAAAATGAGTGCAACCTGCCTCACTATAAAGCAAATAAAAATAAAATCTTCTCAACAACTGAGGTCATGAAGAGATGGTGACATCATGAGCAGTTGATTCTTATGAGCAACAGCGGAGAATGCACCATGGCCCATGCAGTCAAGAACAACTAAGTTTGAATTTGTAGATGTCTAAGTGACGTTGACAAACTACAAACTAAAAAACTGACAAACTCATGCAAAAACATGCAAAAAAATTGAGCAATAATTACAGATAAACAAAATACATAATAAGAAAATAACTAGAGAATATCTCAAAAGAAACCTTAAATCATGGCTCACAACTAGCACGGACAATTCTTTTTTAAGATGCTTCAAAAGCTTCACAACATCTGCACGTGCTTTCCAATCTGACCAGTAAAGCAGTAATGGACACAGCTTAAAGGAAAGGATAAACATGACCGAAGAGCTAAAATGTGTATTCTTAAAATCTAAGATAATCATAGACTTTTATTGGGTAAAAAATAGAAATATTGGAAAATCCATGCAAATTCAAAGACAACCAACAACATAATATAAACAAAAAGGGACAAATTAATTTTCGTACCAAGACCAGCAAGAGGCTCATCTAATATCAACAGGTCAGGAATATGAACCTGAAAATTACATAAGTGAAGGAAAACATAAAATCAATAAGCACTCGGTGGACCTTACCTGCAACAACTCCATAAATGTGACTGCATAATGGGGAGACGCCATTCATGAGAAAGGTATAAATAATTTCTTTACCAGTTTCATGCCTTTATCTGGATTACTAAAATTGAAAGTCGATTCTTACCAATTGTATTGCTAAGGCTAGGCGACGTTTGTAACCACCACTAAGGGAGTGAGGATCTTTATCCAAGGAGATCCCGCTTAATCCAACCTATGAATACAAGAGCATAATTTATGAAAGTGCAAATGCATTAAAACGCAATATAAAGTCATAGATAAATAATGGTCACAAATAATGATACAAATGCTTGTGAAAACGAAATGAAATTGTATTAGAGTAGAAGAAGACACTAAATTAGAGAGGCATGAGTACCCAGTTAATTGCCCTCTGAAGTCTTAAAGCAAGATGCTCCTTCAATTGATAGTCACCCTTTTGTCTTGGCCACCCAAAAGTGACTTCGTCAAGCACGTTATCAGCCACAAAGTACCTGGGTTGGAAGTCATGTGAACGAAGGTTAAGCTTAAGAACATTATCAGGCGAAAGTGACTTCATCAAGCACATCATCAACAAAGGTCCACCAATGCAATAGCTTTTAAAACAATCTCTAACAAACATAAAGGAAGAGAATAAATATAGAGGATAAGAAATCTTCCACAATATGCTAGAGACAGAGAAACGAACAACTATGTCTATATTGTATGTCATGCTGGTAAATTCAAATGATGCTGTTCAAGATTCACAACTCGAGAATGAACACCTTAAAATACAGAGTAACAAAATCTTATGCCATATTCAAGAACTTTATATTTGTACCGCTCAGGAAACTGGAAGACGATGCCAACCCTTTCTGGTACCAATGGCAGGGACGATTGATTTGGCTTGCCATCACTATCGTATTTTTGGATGTAAATGGAACCAGAGGTTGGTTTGGTTATTCCTGCCAGAAGCTAAATAAAGGAAAAGGGGGCATGGGGAAGTGTTAACAGATAACCAGAAAGACAAGTCATGCGAACAGCTAAGAAACCAGATGCATTAACACAATAAAACCAAAGGATAATCCGACCTGCAGGAGAGTTGTTTTTCCACTTCCACTCTGTCCAAAAATTAGGCCAAAACTGGGGCAATTGACATAAACAGGTTAGAACCTCTTGGGCCAGTATACAAAATCTTTATTCTAGCTCCAGAAAATGCAAAATGTCCAGAATGTAGATGCCAGCTGTCAGATTCTATTGTATGAATAGAATCTGACAGCTAGTAGCTAGTAGCTTATATCATGTTAGCTCCAACTGGTCATCTAAAACTCACCCAACCCTCCCCTGTCATGAATCTCACCCTCATTTGAAATTACAAGGCAATAAATACCTTTTCTCGCGAAGTGAAAAATTAATTGACTTCAAAAGGCTCAACTGAGTCCCCAGGGGCTGATAGCTGACATCTCTGACCTTAAGCAAAATATCACATTGTTATAGTGTAAGTCTCTGCACTTTTTCACAATAAAGGCCTTAATCGTGCAGATTTTCAGCTAGGTGTGGTTGCGAAAGCAGTAAAGTTCGTACATGAAAAGTAAACTTCTGCAAGCTAAATGCTGGTAATGGAAAGCCAGATCGACCTCTTAAAATCAATGCAAGCGCAAATTCTCGTCCATAAATTACGACACATGACATGATTTTAAATAACTGCCTCGTTCTTATATTCAAATTAGATGCAATAAACAACAATATAGACTACTCAATCCGTACAGCGTTAGTAAGGTGAAAAGACGAAACCCAGCGAACCCAGCCCCAAACAACCCGAGTGTTCCTGTGCCTTACCCAATGAAGAATGTGCATTTCTGTAGTTGTATTATTAAGCATGAACTAGTGCGAAACATTCTATAGTAAATTTAGAGCCAGACACGTAGTCCAGACAGTAAATATCATCAGAAGGGACTATTGCTTAAAAACAGGAATTTTGATTTTACATTAGAATCAAAGAATGATCATCAACAAAATGTGCGAATATAGAGGCTGAAAATAGAACATACTTCTAAGCATGAGTAATCACAGGCGACTCTGAGAAATCGAGTTTTTGGAAAGTTTGACCTGTAAACAACAATGGATCAAGCAACGAAAATTCGTAAACCAGAACAAAGAGAAATGCCAGTAGTTCAAGAAGTTGAATAACAATACTTGCCTGGAATTGAAGGGCGATGTAGGAGCAGCTGGAAGGGGTGGTTTCAGCGTCCGCAGCCCTGTGGGTGAGCTCGCCATATCCAGCACTTCGTTCTGCAGACTCTTCTATGTTATCTCAAATGAAAAATGATCAATCCTGCTTGTTTGTTTCTCCCTGGCGAAACTGCTAAAGCTTTAACGCTGTGTTTGGTATGAATATGGGAGGGTAATATTCCGCCACCTGACCATTTTGCCTATGAATATTTTTAATATTCCCAGACTACCCTATTCACTGTCAGCCCTGCCTATTCTTTATAAAGGTGCTTACTTATGACTCACCAACAAATTATAAACTTACTAGTTAACTTCATATTAAGGAGATCAACCTTTGTTGACCAAGCAAACAATGCAATTTTAACTTGGAAAGATTTAAATGTGCTTTTAATCTCTTAATTAAAATATACCAAATGTCTAAATAATAGATATCTGCAAGTTGAATTTTATAAAGCGAGCCAGAAGTCCATAAGTTTATTTAGCAATTGTAGATATTGAACATGAATATATTCTATCGACCCTTCATACATCATAATCATTTTGAAGAGTGCAGCAAGTATTGCAAAATTATAAGATAATATAATTTTGTTGATTTCAATATAGAAATATCACTAAGATAGATAATCTGTGTAATTAATATATATAATCTGTAAACATACAATATTACTGCACAAGAAGAAAACCAGTAATAACTCACAAGACTGTCTAATATGGGAATGAACTATGAAAGAATCCGGGCCCAACTTTCGTGGATTTAGCTTCTCTCCGCCGGGCCGCCGTCTTTTTCCTTTATACTACACCGTTTTGGCGCAAATGAGGTGCCTTTTTTTTTTTTAGGATAATGTGAGGTACTAAAAAGATATTTCATGATATTGATTGGTAGTGAAAAAATACTTCATAATCTTGAAAAATTATTTTAGAATCTTGAAAAAATATTTCAGGGTATTGACTGCTACTAAAAAAATACTTTAGGATACCGACTGGTACTGAAAACTATCTCATGATCTTGAAAAATTATTTTAGGATTTTGAAGATATTTTTTCAAGATCCTAAAATAATTTAAAAAATATTGAGGTAGTTTTTCAGTACCAATTAGTACCTTAATGGGTATCTTAAAGTATCTTTTTAGTAGCAGTGAGTACTCTGAAATATTTTTTCAAGATTCTAAAATAATTTTTCAAGATTATGAAGTATTTTTTCACTACCAGCCAGTATCATGAAATATCTTTTTAGTACCTAACAGTATCCTAAAATATTTTTTTTAAAAAAAAAGAGGCAGCTGATTTGCGCCAAAACGGCGCAATATAAAGGAAAAGGATGGCAGCAGATGGCAGCGTCAATGGAGAGAAGCCGAGTCCAACTTTCGTTGTGTCCTTAAAACAATTTTGCTCCTCTATATATGGATGCCCAAGGATGATGAGCAATTGTCTCCCAAGATAGAGCGGATTATTCGTCTTCAGAAAGATGGCTCTCTCAATCTGAAGTCCAAGTGAATCCAACGAGTCTGCTTTCAGAATCGCACGGATGTGACTTATAGTAAAATGCATTAAACTATATGTATGAGAGCGTAGTATTAGAAAAACGAGATGGTTTTTCTGCCACAAGCACGTCTATTTATAGACGATAAAACTATTAGATGGAGTCCCATCGGTGAACCGACACGACCGACGGTAACGAACCGACGCGACTTCTTATTCATAACCCATGAGATTATACAAAAATCTAACAAATTTTGCATACCTTAGATGCCCCCTTCGTGTATTATGAATCAAAGTGAGCTATTTTTCTGTACTAATAACGAAACTCGGTCAAACTTTGGCATTTTCCCACCACTTTCTAATCGTGGTCGAGTCATGAAGGTTGGGGTCCTTGTCGGAGTATTCACACATATCACAACCACCAATAAAAGAAGAATCTCTTATGAAACAGAGGGGAAAAAAAAAAGACTAAGATATAAATATACAAGCAAATGCCAATCAATTACTTGGTCCTCAACAACCAAGAAATTACAAGTAATGATGACTTAGAAAAGGTCAAAAGCACGATATGGAAAGAAAAACTATTAAATATCAAATTATGTGGTGGTAATATGGTAATATGAACGAACGCAACTTTCAAATAATTTCTGCGTACATGTTCACTTGCTCAAACGAAGTTTCACAATCCCTTCAAAAATATACAAGTGGGTTTTGCACTTTGGTGGTTTATCAAAATATATATATGGAAGTCAAATGTCAATATTCAGGACTGAAAGCAGGGAGAGGAGCAAGTAATTAGGTTACTCCGATCTCCTTCTATTAAATTTATGTCAAGAAAATAAAAATCAAAACTATTTAATTATGAATATATATACCAAATTTATATTTGATAGATTCGCATATTCGAGCTTCATCCGTACATAAATTGAAAGAGGCATGAGTATGAAATCGAGACTCGACTTGCTGCTGTCTTGGCGGTGGAAGTGGGTCAATATTTATTGTTGTAACAGCAACAACACACGTTTTTTCTCATTCCATTTAGTTTTTGTGGATGCTTGTTTAAAATAATTGTCGTGTTTCCTGGAATCTTTCGTCGCGTGGGGTGTATAAAAATGAAGGGAGAGAGTGTGAGGGGTAGATATATTATTGCTGGTTGAAGAGCAGAAGAAGAACTGAAACGAATGGGCAATTCAGATAAGACAGTGTTGCTCACTTCCAATGGCGACGACATTTCCAAGAGTATTGCTTTCCAATTAGCCAAACAGGGTTGCAGGTATCACCTCGCTATCACTTTATTTTTGTTTTTTTAACATGACCATTACAGTATTGCTTGGCCCAATTGGAGTTAGCTATCCCAATGACGTTTTTTGACTTTACAAAAACTCTAATTCAAGACCCGTACTTAAGCGGCCAGGCTCCTGGTTCTCTGCTTCTTTTTCATCATCACTTTCATTGTCTAGAAACTAAAGTCTGAGTGCCGGACTATGTCTGTTCAGGCTGGTTTTGATGGGAGACGAGAGCTGCTTGAGGGGCGTCAGAAACCACATAATGGGTGGCCTGAAGGGCGTTGCGGAGGTGGAGGTGATCGGACTAGACATGGAAGAAGAAAGGGAAGCTGTATTCTGCGAGGCGGTTGATAAAGCATGCAAGATTCTGGGAAATTTGGAGGCTTTTGTTAACTGTTATACATACGAAGGTATGCATTCTCGCATGGCACACACTTTCTGTCTGTTCCACTTTCCGGTCAATGAGGGAATATGTGTGTGTGTGTAGAGGAAGTGAGAGTTGGGATATGTGATTTGAAACAGGGAAGATGCGAGAACAAGTAGAGGTAGAAGAACAAGAGATGAAGAAAGTAGTGAGGATCAATTACATGGCTGCGTGGTATTTGTTGAAGGCCGTTGGGCAAAAGATGAGGGACTTCAACAGAGGAGGAGGCTCCGTTATATTCATGACTTCCATCATTGGTGCAGAGAGGGGCCTTTATCCAGGAGCCGTAACATTTGCTTCCACCATGGCTGCAGTCCAACAGCTGGTCAGGGTGAGTAACACTAACGAACATTTCTTAATCCGGCCCAATTTAATGGGCTTTCCTATTTGGGCCCGATCTCGTTTCAGGCCCATAGAGAGGGTTATAAACTCCATCACATTGAGGTTTGACCCGTTTACTGATGTTGGGGTCAGGCGTCGGCCATGGAGATGGGCAGGCACGGGGTGAGGGTCAATGCTATAGCGCGTGGAGTGCACGTGGAGGATGAGTACCCGAGATCAGTAGGAAGGAAAGGGCAGAGAAGTTAGTGAAGATGGCGGCGCCCATGAAGAGGTGGCTGGACGTTAAGAAAGACCTAACTTCCACCGTTATGTATCTCATCTCGCCGGATTCTCGGTATATGACGGGAACCACTATTTTTGTGGACGGAGCACAATCCTTAACCAGGCCTAGGCTACGTTCCTTCATGTGATCATTTATCGTTTATTTTTTCCATTCCAATATACATACATATATATGTATGTATGTTTTCTTCTTTGATCCATATTTTAAAACATCAACTACCATTTATCGCGAGCTAAGGAATGGAAGTTAAACCATTAAATTGGTCTAAAATTGATATATGCTTCCAATTTTATCCCTACTTTAATGATGTGAATTTAAAGAGTTAGTTCAAAATGAGACTATAATGAGAAAATGGTAATAAATAAGTTAGTTAAAGGCGGTTGGTATCTTATAATAAAGACAAAAAAATGATGGTAGTCGATTAATGCGGATCAGAGGGAGTATATTTATTTTTACTATAAGGCACCAACTGTATTTTCTCTTAGACTAAGGAATGGTAGTTAAGTGATTAAATTAGTGTTTAATTGATAAATATTTTCACTTTTACCCCTACTTTAATGATATAGATTTATGAATATTAAAAATATGATTTTTCAAATTTGCCATGTATTTGGATATTCTCTCTCTCCCCATTCCTTTTGTGGCAAATATTTTTGGAGCTCTCTTTCTCTCAAATGATCCACACTGTCGCCATTTTGTGTGTGTTAAAACTTTCAATATTTGATGACAGAGAAATGAGTAAAATGGATCAAGTGCAATATTTCTAAGTGAGAGAGGCTCACATCTCAACCATTGAAATAGATAGAGAGAGATGAGTGAGAAGTGAAAAAATGAAGAGGAAGATAAAGAGTTGAGAAATGAAAACTTAATAGGGGTAGAGAGAGAAATATGTTGAATAGCTCTAGAAATGAAAACTTATTGGGTAGAGAGAGAAATATGTTAAAAGGATTGGAAATACAATAACCAATAAAAAATATATATGAAATGTATAGAGTATATCCACTATGATCCTATTTATAAGTCCCTTTTGACTCAATAAATGAAATTATGACAATTTTGCCCATATTATTGTACCAATGAAAATAGAGAGAGAATAAGGAGTTGAAAGGTACCATTCATAAATGAGGGTAAAGTTGAAAACTCACCTCATAATCATTGAGCTACCTACCTCTTTTTAGTATGTGTGATTTAGTTAAAAGGGATTTATAAATAGGATCAGAGTGGTAGCAAATGAGAATTCACGAGATTCGAAGAGTTATTTAAAAAACAAAAACAAAGTTCTATTAAAAATGAGGACATAATGAGAAAAACTCAATAAATCAGTCGGTGAAAGAGTGTCTTAAATTTTTTTTTTTTTTTAAAAAAAATATTGACAATTGATGCTTTAGAATAAGAAAAATAAAAAGTATATAAAAAATGTTTGGAGTACTAGGAATTAATTTGCAGGTGGTTGGTAAATGGTAATTGGTGGTGACATGAAGATATGTCACCCCGAGGTCAAACTCAAAGGAATAAATCTAGTTCTAGGACCTAAGGACGTGATTGTGGGTGAGATGCTGCTGGGCTCCCACAAGTGGTTGAAGATATTAAGAGGATAATAAAAGATAATCAGTTCATTACAGTTGGGGGAATCAAAGGCGTTACTGGGTATTGGGCACCACGTGTCTGGTTTCCCGGAAGGAGATACTTTGCCCAGCGTGCCTCTGCCTATCCCTCATTGTCACAATCTTGACCGTCCACATCTTGATCCCCGCATGCGGTTTTTTCAAAAATAAATCTGGGCCCTTGGATCAAGATTTAGACGGTCAGGATTGTAACAATGAGGGATGGGCAGAGGGGATGCTGAGGAGAGAAACCGGACTCCTGGTTTCCCAGCTTGGTGCGTGACTTCAAACTCTAACATGATTGCTCTCTCTCTCACTCGCTCGCTGTGTCTGTATATACGTAATTCATATAAAGCCCTGACCGATTTAACAAATGTTGCACAAGATGAGGGAATAACGGATAGCTAATTTTTACCTATTTTAAAAATGTTAAATTAATCATGTGTAATATATTTCTAAAACACTACTATCTCATTTAGTCATTAATCATATTGCACTACTACATTTTGGGTATTTATAACCCCTAACACATTATTGTTACAGCTAATAACCATCGGAGGTACAAAATTGTTATAGTTAATAAATGTCGGAAGTCGCACAAAGATATATAACGTTTAAAAGTAATGATCAATTATACATATCGTCATGTATAGTGAGGCGGGATTCGTGAAAACACAAACATAACGGTTGTAGCTTACAACCGCTATGTAATACTTACAAACAATTCATCTTCCAAACACTTATATCAACGAATACAAAACAGAACAATTAAAAAACAACCGTCATCTAACTCTCTCATAATCTTTCGTAACATTTGGACCTTCAATGTCATAACTCATCATAACCCTTTATAATCTCGTTAGACATTGATAGGTCATCATTCATAACCATTCGCAATGTATTAGACCTCTATTTAAACTTAATTATACATTCCTTGTGATTCTTACTACTTTTCTTTATCGGCATTCTCTTCTCCTTCATTGTGTTAAAATCATGGGGAATTTCTCTGCCTCCTCCACCCCTCCTCGTCCTCAAGGATTGTTGGAGGCGACAAATAGCTTAAATACTAATGATCCTAATCACATCACCCACTTCGCTATAGCCAATGCCTATGCCCCTCCCGCTAGTCTATCTATAAATGCTCATTTTTGTCTTGTAAATGGTCAAAATGTTTTTAACTCGAAGATTCTTTTCGGTTTATTTATTTGTCTTGTGAATGCTCATATTTGTTTAATGAATTTTCATATTTGTCTTGTAAATCACCAAAGTGCTTCTAATTCCCTGTTTTCTTTCGTATCCCTTTATTTGTGTTATAAATGCTCTTATTTTCTTGTAAATACTCTTCCATAAAAAAAATAAAAGAAGGGCATAATTATCTTTTCATTCACAAAAATTAATTTCATTTTAACTAAAGGGATGCAATAAAGTTTCAGAAAATTTTGAGTGTTAATTAAAATTAATTTGCTACCAAAGGGTTAATTGAAAATTTTCCAAAAGAATACTTGTACCACTAAAAAAATAACAATATTATGTCAAATTTAACAGTTACGTTCATGCTATTTTGTCACCTCCAAAATACATATAGCACTGGACGTTCTTTGGTTAGAAGATTATAGATAATTTGACACATTCGCCCTAGTATATTTTATATTCAGTGTAAAAACAAACCCCGTGACTGGGTGACCGGATAGGATGTTGAGGGAGGAGGGTACGTGACGACAGCCATGACGACAAAAGTGACTCCCAACCGGAGGAAGAAGAATTTTGGTGAGGGAGGAGCGTGACGACAGGCATGACGACAATGTACAACACTGCACACGACCCACCATGTGTGTTCAACTCCAACCAGTGCACGTGGTCGCTCCCAACATTCAAAACTTTGAAAGCATCAAGGATGGATGCTTACATAAATAATACGAGGAGGACATAAGACTGATGATAGACGCATATTACTTAAACATAAATAAGTATATAGTATTAGGAGCATGCTCATCACCACCCATTAGATCTCCGGCATTCTCCTACAATTGTATTCCTTTGAAATCCAACTCTTGGTCAATGTCATTGAGAATTGCGTGTCTCTGTTTGGTTCCCAAAGTCACCACAACCACGTCTCATTCTCCATACATACTCCCTCCTGTGCTAAAAATACTAAGACCATGTTTGCTACGGAGAAGATTTAAAGAGGTAAAGGAAGATTAAGAGAGAACTTTAAAAAGTTGAACTGTTTGGTAGATATGGAAAGTGGGATGGAAGATAATAATTTTAAAAAGTTGTAATATAAAACTTAAAATTCCCAAAATACCCTTTACATCGAAAAAAATCCCTCCTTCTTCATCCCATGTCCCCACGATAGCCAGGAAAAAAAAAATCAGATCTAGGTGAGTTCCGACCGGTGGTGGTCGTCCGCGGGTTCCGACGGTGAAGGAGGAAGTCTTCGCCGGCGACAAAGAGAGCCGAAGGTGAGAGGAAGAAGGTGAAGTCGGAGACGGTGAGAAAAGAGGAAGAAGAAAAGGACTTAATGGGAATTTGCTCACAATCTTCCGAGAAGATTTCATCTTTCATCCAATATGTGAGGGAAGATTAAGGAAGAAATCTTCCCATGGGTGAAGGAAGATGGTGCCTTACTAGAAGATAAATTCTATGTAACAAACACCCAAAACCGAGGGAAGATTGGAATCTTCCCTTCCCTTCTCCAATCTTCTTTCTAACAAACAAGTCCTAAGGGCCCGTGTGGGATAGTGGTGGTAGAAGTGACTTTTGCTTCTGATGAGCTTTTCTTGATGAACTTTTTTTCTGATGTAATTTGTGTTTGTGATAGCGGTGAAAAAAGTTGCTTTTATTTTTTATGGGCACTTGTTTGACATAGTTTTTGAAAAGATAGATGAGATAGAAAATAACTAAAAAAAGATATGAATCAAATTCATAGATATATATAATATAATAATTTGAGATAAAAAAAAATAAAATTAAATATATATGTGCTAAATAAAATAGTAAAATTACCATTAAAAAATTACAACTGAAAAAATAAAGTGCTTAGATAATGTGAGTTTGAGAAAACCACAACTTTAATGTGAGAAACCAATGTAAATTCCCAACGAATGAAGAAAATATTAAACTCCCAGACAAGCAACGTAAATTCCTAGGGAACAGAGCATATGAAATCGAATGAAGAAAAAACAGCAAAATAGAATCCCAACGTAAATTCCAAGGCCAAGAATAGAGCATATTGAGAAAATAGCTGGCGGATTAATTAAGGAAAGGATCGGTTGGCAGATTAATTGCAGGACGGGTGGGCCCGCAACGGGTCACGACTTGCGAAAAAGGAGAAGCTGCTGTGGTGTGAGGGAATAAAAGCATTTAGGACTCGCTTCAAGAAAAAAAAAAAAGTGCTTCACACTTTAAAACCCATCAATCAATAAATGAAGCTACCTCAAACATCAGTAGTTAATTATCATGCGTTACGTTCTTGAAAAACAAAAACTAACACTACAAACTTTGAAATTATTATTAACCATTTCAAGGATTCAAACTTCTTGCGAGGAGTGCTCTCTTGCTTCTATTTATAGGGTTGCACTTTGGTTCTATTTATAAGTTGAGTTTGACCAAGAATTTTAGTCTTTATTATAAAGCCAGTTTCAGAGTAATAAATGTGTTTTAAACTTTCTTGCCCATATTAATTGCAATAAAAAATAATTTATTCATATTGACTTTTGGAACCAATCATAGATAAAAGTAAAATTGAAAATTTAGCTCATAATTAATTATTTAACTAACTTTTCTTGATATATGAGAGTTAGTTAATTTGGACTCATAAATAAGACCAAAGTGATATATCATTAAATATTTTACATGAGTGAACAACTTATTATACTCTTCATTTATTCATTTATTACTGTGTAGATTATTATTTTTTGCAAAGCACGCATGCAGTTAAATATGAGTAAGGTTGAAAAATTATTGACTTATAAAGTAGAGTTGGTGAAGTTTTTTTTTTTTTTTTTAATATATAAGACATATTGTTAACTAATTCATACAAACTGAAAAATGTTATTTAGGTGATTTAATGTGCCTTAATTGTTAGAGAGTTTACATATTTTATCCGTATAAAAGAATACGATTTTCAAATATGCCTTCAACATATGTCCCCTTTAACATTTTCAAATATGCCTCTTTCTCCCTCTTATAAGAGATAAAAGTGAAAAAAATAATTAATTTCCTGCATCCTCTCATATTTTAGAGCAAAAGACTCCTTATAACATGGAAATTATGAAGTAGTATGTGTGCGCCTGTGTGTATAAAATTTCCAGGATTAGTGATCGTTTTTCAAAAGCATTCTATTGCACTAATCTGCAATTCGTTCCTATTGTTAACCGGCTTCTAAACATAACTTCAAGATCTAAACATGGTTTCAAAATTTGATGCGAGATTAAATGGTACTCCCTCCGGTCCTAATTATAAGACATAATTGACTTTTTTTTGGAGAAATTAAGGAAGCTAATTAAATTACTCTAGAGTATTTTTATTTTTATTTTATTATTCAAAGTGATTAGTTTGACTAATAAACTAATATATAATCTAAAGATACACAACATATAAAATGATTAAGTAATTTATTTAGCTTCCTTAATCTCTCCAAACAAAGTCAACTATGTCTTATAATTAGGACGGTAGTACTAGCAATGATAATTCCCTGACCATTCACCTTCAAGATCTACTTATCTGATAAACCGACCAGCCACTAGAGATTAAGGGATGCTTGGGGGTGCAGTTTCTCGATGTTTGAAACCCGCCGGCAAAAGTCATAATTATTGACCCTAATACTGGTGTTAATAATCTAATTAGGCAGATCTTACGTCACAGATCAGAATAATTCATGGGTATTATTAATACTGACTTTTTGTGGATCTTCGCCTAATCTCTGATTAAATGTTGACATTTGACAGTGTCAAATATTATTTCATCGATTAATCTAACACGTTTGATTATTGAGTTAATTTTATGTTGAAGATCCACTTTTCCATATCCGTTTGAGTTAGATTCATGAAGACGAGACCAAGTTTTGTGAGGCTTGTAACTATGGGTTCTGGGATTTGCCTCTACTTTAGATTCTTGGTTCCCGTTCGAGGCCTTTTCTTTGATGATGAATATCTGGAGGTGGAGAGATGAATTAGTGGTTGGGGGGAAGATTTTTTTCTTCTCTCTTTTAGTTGGGGTATTTGGGTAATTTCAAATTGCAATTAACAGAAGTTAGCCTCCTCTAACAATGTTGGCATTTTCATTCTGATTTTACAAATTCAGGATATTTTTGCACATCTAAAAAATATATAATAATTGACGCATTTTGGGCAAAAACTCATAGTTATTTTTACATCTTAACCCTATTATAAACTACTACCTCCGATCCTAATTATAGGACACTTTTATAGTGTAATTTATACTACAAAAATATTTCTATAATTAAGATCGAGTATGTGAATTGAAGAGTCACTAAAAGCCCAATCAAAACAAGAAACCAGATGCTAGCTAGAAACCGTGACTAATTAATATATATATATATTGCTTTAGTTGTTAATGCAAATATTCCATATCATAAGTACTGTACATGATTTTTAATAATATAAAAATATAATAGAAAATAATCAATTCAACTTCTGCATCCCTTTCCCTTTCCCTTCATACAAGTAATAAAATTATGACCACATCGATTTCCAAAAAAAATTATACGACGATGCAGTGTTAGGATTATGAGTATATTACATATTTACATATGAAAGTAGATGAGAAAAATATTCATAAACAATAGTTTTCAGGAGGATCAATGAAAATCAAATGGATTTGAAAGTTTCTTGAACAAATGGATAGACTGTGATGTGTGAATAAGCATTAGTCAAATATACCCCGCGTGTGCAGTCGGATAAGGACGTGTTCAGTGCATGCACCAGACCCAGCTATTTTAGTTACGTCATATATATATATATATATATATATATATGTTGCAAGCTAATTAAGAAGCTCATCTACCATTGAAAATTCCTAGCTACTACAACGATACAAATTAAATATCAGCTCAGATTTTTAATGTTAGACTTCTTCGTACCAGATCGCGGTAGAACTAACGAAATTAAACAGCATGCACAAAATGGAGGTGTGAGTTAATTTGTCGATTATGATTTTCTCCTCACGATTGAAAGGAGCAATGGATCAGCATGAGGTAAACTCTAAGATACAGTCGATTATGATTTGACATGGGGAAAATAATTGAATTTAAAATACTGCTAATTAAGTGTTCGTAGGAAATGAAAAAGATTGAACTATGAAGAGCGTGGATATGTATCATATATTCCGCCCATAATGGTGGCACAAAGAAAGGTTTAGAACTTAGAAGGTGGTCCAAGGCAAAATATAGGAATTATGTGTACACTGAAGCAATTGATTGGTCACAAATTGGCCTAAACTGATTGTGATGTTTGAAAACCAGCATGATGGCAAGTTAGCAATTCAAAAGGCTTCATTATAGTTACATATGAAATAACATATATTGAATCCTTAATCCCCCAAAACTACAAGCAACAACAATATATATTTGTGTATAGATATTCCAACTGCAACCATATTATATGCTAATAAATGTGTGTGTGTGCCTATTAACAGCGATATGTGGCACGTGGTCATTTGACGTTTCAAAACGAGTTTGAATAATCTTCCCTTTGAACGCTTAATTAATTCGTAAATTGCTTTTCAAAATCATTATAGAGCGAGCGAGGAAAAGAGAGGCTGAGACCAAACTCTCTCATATAATTGTATTATTTATAATCTCTCTTTCAAAGCCGTCCTTATTCTATTCCTATCAGATGGTTGCGTTTGAACTTCAAACTCCCTACACTTGACTTTTTCTATTTTTTGAGTTTGGCACGATGCATCAACGTACAAGGCCAAGAAACTATATATATATATATGTCTCCCTTATTTATCAGATTTAGATAAATACGCAACTATATAGTACTGTAGCTTAATTAGTGCAGGTTCCGCGGAGGAAACTAAATATATTTTTTTCAATTTTCGTGCGACTAAGATATTGAAGATTATTTTTTCCCCTTTCGCAATTTAGTTGACCGGTTGAATATATGTGCCTTCTATAATATATGCTTTTAACCAGTATTCCCGAATATTGACGAGAAGAGGAACAATATATATCATCATAACGAACAGAGGTTATATATGAAGTAGTAAAGGGTTTAAACACTTTCTTTACGTCGTGTGTGTGTATGTCCACACGAATTTACGTGTTGCATGTATTTGACAGCAACTTCGTCTTCCTCTGCAATAAGAGGAAGGGAAAATCTTGATGGGGAAAATGGTTTAGCAGAGAGAGTAATGTAAGAAAGATGAAGTAAATTTATTTTTCAAGAGTTGTAAAAAAAATATTTTCTTTGCGGCACATGCAATAGTTTCGCCGCCACCAGCTATTTCATGGAAGCTGCAGAGCAGAGGCTGTGCTTAAATGCGCTAATTAAGAACTAATTTGCACTTGCACCTACCATGCCCCCGGCCCCCTCATTCAATTTAAGACAATTCATGCTTAAAATATATCCAATATAATAATAATATACTTCCTCCGGTCCTAAATATAAAACATAGTTGACTTTTTTGAAGAGATTAAGGAAGTTAATTAAATTACTTTACAGTATTTGTATTTATATTTTTTTCACTAAACTAATTAGTTTGATTAATAAATTGATATATAATCTAAGAATATACAACATATGATATAATTAAGTAATTTATTTAGCTTCCTTAATCTCTCCAAAAAATGTGAACTTTGTTTTATATTTAGAACCGGAAAGAGTATAAGATATAGTTGATTTTTGTTTTTAAAGACTGAAGAAGCTAAATAAGTTACTTAATCATATCACATGTTATATAAATTAGATTATATATATATATATATCAGTTTATATATTAGACAATATAGTTTGTAGAAAATACAATATACATAAATATTTTAAAGTAATTTAATTAACTTCATTAATATCTCCAAAAAGTCAATTATATCCTATACTCCCTTCAGCCCGAATTAAAAGACCAAGTTGTTGTTGTTGTTTTTT
This sequence comes from Acacia acuminata, assembly GCA_019022655.1. NCBI lineage: Eukaryota > Viridiplantae > Streptophyta > Magnoliopsida > Fabales > Fabaceae > Acacia > Acacia acuminata. The sequence goes on from JAFJYI010000292.1 coordinate 114,915, forward strand.
TTTTTAAAGATTAAGAAAGCTAATTAAATTATTTTAGAGTATTTTTTTTTATTTTTTCTCCAAACTAATTAATTTAACTAGTAAACTAATATATAATATAAGGATACATAATATATGATATGATTAAGTAACTTACTTAGCTTTCTTAATCTTTCTAAAAAAAGTCAATATGGTCTCATAATTAAGAGCGAAGAGAGTATTTAAGACTAAAGGGAATGATAATTATTGATAATTTTCTTTTTAAAAAAAAAGTAGAAGCAAATGATGGCAACATGCATGTTTTCGTAGGAGCCCTTGATTCAGAATTTTCAAATTCGGAAGATATTTTATTCAAATTTTTTAAATTGGTTAAGTTTATTATTTAGGCTAAAGTATACATTTGGTCTTTTATATTTGCCTCTGGTATCATTTTAATCTCTTAAGTTTGTAAAGTGCACGTTTGGTCCTTTAATGTTAACACCGTTAGTCTGACTTAACGGAAAATACTGACTCAACAGTTTTAAGCGATGGCTATACAATTAAATGTTGACCAAACATGTTTATATGTTAATATTTTAATAATTTAATATTTTAAATCCTATTAATTGAAAAAAAAATCTTTACAAACTGTTTTATGATTTTTCACAATTTGTGAAGATTAAATATATATTTTTTTGTCGAAGAAAATTAAATATTTTCAATTAATAGGATTTAAAATATTAATTTATTAAATACTAACATATAAGCATGCTTAGTCAGCATTTAAGTGCACAGTCATCGTTTAAAATTGTTGAGTCGGTATTTTCTATTAAGTCAGACTAATGGTGTTAGCATTAAGAGACCAAATGTGCACTTTACAAACTTAAGGGACTAAAATGATATCAGAGGCAAACATAAAGGATCAAATGTATACTTTTTAGCCTATTATTTATAACAAATACATTAATTTCTCTGATATAACCTTTTATCCATTACCCCATTGATGAAAACTAAGATAAAGTGGATTAGTGTTTTATATTTATGTAAAATAAAAACTTTTTAATAGGCCCATATATTTAGGATGGGTGGAGTATTATATGACCACAAAATGACACAAATATTCAAGCTGTGGAGACTGGTGTTGGGATTCTAGAAAAGGCCGAATGGAATTCAAGGTTTGCTTTTGACCAAAAAAAATTCAAGGTTTGCGGACAAAGTGTTGGGCAAGGGACATGCATGAATGAAGTGTCCACGTGTAAAGCGTGACGACGTCGTTCGAGGAAACTGCCTTCGGGTTTACTAGTCTTCTCTTCCCACAATATATATCACAACTGCCCCACGATTTTCACAAACTAAACCATGACCACTGACCACCTACCACTGATGCTCCAATTCTGAATTTCCTCATTAATCGACGCTTTATGTCACATTTAATATTAGTGCCTCCTTTTTAAACAATGGTATGGTTTATAATGAAGATTACAAGCATTTTGGTTGTTTGGTACGTTATTAAGAAATACCACCCTTATTCTATTTACAAATCTCTTCTGACTAAAAAATTTAGTTCTATTTATAAGTTCTTTTTGACTAAATAAATGAGATTATGATAAATTTACCCATATTATTGTACCAATGAAAATAGAGAGAGAATAAAAAGTTAAAAGGTACCTATTCATAAAATAAGGATAAAGTTGAAAATTTACTCTTACAATCATTGAGCTACCTACATCTTTTTGATATGTATGATTTGATCAAAAGGAACTTATAAATAGGATCAGAGTAATAACGGGATAAAATTTATATTTCATTTAAAAAATAAAACAAATGTATGTGAACTTATCTTTTTAACTCTACGTACGGACACCAAGAAAAAGAAAACTGAAGAGTATAAATATAAATGTTGATTTATAAAGGTCTAGATGTCCACACGTGGATCAATGTAAATTGGAATTTTGACCAGGCGCGTAAAATTCTATAATGTGTAATAATAACTAATTTGTTGTAATATTTAATAACACTTGATTAGTTTCCTGTGTCAGTTAAACGCTTGAATGAACAAGATATATAAATTCAAGAAGTTAAACCAAAGTTGCGGTTAGATATGTATCACATCTATACACATAGTCATTTCCTCCGTGATTATTCAAATTCAAAATCACGTTTCAAATCAATCAATTTCCCTATTTATATATACACATCTGATGTGGGGCAACACTCTGTGTCTTTATCTTAATCATGCATGAAGCCGCCTCACGTTTCCAATTTTCCACCCTCGTTGCTATTCATTTTTCTCAATTCTCTCTCTCCCCCTCTCGATTACGTGCCGTTTACGACACTATATCATATCAAATGTTTCTTATTTTTTTTAAAATAAATTATTTATTTTTGTATAAAATCGCCTTTGGACTCTTCTTTTCCCCTTTTCTTCCTCATACTCATATTATTCAGTGTATCTGTCCCTGATTCTCACAAAGCCACTAAACGCCGCCCCCCACCCCCATTATTTATATACACGTCTCTTCCACTTTTTACCATTTACTCTCTTTCTCCTCCTCCTCCTCCTTCTCCGATCCTTCTCCTTCTCTGCACAGCGACTGATCGCGTTATATAATATTTCAACCAATATCGATGGAGACCTACCCTGTGTTATTTCCTTGCCCCGATCCTTCAACTTATTCAGTTTCTACTAGTGCCATGGGAGACTCTCACCTGCTTCGTGGTCTTAGCAATAACATGGAGGTGAGTCAGCAGATTAATAACCCTAGTGGCTTCCTGGGTTTGAGGCATGCTTCTGAAAGTGACGATCAGTCGCAGAGAATGAGAGGATGCGAAAGCTTATCGAGGAATAGTAAGGACGAGCAGCAAGGTGGTTCTGGGAAGAAGAAGGGTGAGAAGAAGGCACGAAAGCCTAGGTATGCTTTTCAGACAAGGAGTCAGGTTGATATACTCGATGATGGCTATCGGTGGAGAAAATATGGCCAGAAAGCTGTCAAAAACAACAAATTCCCCAGGTTCTTACTTTTACTATCTTCTTCGTCTCTATCCTTTATATATATATTCTCCTGTGTTCCCATTTATGACGCCCACAAATTTTGACTTCACCATATGCATCAATTTTAACTAGGAATATACATGTACCCCACCATAATTCTGATTCCCTAATGAATTGATCATCAGTGCATGTAATGCGACCTTACATATATATGATGAAGCGCTGGCTTCAATAGTGAAACTGAATAAAGTAGAATCTGCGCTTATTGTAACAACTGTGTACATTAATTAATTAGAAGCCCAAAATTCAATAGTGGTATTTTGTTATCATTAAGTGCTTAGCTTGAAGGGGATGTTTGGTAATTAATTGACTGAATGATGAAAAATGCAGGAGCTACTATAGGTGTACACATCAAGGGTGCAATGTGAAGAAGCAAGTGCAACGGCTAACCAAAGACGAGGGTGTGGTGGTGACCACATACGAGGGAGTTCACAACCATGCCATAGAGAAGACCAACGACAACTTTGAACACATTTTGAGTCAGATGCAAATATACACTCCCTTTTAATAATTACATCTCTCCATTACTTTCTTTTTTTGCATGCATGAAGATTCTCCACATCCACGCATGCACATCTGATTTCGCGGATCATCCTCTGAGATCATCAATTTCACAAATCTCCCTCAAGTTTTCTATTTTTGTGGAGAGAAGCCCAAGACTTTCATGGTTTTAATTAAAATAAGGGAACTTCAGGGAAATGTATGGATCCACACCACTTCAGAGGATCCTTAGTCCGTAGGTATATATATATATATATATATATATGCCAGAATCTGCTTGCTGCTATATATTTAAGCGGGCAAACCCTTTAGATATAATCACTTCTTTAATTTCTTTGTAATTTTGCTTAATTAGGCCGTGTAAATTGAGCCCCACTACTCAAGTTTCTTACTGTTTGAATTATATACAGATTAATTAATAATGCCCTTGATTTCTTCTTTACCTATATATTACGGCCTGCTTTTATATATGTTGAAATACCAAACTTGATAGCTATCAGATATTGACTCAATCGGTATATTTTGTGCGTTGGAAAGGGGCCAAACTATATATAGCATTTGCCTGGTCACCCATCAGCAAACAGAAATTTAAGAAAATATATATCAATCTTTTTTTTCAAAAGACACTGCTGTTAATTTTATTTTCTTTGTATGTCAACATTTATGTGTTTGTGGCTGGGCAAGTGTTTTGCTTAATGAAGAAACTAGCTAGCCAGCACTGCTATAACTTGGACGAGTGGTTGGAAAATTAAAACCGATCTCTTGCCATTGAATTATATATTACGGCCTCAATCAAATTCACTCATCAGTGTTTTTTTGGAGTGATTGTCCCGTGATTAACTAACCTTTATTGTATCATTAATTAAAGCTACTTACCGCCAAAAAACGCGAAGGTGGCTGATAGATATCCATCGATTCACTGCTTTTAAATTTCCGAAACACAAGATTTGATTGACAGATGTTAGGAAATATATTATAGGTTAGGAAATATATTATATTAGGAAAGATATTATAGAGACAATCAGGGATTATAGAGATCGATTAGGGAATCAATCTACATAATGAGTCATTAATCCTCATTAACTCTCTTATTCCTTCTCTTGTGTATAAATACCTTATACTATGTACATGAATAGACAAGCTTTTCAGACTATATCTCTTTCTCTTACTCTCTGGCTTCACATGGTATCAGAGCTTGGTTAATTCTTCGCCAATTTGAGTTGAGTTTTTTGGTGGCCGAGTTAGTTCTTGGCCAATTTGAGTTTTTCGATATTGATAAAGTGTGAGTGGCCCTCCTCCCGACTTTGGCGTGTATGTTCGTGCCATTTCGGTTTCCGTCCATTTTTTTGTTATCCTTTGGTGGTGCTCCTTCTTTTCCGTTGGTCTGTTGTTTCGTGAACAGTGAACCATGTTGTCACTGTTCACAGGGGGAAAGAGAAAGTGTATACCTTATTGTATGGTTGTCGTTGTTTGGTTGTTATGACCATTTTTTGGTCGTGCTTCATTCTATGACGTCGAGCCTTCATTCCCGGTATGTATAGGCCCGATATTTGCTTCGAAGGTTGTGTTGTGAGACTGGGTTTCTACTATTTCGGCACAGTTGGCATTTTGTTTCGTACACGTTCACTTGTCTCTAGCGGCTGGGTTCTTTGATATTTGCTTCGAAGGTTGTGTTGTGAGACTGAGTTTCTACTATTTCGGCACAGTTGGCATTTTGTTTCGTGCACGTTCACTTGTCTCTAGTGGCTGGTTCTTCCTTTGTTTCGTTTTCCAGCATGTGCGTGAAGTGCTTCTTTTGTTTTGACACAGTTGGCATTTTGTTTCGTGCACGTTCACTTGTCTCTAGCGGTTGGGTTCTTCCTTTGTTTCGTTTTCCAGCATGTGCGTGAAGTGTTTCTTTTGTTTTGAATGTTGTGGTTGTGGTTGGGTAATTTTGTTGGCCTATTCGTTGCTTTTCCTTCGGTGAGGTGTTTTTCTCAGGTGAGACAGTTTGTTGGTCTTTGTGTGACCCGTTTGTTGCTTTGCCTCAGGTGAGACAATTTGGTGGTCTTTGTGTGACCCGTTTGTTGCTTTGCCTCCGATGAGGTAATTGTCTCTGGTGAGACGTTTGGAGTATCGTTTGGTACCTGGTGAGACTGTTTGCCGTTTGCTGCAACTTCTACTTTGGTTTGGTACTCTCTGTTATTTGAACTCTTGGTGAAGTTGTTGGATTGTTTCTTGGATGTGGCCCGAACTTGCTGGTTGATTCAAGATCTCATGAAGAAGAAAATTATTTTGTTTGGATTTATTAATATTATGTTTTGTTGTAACAAGTTGAGCTTGATTAGTATCTATGCTCCAACTTGGGGGGAGTGTTAGGAAATATATTATAGGTTAGGAAATATATTATATTAGGAAAGATATTATAAAGACAATCAGGGATTATAGAGATTAGGGAATCAATCTACATAATGAGTCATTAATCCTCATTAACTCTCTTATTCCCTCTCTTGTGTATAAATACCTTATACTATATACATGAATAGATAAACTTTTCAGACTATATCTCTTTCTCTTACTCTCTGGCTTAACAACAGACAAATAAAGTTAAATAGATTACTTTTAGATGTTTATCATCTTTTGTTTTTGAGATTTTCCAGTCAAAAGTATGTTCATGTACTGGTCAGGTTAGCATTATCATGGATAACATGATAATGCGCTTGATTTAGCAAATATGGAAAGAGAAAACCAACACTAAAATGAGTAAATGACAAATAGCTATTAGTGCACGTGAAATAAGTGGCCGCCACGCCTGATATGGCTGCTCGAGGCGACCTAACAGCAGAGGGATAACGATCACGTTACAGGTGATTGGCATCTTTAATGGCCAAAATTGGTACGATGACAGGAGACGACATCAAAATTTGTGTCGTGTGGGCACTCGAATCTCTTTAAATTTACGCATGAAAAGCCACGAGTGAATAAATACATCCTTTTGTTAATGTTATATACTCCCTTCCCTTAATCTTAAATACAAGGATATATCGACAAGGGCATATTATTCATTTCATTGTCTTTTTTGTTTCTCTTTTACAAAATTTAATCTGACACTGATAAGGTTATACTAGTATAACAGTAAAAAATTAAATCATTAAAGTTCAAATATTTTATACTGTTCATAAACAAGAGAATCTGTGTATTATTTATTTTTTTTATGGTAAGAACTTATTGTGTATAATCTGCGAATAACATAGTTATATAGATGATTCCTAAGTTTAGGAACGGTGGCTTTCGCATAGTTAACATTCAGAACCCAAATTTGAGCTTAAACTCGTTATGCTGCTGGATTCTGTTTTTGGAATTCAGGACTGAACCTGGTCTAACTATGTTTGCTTTTTTTCTTCTGGGCTTACCCTGATGGCCCAGATTCAAATGGAGACTCAAATTTGAAACCAAATTAATGCTTTTTTTTTTTTTTTTTTTTTTTTTTTTTTTGAGGCCTGCCTTGATTATTTAACAACATACAAATATCATGAGATTCAATATTTTTATCATAAAAATTTAAGATGAACTTCTTTTTAATATTATCATTTGGTATCCAAACAAATTCAAAATTAAAAGAAATTTAGTGAGGTATTACATCACTAGATCAACTTTATATCGATTATGAGGAATTTCTCAGTGTATATGTATGTATTCTCCAGTCACATGGAATGGAGAGGCCATTACGGAGCAGCAACGGTAGCCTGTTGGAATAATGTATTCAAAGTTAACATGGGCTAATAATTAAGTTCATAAAATCTCTGTAACGTACCGAACACCAAACGATAATAGATAGTGAACCAAACAGGGCTGCGGCTATAACAAAAAGAATATGATATCATGCATGTTTGGATCACTTTGAGGGGTCCAGAAGTGCTTATGTACATGAATTGAGATAAAACTATCGCATATATTTATCTCGTATATCTCGAAATCATGATTGAGAAACTATTTTTAAAGGCCCCCAATCACTATTCTAAAAATTAGGCAATGGAAGCGAAGGGATAAAAGAGAAACACTGAGTACCGAATATGGGAGAGAGATATTGATTGAAAATTAGACGAGGAAAAAGGTGTTTCTGCTAACTACTATTTCTACTTTTTTTTCTACTTAATTTATTCACTATTTGATTGGCTTTTAATGGTTGATATTTTATGTCTTATTAAAAACATTATTGTAATATTAAATATTAAATGATAATAATATTTTTATAGAATAAATGTCAATCATTAAAAGCTAATCCAATAATTAAAAACCTTAAGTAAAGAGAAGGATTACTGGCAGACTCTCACTTCCTGGTCGGACGAGGGTAGGATCATCGCCACCTGTATGCCTATTTTGGTTTGGGATCGGGCTTGTGGATCCCACAGATGGGGTCCATTGTTAGCATATCTGCATAAGGGAAACTCATAAAATTCTCTGTCCCCAAGTTTTCAGGGATGCATACCTTTTTTTTTTTTTTTTTTTGGGCCATGAAAGTCTTCATGTACACGTATCCAACACGGCAGGGATATATATATAGCCACATAGATGATACTCCCTCTTCTTCTAAACATAAAGATGAATTGTTGGAAAAATTTAAAAAAACTAATTAAATTACTTTAAAATATTTATATTTATCATTTTTTCTCTAAACTATTTAGCTTAATTTAATAAGTGATATATAATCTAAAAATAAACAACATATGATATGATTAAATAATTCATTTAGTTTCCTTTATTTCTCAAAAAAAATTCAATTATATCTCATTTTTAGTAGGAAAGGTAGTAATAGTTTGGATAAAGTCAGGGGTAATGGGAATGGGAAACACGGGAGATGAAGTTGAGTAGGACCACGTAGGGTTGGGGTTTAGTTGAAAGCGTGTATATATGTGTGTGTCGTGATGTGTGATGTGCCTTTTTTATATTATCAAATTATACCTCCAAGTTTGTTCCTATGCACATATGGAGTGGTACCACAAGTAATGGACCACTTTATCATTCATTATTGTCACTTATACATAATCTAGCCATAGATCAACCTCAGCCCCGCCTGTAAAATTTAACAAGCCATGATTGATAAACGAATAAATATAACAAGCAGCAGACCAGGCTGGAAATCCAAGTAAAAATAAATAAATAAATAAAAATATATATTGGTTTCAATAATAATAATTAAAAAAAACACACAAATGAGATGAAGATGATTTAAAAGAGAATGAATGAGAATGAGGGAGGAAGGGGGACCGCGTGAAAAACAAGGCCTTTGGTGGGCGCACTATACTCCTAATTAATAATAATAATAATAATATAAAATATATAATAAGTTGGGGAGTTTATAATTAATATCCAATAATTGAGTATGACGCTTCTCCCACTAGCCCTCTTCGTCAACCCTCACTATTCTCTTACCCCCTCACTTACCCCAATCATTATCACTTCATCGTATTTATTATTAATGATGTTTGTTGCTCCTTCATACTCATCATATCATATGTAGCTTCCCTCCACGAAACTCCCCATGAAACTAGCCTCATCCATCGCCAAGTGTACCTTTCAAATACTACATAATTTATGACTGCTCTTCTGTTTGATTAATTTAATTTCTTCTCCCTCTAACATTAAAAATTTAAAAACTATCTAGTCTATATAAGACTATAATTCGCTTAATGCCCTTGGCCCAAAAAAAAAAAAAAAAAAAAATCCCTCTATACCATTTATATTTATCATATCAACTTTTTAATATTTTTTCCCTATTAATTGTACATGTTTAAAGATAATTAACTTTTTAATATATCTCATGAATGCCCAACTTTTATAATTCCCTAGCTTGGTTATTGCCTGCTCCATCTTGTTACGCACGACTTTGCAACCTATTTGATAGAACAAGCCACTCCTTCATTAATATGCACTGCTTATAAAGTGTGTGTGTGTGTGTATTATAATAAAGAGCTTGAGGAGATCATAAAGAAATATTTTGGTGTCGGATTCACTTTTCCCCCATACCCCAAGAGTTTGATCCGATAAGGTATCAAATAACATAATATATTGTTTCTATGTCAACGAAGAACAACGACATATATATATATATATATATATATATATATGTATTTACTTCAATTCATTTCTCCACCACTTGTTCCTGTAATTAATTCTTATTACGAGATACGAATCAATATACCCTGAATCGATAAGGTCAAACCTGTGTACATCATGGATATGGGAATCGATGTCACGTCGTTATATAACACCCCCCCCCCCCTTTTTTTGCGTGTGTGTGTGTGTGTGGCTGCATCGGTTAATTATTATTTATTGGATAGCTACCATTTGGTTTTTTGTTTTTTTGGGAGGCCAATGACTTTGGTGATGCCGACGACACTGATGATAAAGCGGGTGACTTTTCCAAGTAAAACATAAACTGAAATGGAATGAATTCAAAATTGAAAATTGAAGGAATTGTTCGTATCATCACCAAATAAATGGCATATCCACTGCATATCCATATAAATACACAGTCACTAATCATGATCCCGATCTAATGCAATTCAATTAATCAGCGTAAGTGTGTCTGTCAGTCTATATATATATTAGTTTTTGAAACTTATTAGCATGGTGATGATGAGCTGGGAGACTACATTATTGCATGTCCATTTTTATCAGCCACTGAATATAGATTATTTAATGACTTGGAATGGGAACAAAGATTACTCAACTATGTGCATCATCGTGGGTGTGTGTTGCATAATTAAGGTTTGAATGGAATTTGCTATAAACTCGAACGTTTATAATATTTGAGATCAATGTTCTATGTTAGTTTAGTCGTCTTAATTACTCTTTTTCTAAAACTAGCAACTCAACCTTATTAATGGTTGATAAATAAAGTGGCTGGAGAGAAGAGTTAGTGGAGACATTCATGTCTTATCGTTATCATATCTTTTAATCCACTTGAAGAGATTAATCTATAACTACTTTGCTAATAATACGACATTAATTAGTTTCAAGCGGCTTGCCTCCTAGAGGAAATGGAAGGTGATGATTTCCTCTTAACATGGTCGATACTGCAACATGAGCACGGCTCTCTCTGTTTTTTTAAACCTTATAGCATCTATTACTCTAATTCTATGAATAATACATCCGGTATCTTCATACTACCTCCGGTCTTAATTATAAGACCTAGTTGACTTTTTTTTGGAGAGATTAAGGAAGATAAATAAGTTACTTAATCATATTATATGTTGTATATCTTTAGATTATATATTAGTTTATTGGTTAAAATAATTGATTTGAAGAAAAAGAAAAAAAAATACTCTAAAGATTAGAACCGGAGAGAGTATTATTTTACAATTACATCCAGCATTATAATCATGTTTATTGTTTAATATTGGATGCGTCATAAATAAGATTATGATGATGCATACAATTGAAAAATAACATTATAGTGTTAGGTATTGTTGTACCCAGAGAAAATTTATGAGTTTAGTCTTATATAAGAAGAAAAAAAAGTAGTTCATGTAACTATCAACTACCTCATCATAATTAAAAAAGAATGATCAACTTGTTAGATTTATCTTAAATTAAAGTAATTTTTTATTTAGTTCATGTTTAAATTTATCTCAATTCTCAAATGTCTCCTATTCCCCGGAATCCAAATGCATACCATTTTTATTACAAATTTTATTCTATATTTAGAATATGGGATATCTTTTTTCACCCAACAGTAACTCCCTGTTTAACCTTAAAGTATAGAAGTTCAAACATATTATATTGTTTATTTATTTGTGATAATATGAATGTCCTATTGTGAAGTCCCTCTCAGGCTCTCACCTTAACCCACGCACCCTCTTGGCAAAAGTACTGGTAACATTCTTTCCCAACTTTTGTAAAGCAATGAAAGATCCAATGTGTTCATATTGCTTGCACAGGATTTGAAAACGAAGAATAATCACGCGTTGCTTTCAATGTCTTTTCCTGCGCAAATTATATTACGTATGAAAGTATATCCGAATCCATGTACGCCATTCAACAGATCATGTTTTACTCACAAAACCTTAATAAAAAAAAAAAAGGATTATGTTTTACTCAGTGACCCTTAAATAATTCTTTAACATTTCTAACTACCAACTAATTACTATCATCTATAATTCTATATCACTGCCCTGTGAGGGCAGACACCATTTGTTTATCCCAACAACCTTTGCTATGCCGGTGGCTTAGCTTCCGAAATGAAAAGAAGAAAAGGAGGATGCATCAATACCTCCACATGAAATATGAAAAAGTCTTTTCCTCTTTTAAGATCATGCTTCATACAGGTTTGTTTCTGAATCACATAACTCGTTAAAAATTCCGGTGTGATCAAACCCACTATGATTATTTTAAGCGCTTGCCTTCCGCAGAACCTTTAAAGAAGTCAGATATGAAGAAGAAAGTGGAGAATCTACATTCTGCTCAACCCACCAAAAAAGAAAAATAATGCACAATCACATTCCTAAAGTAAAAACCTTTTGTCAGGTGTAAGTTGTCCTGTCCTGTTAAAGCCGTTTTGCCCCTTTCTCATGGATATATGACCCAGAAAAAAAAAAAAAAGAGCAATTGCCATGGCTGTACTGTAGACTGTAGATTGTAGACCAGCTTGAGGCTATCATCCATTTTTGAACAGAGGGGTATGTTGGCATGGTCGGTGGCCTTGTGGTCATCTTCTTGACCAGAAGATAAGTAGAAAGCAGATAAAAAGTCGAAGCTCCAGTCACTTTCCCCGCCATTTTCCCAAACACTATCTTTATAATATTTTCTGCCCCACTAACATATTTTTTAAGGCCACATCAAAATTGATAGACCCATACGGAACGTAAAAACGAACAGATCTCACTGTGTATTAGTTCCTCAGTATATCGTTTAATCTCTACGCTTGTTTCTTCCTGTTGATGTAGTTTTTGCCTTCTTTTCTCTGTTTCAATTAGATTTGTTGAGCTACTCGGTTTAATCTCCATCGAGTCTTTTCTCCTAAACCGATTCCTGAGAGGAGGATATATGGATTCACCTGCTTCTCCACCTGTTTTCTTGGAACCGTAAATTTCAGGGGATTTGTAAAATTATGTAAGTCTTGAGTGGCCCCTTTCTGCCAAAAAAATTTCCGATATTTTCTATCACAGAAAAAACAAAGGCCCTCCGATTAACATTTAATTTGTGGATCCAAATGGCCAAGTTGCTTGAAGTGACATTCGTGTTTCTGTTTCTATCATGACGATGTTTCTGTCGTGGTTTCAATTTAAAATTTTTGAGGAACTGGGTTTATATTCTCTTGGCTCCCTCCGAGAACCCAATTCGGAAAAAAACGCTCCTGTATTCTTTGATAACCCACCTTTTCCCTGTTCAGGTTCTCAAGTCAAATCCTTCAACTTTTGGTGAGAACCTAAGGGAGGACAAATTCTTATTCCTGCTCAATTTTATTTCTTCCCCTTCGCCTTTTGTAGGCTTCGTAAATCGGAGAGCACAGAAATAGCAAGAGCGCCAAAACTTAGGTATTAGGCACAGATGGACTGGGACTGGAAAGAGTTGGCGTGGGATCCATCCGGGTCGGAGCTATCAAATGGAGCGGCTTCGGTGGATTTGAGTCTTGGAGAGATTTCCGATTTCATACAAAAATCAACCTCAAATACGCCTAAGGACTTACCGAGAGACTCAAAATCGGCACAATCGCCAAGTGGTTCGTCAAAGAGGAGCCGTACACTGAATGGATCGACTCAAAGTGTGTCGTGCTCGGTGGATGGGTGCGACTCCGACCTGAGTGATTGCAGAGAGTATCATCGGCGACACAGAGTGTGTGAGAAGCACTCCAAGACGCCCATTGTGCTGATAGGGGGAAAGCAGCAGCGATTCTGCCAGCAATGCAGCAGGTAAAATGGGGGTTTCTTTAATTACGTTGTTTTAGATATATTGATGCCGATTTGTGATAAGTGGTGGTCGCTAATTGTGGTAGATTTCATTCTCTGGGTGAGTTCGATGAAGTTAAGAGGAGTTGCAGAAAACGGCTTGATGGACATAACAAGCGCAGAAGGAAGCCTCAGCCGCCTTCTCTTTTCATGGCTGCTGAGAAATTCCTGAGCGGCTACAAAGGTTCGTCGGCCTGAGATACTAAATATGACTTTGATCGATTTTAACTATGACTCCAATTGGAGAGTTAATGGTGTTATCCACTTATTAGCTGATTGCAAACAAGATTACAATATTTCCTTTTCTAGATAATTAACTAGAACTTCGATGGTCCAATCCATGATAGATTATGGTAGTAGAAATTTAGATGAAGGCAGCAACTAAGAAGAACCAAGAAGAAAGAGTGTCCTGGTTTAAGAGTCAAGAAGAGGTTGTCTGCTATTAGAAAGTGAAACATAGTCACCTACAATGGCCCCTTTAGTCTCCAGCTGATTAGGAAGATAAAGCTGACATTATAAAACTCATTTCAAAATTTTGTTCAGAATATTGATAGCTTAGAAGTCTGGGACAGGGGAGGTTATTGTTTCATGGAGGAACATGAAAATTTGGCCGCACATAATTCTGCTGGTATTTGATTCCATTGGTGGTTCTGTCTTTGATAATGATAATTAGTGACAGCTATGTTTCTGTGTAGTTATTTATTTCTTGTCTTATCCTCTATTGTCTAATTTCTTTCAATTTTGGGTTTGCCTCTTCGCTCTTCAATGAAGGACCCAGAATCCTTCATTTTGGTAGTCCTCAGATGTACGACAACCCGTTTGTGAGAAGTATGTGGCCTGCCACTGCCAAAGCTGGAGCTGAACCAGTGATGATCAGTTATGACCAAAACAGTCTGCTAAGTTCCTTTGCTAATGTAGAGCATCAGCAGGACAAGCAACTTCCTCTCTTTGGGTTTAACAGCTCTAAAGAAGGCCATTGTAATGAGGCTGTGTCTGGAATTCCCATGAGACAAGTAACTTCTGGTTCCATTGGCCCATCAGCGAGTGCAAATGGTGGTCGGAAGCTCGCTTCTGATTTCAAACCTGGATCTTTTGATTCAAATTGTGCTCTCTATCTTCTGTCAACACTTCAGACACAAAGTCAAGAGTTAAGCTTGGTGCAGTCCACCGTGAACTGTCCGGTGCAATCATCTCCCTTAGAAGATTTGCATTTTGATGCTGGGGACAAGTACTCATCATGCTCAGAAAGTCCACAAGAAAGGTCTAGTAATCCATTATTGGTTGTGGATGCCGACAGGACTAACCTCCATTGCGACCGTATGATTCACATGAGGCCTGACGAAATTGTGGAAAATGGGGACTTGGCTACCTTACCATTTTTCTGGGAGTAGTTTGCTAACTTAATATTCCTTGGTTGGAAATTTCTGGAACTGATGATCTTGAACTAATTATCTCTGTATTCTGACTAAGAAAACTAAACATGATGCCTTCAGAGTTTGTCCCTTATGTCCTTGCATTGTCATTTCATTTGTATGGAACAAATTTTATGGATGTGTTGGTATATGTTTTGTAAAATTCAGGGAGTTGTGTTTTTATTGATGTGTGATTCCAAATTGCAGAAGGGTTGGGTGCAAGTGCAACTTATGTTGTACTTTAATTTTAGGGAATATGATGTAATTTTGTCTAATACTTTTTCACAGAGGGTGAATTTGAGTAAAGAGTACTCAATCAAAATGGGAATGGGAGCTAGTGGGCCATGGTATGGCATTTCTAGCTGGCCACACTCAAAAAGATCTCTGACTGATTTTGTAACCTTCAAAGAACCAGTTTCTTGTCTATCCAGGATAGACAGAGGGAGTATTTGGCCGGTTGTTCATATTTTATTTTTAAAAAATATTATTTTAATGGGTAGAAAATCTAAAATAAGACAATATTTTAATTAATATTTTTCTAAAAAATATTTTTTTCATTTAAAAATCATCAGATAAAAAAATTAAATTTAAATGGCCAAGATAAGATTGGATAGATAAGGAAACCGATTCCTTAAGCCAAAACCACTGACCAGGAATAGGATGAACACCTCTTGTTGCTTTTTCTGGAAATAGCTAGCTATCGAGGGAATCTTGAATGGCTTATTATGAGTGAATGCATAAATAATGGGGACAGATTATCTCAACTTTTAGAAAGCAAACAGGACAAGGCTGGACCATAACAATAGCCTTTTATGCCTCTGATTAGATGGAAAGGCTAAAAAAAAATTGGCCTTGAAATGCTGCTGTACACCCAATAATGCTAGTTCGAATTTTGAATACTTTATCTAATTGCCCCAGCTATGTTTTTTGGACTGACCAGAAATGAGTCAAATAACTTCCCCTGAACTGAACTGATGGATTCTGATTTGCCAGACATTGCTTTACGAGTCTGTTTGGCATCTTTGATTGTTTTCGGAATCTTGTGCTTGGTTTTTATTTTGGCTGAAATCTAGCAGGCAAATAGACTTTATCAAGAGGATTATATTCGCAATTATTTGTAGCTTTCAGAGGGATAGATTATGGTTAAGCAGTTATCAGAATTGACAAGGGAAAAAAATAGTAATAAGGGTGCTATCATGAACTGTAGAGTAATTTCTTTGTTTTGTTTAGCGTAATATTCTAAGTGAATTGTCAGTCTTCTTTGTTTTCTTATCGGCTTGGAAGCATAGTGTGAAAGAGACGACTTGTCGTCCTTCAATTCCGTTTACTAAAAGCGTTTCCATGTTGAGGCAATGAGACGTAAATGGGAAAGAGCAAACAAAAATTAGAGAGGATTAAGTCATTTGTCCTTTCCAAATTGTGGGAGGGGAAAAGAGAATTTGTGGGGTCCCCGCTTCATATAAACTACTTCCTTTGGACTTAACGTAATGTCCGTTTGGTTAATTGAGATTTCAGATCACGTGACTCTCGTGTGCCAGTGGTAAAAACTAAGAGGTGAAAGTGAAACGTTTTTTTTTTGGGGGGGGGGGGGGGGGGATTATGGGGGGGGTTTGGTCGTTTTTATATTCATTTCGGTATCTATTTAGTTTCTTAAGTTTGTAAAGTCTTTCATTTGGTCCTTTAAAGTTAACACGTCAGCGAGACTTAACGGAAAATACTAACTCGATAATTTTAAGCGATACGATGCGCATTAAATGCGACACAAAGCAAGCTTACATGTTAGTTTTTTAATAAATTAATATTTTAAATCTGTAAATTGAAATTTTAAATGATATTTAATTTACACTTAAATACCCAGGCGAAGAACATATAACCAAATTTTACTTAAATAAGTTTCAATTTACAGGATTTAAAATATTAATTTATTAAAAAAGTAACATGTAAGCTTACTTTGTCGGCATTTAAGTCAAGATTGATCATCGTTTAAAATTTCTTGAGTTAGTATTTTCCGTTAAGTCTCGCCTAACGGTGTTAATTTTAAAGACCAAACGAAGACTTTACAAACTTAAGGATTTAAATGGAAATGAAACATAAGGGGTAAATGGCTTCTAACATTTAAATTCTTCTGGCCAAAATATATGTATATATATATAGTTAGTTGTCTTTTTTTTTTTACGGACAAATATAAAGGAAATTCCTCCCTCAAGCGTGATTGGGATGGTCGTTATCCAAATTTAACACGACTCAGTTCAATGCAGCGATGATTAGAAGCACTAAAGAAACCCACCACGGAATGGTAATAATTGCAAAGTTAAAAACTTCCCAAATTCCGAATGTGGGATTTTCAGCTTCTTCAATCTTTACAACATTGACTCAAGGAGATGCACTATAGACTTTACAATTTGGACATTTTATATCTACGAAGGAAATTTTCCAAATTTTAGTCTTTGATACGAATTTAGTCACTTGAGCACCCTTTGATTATTTAAGTGTAGAGTTGAAAATGAAATGGAAATTATCATATAATTACATCTGAAGTCTTGATTTCCTAATCGAAACTCATCCCCTCAAGGCATATTTCGCCCACTAGAGACTGAAGCGTCGTACAATTTTCAGGATTTCCAGAGCGATAAAATACAACTTCAATTCATATACAGGCCTGAACACAAATTCAACTTCACTATGGACGAATTTGAGGGTGCTACCAAAGTTCACAATCTATCCAATGATTTTCAGAATCCTGATCATAAAGATTTTCTGAATTTAGCAGCATCTTAACTAAGAAGTGGAGCTCTATCCCGTAGAAACCATTTTCATCTCGTGATCTCTGTTTTGAGCAAAAAAAAAAAAAATCTCGTGATCTCTGTAAATATGTTATTGTAAGGAAAAATAGGGGCTATGAAGAGTTTCTATGAACGGACATTGTGAACACTTCATAGTAATAGACCACGCTTTATATCAAATGTAGCAAGAAAAGAGAGAAGCCCAAAGAAACCAGATGAGTGAGCCACAGACATTCCTTCCCTATGATCCTCGAATATTAGTCCTTGTCCTTCTTGGGAATGTCCTTTGGTGAAACCTTTGATTCCATTTCCTTGGCGGACTTCTCAATGGCCCTGGAAAAGCATAGCAATAATCAAATAAAATCTATCAACCAACCACAAGATTATAACCATCTTTATAACTGATTCGGCAAAGAACAGGAATTCAAGGCGAGGGGGGAAAAAGGTACGAAAAAGAAGCTTCACAATTCAATTATGTATTCAATGTCCAAGCTATAACACGGTATTATTATTTCCAGTCCATAGTTCAGAATATCAACACGAAAACAACACTTACCAGTTCCATATAAGCCAAACAATCTTATCTTAAACCAAAAAAAGATGAGTAATGACACTTAACCGATGCATGAACTGTTTTCTTTTAAAACACAGTCTCTGCATTCATTGAAAACTCCATGAAGTTAGCCTCATGAACACCCCCCCTCCTCCTCCTCTCAATGGGAAGGAAAAGAAAACATAGACAAACTCCAAAGTGGGAGCCTTATGAACCTCTTCTGCGGTTCCTTCCCATTACTCTAGATATTATGATATATTTCCCTGATATTGTAACTTAAAGATCAGAACAAAACAGTGAACACACCTCTTTCTTGCTCTGATTATAAAATTGCAGCCATAAAGAAAATCAATAAGATAAAGAATCTCCCTAATACCATGCTAAGGTATATATTCAACTCTCCATTTGCAAGTTGTACGACAATGGTCATTGTTTGATGAGGATTAGGAAGGTAGTAAGAAATAACAAGAGGAAGTAAATATGAGGAGCAAGATATTTCAAATCCTACATTGCATACATATTCTCCAACAAACCAGAGCAATCCAAGCCAAAGTCGCCAATTTTGTCCGAATTTTACCCCAAAAATATTATGATCAAGAACGTATGTCATTTACAGCATCCTCTTCCAATCAGTGATTTTAATGACAGATTTTCCGAGAAAGGAAGTGCAACCATTTCACACATGAACATTAGTGAATTCAGAGAACGTGAAAAATCCTGGTGAATGCAATCCCACAACAAGTAGCGGCAAAATAAGGGAAGTTTAGTAGCACAGCAAGCACGGTGAGACTAAGATATCGATTCCAAAACCATCATAAAGTGAGACCTCACTTCAATTTATTTCAGATAAATCTCTCCCTAAACACCCAATAAATACTTATAGTTCCACCATAGTGCGTTCGTAACCCTTATTAACAAAGTTGCTTCCGCTATATAGAAATTAAATTATTGCGTCAATCGATAGCTAATAATAAAATAGAAATAGGGCTAACTTGGAAGCTTCGGCCGATTCTTCTTCGAGCCAGTGGCGGATGTGCTTGACGTTTCGCCTGAAAATAGAAGCAGACTGCTTCACATCACTCCTCAGCAGAAGAATTACGGCGCCAACACCAGCCACTGTGAGCACGAAATTCGTCAGCCCCATCCTCTGTTCAGACTTCAGACCACTATTCCCCGTACAGAAGCTCCAGAATCGTAACAAACAACGTCGGAAGGTTTTTCACCTTTCTCGGGGAAGACGAAGCTTTGAAACCCTTGTCCGAAAAACACCAAAAAAAAAAAAAAATCCGCCCGTTAGAGTGATAGAAGGCCCATACTTGTTGAACTCGCTCACCTGGCCCATGTAGAAATTGTTAAATCAGATTTGTCAGGCGCGATTTGAAATGCCTTGGGATACAAAGTTTTGAAAGCCGGACTGGATGGTCAGACGGTCCAGCCGTCAGCTGTTCCCATCGCTTCAAAGGTTTAGACCGTTCATCGAACCGTTTTGGGCCACCTTAAACAGGCATTTGTCCTGACTCAGAAGCGAGTTTAAGAGCTTGTTCGATACGAGGGAAAAGAAAAATGAGAGATAAATCAATAAAAAGGAATATTCTTAAAAATTAATGATGATTTGGTCGATATTCTCTCTAGAGATTCATCTCCTCCTGTTCCTTCCCCTAAAATTATTCCGTTTGCCGCACCCCTCCCTCACTTTCAAAAGGAACCATGAAGAAGGAAAAAAAAAGAAAGATGAGGGGAGTTCCGAAGGTGAGAAAATAAAAGCGCGGTCTTTTCATTAACTTTTAATCTTTTCGTTTATTTAATACTTTTATATAAAATGACATTTTTGCTAAAATATCAAATGACTAATATAAAGTTAAATTGATATATTTTTTATTTTTTAATAAAATTTGATATTTTATTTCTTACACATATATTATTATATAGGTATGTAATATTATTTAATTAATTTATTATGTCAACCAAACTACCGACCATTTAAACTATGACCCGATGACCTTTCTAGTTTGATATCTGACCCAAACTTTTAAAACATTGAATTGGATAATGAAGGAAATGATTGAATGCATTTTTGTTGAAGGTGTTCTATCCATGTTATAAGTTATGGCATTCAGTTTTATTATTTTAAAAAAATGCCATTGGCTGATTTTTTTTTTTTTTTTTTAAAAAAAAAAAAACCTAGACAATGATGACATATATATTTTTAAAATAATGTAAAGGGTTTCTCAATTGAGGCTAAGAGGGTAAAAGATTTTTATCTTTCTTAATAAGTGCACTTATTAAAATTCAAACTTATTTTCTCTTTCTTATATGTATAAAATCATTTATCACCTAAACCAACAATTTATTAGCTGTGTTATTGTGAAATACATTGGTTATATTGGACAAAGAGTGATATTGAGGTCCTCTGTATATTAGAATGACTTAAGATATGAGGGTATTGAATGTTCAACAGATTCTAATCAAAGACATTAAATGTTCCTTAACCACATGCATAATGTTATAATTAAAAAAAAAAAATTCATGTATATTTTTTAAAATGTCAAAACATCTTTTTATATATTTTATATTGCCAAATATATTTTAAAATAGGAACGGCCTACAATCCATTATAATGCCTAATACTTTCAAACTTCCGGTTCATTTATTTTTTTTCTCCAATATAAATTAAAGTGCTAATAAAAACATATATGGCTTCGATTAACTTGTGTCACAATTCCTTCACTTTCACATATTCTATCATTTGAAATCATCGACTAAAATTTTTTAAACTTATAAAAATCAATCACGTTTTCTTTTGTAATGGAAGGCTTATGCACCGCATAGGATAAACCGTCTTACAATACCTAACACTTTTAAGTTTCTTGCTCATTTTTTTATCTCCAATATGAATTGCATGTGCTAATAAATGACATCTTGTGTCACATTTCCTTTACTTTCATATTTTCAATCATTCATAATCATTGACTAAAATTATTTTCAAAATTCATAAATCATTCACATTCTCCTTTATAATGAAAAAGCTCGTCCAGTTATAATGACCAGAATGATGCAGAATTATAATTTTCTGATGTATAAGGGGCTTTCAGTTTATGATGAAGGGAGATGGTGGATCTAATCATAAATACTGGTCTGAATTAAGCTGCGACTAGTCTTAGGTTTTGACCAAATTATGCTATAAATAGAGAGGCAGTGTGAGGATCGAGGAAAGATGCCTGTGGTACATTACGTTTGAAGCAAAGTGAAATTTTTGATGTTAGATGTGTGTATTAATGGAAATGAACTATTCCTGATTGCTTGATTGGTGGTTGCGCAGTCACAATCGAGCAAAAAGCATATGCTGATCGGTATATTAACATGCTAAATGCCGCATGAGGTGGAACAGAAAAATGAACATAAAATCAGTGCTCACAGGGTGTTTGAGTTAACGTGTAACGACATTATATGATACGGACCAATAGCTTTCTTTCATTTCGGCCTGATCCGACAAATATCTTTCTTTTGGTTCAACTTTTCCTTTTGAATCATCTGGATTTGGGTCCACTGTTCACTTACCCGTGCCAATTTGCATTGCCCCAAGACCCAGTTCATGAACCAATCGTCTGGAACAATCTAGCATACCTTGACTTTGAATCATACCACTAGTCTTTGAGCAAGTGGTAAGGGAAAATTACAGGAGACAACATGGCCATTGTTCTCTCTAAGAAAAGCTCGTCGCTTGTTCCTTCATCATCGGAGGAGGATGATTTGCTTAATCGAAGCTAAATTAAGATTAAGAATGGAGTGCACGCTAGTTAGGATGAAAATTGGCCTGTACTGGGTCAGTTTAATAAGAAACAATGGAGTAAAGTTCAGTCATTTGCTAAGAAGCTGCAAGGGATTAATGGTAATGAGAATGAAGATGGTGATGTTGATGGCCAGAAGGTTATGACCGATGATACTATGTCACAGGATGAGTCCAACAAAGAAGATAGTGAGCCCCTATGCAACATTATGGAGAACCCTAACCGTAATTTTCCAACGTTCTCCCTTTTCTGACAAGATGAAAAAACGATTGTATGAGGCTTGGAATAGAGCAGTGATTATGAAGCTTTTTGGGAGGAATATTGGTTACAAGCTATTGTTGTCAATCCTTCAATCCCTGTGGGCTAAAAGAGGAGTTATTAGCTTGATTAATATTGGAAACAAATTCTTTGTGGTTAAATTTTCTAACAAAGAAGACTACTTCAATGCCTTAATAGGAGGTCATTGGACTCTTTTTGACCACTACCTGACTGTCTGACCATAGAAGCCTCAGTCTCAACCTTGGAGAACCACAATCGATAAGGTGGGGTTTGGGTTAGAATGCCAAATGTGTTCTTGGAGTTATGACAAAGAAGCATTAACATGGATTGGAGATAGGATAGGAGAAACACTCAAAATAGATATTAACACTTCCTCTCAACAAAGAGGTCATTATGCTCGAATTTGCATGCTTGTTGATTTGAGTAAACAGTTGATGTCATGATTTACTTTGGATGGTGAAGACTACTATGTTGAGTTTGAAGGACTCCATTGGTTGTGTACCAGTTGTGGAGGTTATGACCATAAAGTTGAAACTTGTAAAATAGGGGAACAAAAAGCTTTAGAAGCAATAAAACTGGATGTTAATAGTGATAAGGGTAGTTCTGGAGATATGATCATCGAAGAAGATAAATGGAGTTTGATATCTGGAGAGTTGTTCAACAACCAAGCCATATGAACCGTAGGGGCAAGAAAAATTCACCGGCGCTTCTCGTACACAAAACAAGGGCTCTAGGTTCAGAGTTCTTGCTGGAGAAGTGGAAGATGTAGGCGACACGGAGCGGACGAGAAAGGTGGCAATTACAATGGATGCGGGTGATTCAGCTATGGCAAGAGTAGTGGAAACATCGCAGAGCACTAATTTTGTGCGTGATAGTACGGAGATAAAAGGTGCAACGTCTAGAAGGCAAATGAAAAGTAAGCCCTTGCACAAAGAGGTTACTATGGGTGATACAGGGCGCCGGGATACATGAAAGGACAAACGCACATGGGAGATGTTAAAAAAGGGTGAGGGCATGGAGGAAAAGCAGAGCATTACTATTGAGACCTTGGGAGTAGTGGGAAAGAATATTGTGGTAATGGAAGAGAATGATCCGAAGGGAGGGGGCCATTGGAAAAGGAAAACTTGGAGGATGGAATTTTCATTAGCATTACACATGATCCAAGGGATTCGAATATGACTACCAGACCCTATGGGAAGTTTTAGGCTAGACCTACTATTGATGATGAAGATTGTGATATGGTAGAGGAAACTCCAAGTGAAGTTCTCAAAAACAATTCTAGGCCTCAAGCCCATGGACTTTAGGTTGTGGGCTAATCCAACATTTTGTTTTCAACCTTTCTATGGTGAAGGTATTTTATTGGAACTTAAGAGGAGCATGTAGTGAGAGAGTTTTACAGAATCTTCGGATAGTGTGTCATAAGAATAATCCTGTTTTAATTCTCCTATTAAAAACTATATGTGAAGAAGAGGATCAACTTATATGTATTATGGATCCGAGATTTGACGAGCTAGCTTTTGTGCCAAGTATAGGCAGATCGGGAGGCGTTGTAGCAGCATGGAGAAAATACTGTATAGATGTTTGGGTGTTGAAGAAAAATAGGCAATTCCTACATTTTCCTCCTTACAGCTATATATGCAACACCTAATTACACTATGAAACGATCTCTTTGGGAAGAATTAGAAGAGTTAGCATTATCGATATCCAACCCCTAGGTTACTATTGGTGACTTCAGTGATATTGGCTCATTGACAGAGAGGGTCAGTGGATCAGGATATAATGAAGCCAGAATCAAATTGTTTAATGATCGGATGTAGCACCACAAGTTATTGGACCTGGTGTTCTTCGAACCAAAATTCACTTGGAAAGGTTCGAAGGTGATAGGTGGGCGTCGTCTTTATGAGCGTCTAGATCGGGCTCTAGTGAATGAAGTTTTTCTTATAGAATTTTCAAACTGGGTTCTTTAGGTATTGCCTCATACTCAGTTTTTGGACCATAATCCAGTTTGTTTGGTATGTGGAAATAATAATGATGCCAATAGAGTAAATCACCCATTTAGATTTGAAGCAATGTGGGTTCGACATGAGACCTTCATCGACTTTTTAACTGAAAAATGGGATGCTGAGGATGATATTAACAGATCTCTATCTACATTCCAGAATCATCTGGGGATATGGAATAGTTAGGTGTTTGGTATGGTAGAGAAGTAGAAGCAGAACATACTGTCCAGATTAGAGGGCATCCAAAAATCCAATACATACCCTCACTCTGAATTCTTGTGCAATTTGGAGATTGACCTTCAAATAAGGTTGGAGAAAATCCTGAAGCTTACAGAAATTAAGTGGTTTCAAAAATCTAGATTTGAGTGGATTTCTAAAAGGGATTGTAATACTATATATTACCATCTGAAAACGAAGATGAGATGACGTCAAAATAAATTTGTTACGCTCAAAGACACGAACGGGAATTGGGTAGATAATGAAGAGGAGCTCAAAAATATGGTGATAAGTTACTTCAAAGACCTTTACAGTGCTGATTTAAAAGTCCCAAGAGTGCTTCATACAAAATCCAACTTTCCTAAGATTGACTTAGAGACCTTAAAAGAGATAGGCAGGTTCCTAGGGACGAGGAAATTAGGTCTTCTGTGTTTTCTATGGGGTGTTATAAAGCGCCTAGATATGATGGATTTCCTCCATTGTTTTATAAAACAAATTGGAGAATTGTCAAACCTTCCATTTGCAATTTTGTGAAGAATGTTTTCCAAGGTAATATTTCTTTGGCTGAATGTAACAAAACTCTTATTGCCTTGATTCCCAAGAAGGAAAATATTGAGTTTGTTTCGCATTTTAGGCCTATATCTCTATGTATGGTTCATTACAAGTGCATTACTAAATTGATAGCTCTGAGAGTGAGAGGGGTGATGAATGATTTAGTATCGCCCTTTCAATTTAGTTTCATAAAAGGGAGGCAGATTCAGGATAATATTATTGTAGGCCAAGAAATTCTTCGTATTATGAATAAGAATAGAAGCAAGAAAGGGCTTATGGAAATTAAGATTGACCTAGAGAAGGCATATGATAGAATCAGTTGAGGATTTTTAAATCAAGTTCTATTAGATGTGGGATTTGACTTTAATTTTGTATCTATCATCATTAATTTTGTGTCATCGGTCTCCTACAACGTGTTGTGGAATGGGGGGAAAGTAGAGTTCTTTTCTCCTAGTAGGGGTTTGCGCTAGGGAGACCCAATTTCGCCTTTGTTGTTTGTCTTATGCCTAGATAGACTCTCTCATTTGATTTGTGATTTGGTTTATAATGGAATTTGGAAACCAATATATGTTTATAAATTTGGACCAAAGATCTCTCATTTGATGTTTGCTGATGATTTATTGTTGTTTAGAGTAGCTATTGTTTCATTCTCCTGGGTACCATTGAGTACTAAGCTGAAAATTAAAGAATTGACTTAGGTGCACATTTCCTGTGAGATAGGAACCTACCTTGGGTTCCCTTTGTCACGTAATAGGCGAAGGAAGGAAGATATCCAGTATATTATTAATAGAGTTAGATCTAAATTGGGGGTCTGAAAAACTAAATGTCTTTCTATGGCTAGGAAGAGTTACCTTAGCTAAGTCTGTGATAAGCGTGATTCCTTTATGTCCTATGCAAGTGGCTAGGCTACCAAGGAGTATTTGTCAAGAAGTAGAGAGATTGCAGAGAAATTTCATTTGGGGACATGATGAGTTTTCCAAATATTTCTACCCTATCGGGTAGGAACAACTCATGAGACCCAGGAGTATAGTGGTTTGGGTTTTAGGAAACTTTCTTTAATGAATCAAGCTTGTAGGGATAAATTGGTATAGAAGTTGATAATTGGTACTCAAAGTCTATGGGCAGAGATTCTTTGTAAAAAAATATATGATGAGAGAGGGTGATTCTCTTCTCAATTTTCAACAGGGGACTCAAAACTATGGATGTTTATTTATTCTCAAAGTGATATTGTGGATCAAGGTGCAAAATGGCAAGTAAGAAATGAACTCACGGTAAGTTTCTTTTATGATTGCCGGGTAGGTGTTGGCATTAAGCTGAATGATTTATATTTGAATACCTTATCTGAGGAGGAGGATGATTCTTTAGTGGGTGATTAAGTAATGGGAGGGACTTGGGATGTGGATAAGCTTTCTTCCATTGTGAACCTAAATGGGATTAGCCAGTTGGCGTCAGCTTTACTACCCAAGTTTGATTCTAGAAGCAATTTTTTAATTTGAGGAGTGTTTAGAAATGGAAATTTCTCTATTAGAAGTGCATATTTTGTAATAGATAAAAATCCTCCTCACTTGCGTGATAATTTATTCAAGGTTATTTAGAATTGGAAAAGGGCAGAGAGATTTAAAGTATTGTTATGGAAGGTGTACTTAAATAAACCTTCTACCAACTTGTGGAGAAGTACCTAGTCACAAGTCTTAGCTCTTTGTGGTTACTGTGATTCTGGTTTGGAGGATATACTTCATATACTAAGGGATTGCCCTTATGTCAAGGCCCAGTTATGTACTAGCCTTTTTTTCTACTAACCTTTCACAATGGTTAAGTATGAACTTAAAAGGTAATATAGGTAAACGGTGGGGTACAAGGAGGAACTTATTCTTTGGTGTGGCTATTTGGAAACTTTAGGAATGAAGGAATTGTTGTATTAATTTTGATAACCCATGGAACCCAGGGTCTGTTCTTTCCCAGATATGGCCACGGTTTACAATAGCATTTAAATCCGAGAAGATGTTGGATAGTAAGAGAGATATGGAATATGGAACCCCTTATAAGCTGGTTAAAACTGAATGTTGATGGAGCTATGTCTTTAAACTCTTCTAAGGCTGGTTGTGGGGGAGTAATTAAAGGTTGGACTGGAAAATGGATGGTAGGTTTCACAAAAGAGATTGGGATTAGTCAGCCCAATATTGCTGAGGAATATACTATTTTAGAAGGACTCCAATTGGCATGGGATATGGGGTTGAGGAAGCTAATAATTGAGTCTAATATGGAGGAGGTACTGAAACTAATTCTGGACAGCAACCACAATTCAAGAAGTCTTCAACTACTAAAGATTAGAGATTTTCTCAGTAAAAGTTGGCAGGTTGAGGTAAGGTTTATTCAGCGAGATTACAATAGGGTTGCTGATGCCTTAGCTAAAATGGGTATCTCTAAAACTGCTCTTTTAAATGTTTGTCCTTTTTATTTAAGGTCTTGGATAAATCAAGAGTATTTGGGATTAATTTCCCCTACTGTGTAACTCTTTTATTTATAATGTAGGTTTTTAGCCATCATTTATATTCAAATATATGTGTGTGTATGTGTGTGTTAAGGACTCACAAATTTACCTTTTTAATTCCTTAAGAGAGAGAGAGAGAGAGAGAGAAATTGAACATCATGTAAATGATTGAACATACAATGAAGATATTCAAGACCAATTAACACCCCACTATCTTGCATGCTTTGAGTTCCTATTTTTTCTATTTAAAGTATGTGACCTGATTCTTATTACTCCATCAGTCTTAAATATAAGACATGATTAACTTTTTTTTGGAGAGATTAAGAAAGCTAGATAAACTACTTAATCACATCATATGTTGTGTATCATTAGATTATATATCAGTTTATATGTTAGGTAAAATAATTTGGAGAAAAAACAATAACTATAAATAATTTAAAGTAAGTTAATTAGTTTCCTTGATATATCACAAAAATAATAATTATATCTTATATTTAGGAATGAAGGGAGTACATGTCATAGAAATCTTATATTAGCCTTATCATGAGTACCTAGGAAGTCAGTTTTTTCCTGATGTACATGATTTTCTAAAATATTTACCCTTTTATTTATTTGCATTGAGGGTTGTATAATTAATATATGAAATCAATATAAGCAGTTTGGGAGGCAAAAATAACAAATGCGAGAGATGAAAAAGATTGTTATATATATTTAGAGTTAAAACAAACCACTAAATTGACTCTCCATCCTTAAGATCATATGAAATACCATACAACGCTTGTTCCAATATTAAGATATGATAAAAGTCATATTATAAATATGATTTATGTTTGGATTGACAGAGATATAAATGACTTTTTCCAACTGAAACCTGTTTGAAATATTATTTGAAAACCAATTTTGCATGGAAAATGACTAAAAAACCTTGAATTTTTATATTATAATTCTATACTACGATAAAACATAAGTTTTTTCCCTTTTAATTGTTTTTTCTACACTGACCATCTCTTAAAACGAAATGGATATTACTCTAGAAACTACCCATTATTGGCGGAATACAGTCATTCATCAAAAGGATTTACAGTTCCTCCATAGGTGTCATAACGGGATTATATCCAGGTATTCTAATCAAAGCTTTCTTAGCTAAAAGATGGGGGACACCATTCATAGAGCTTAACTTCCTTCCAATATAAAGTCTCAGTCCCTCGTCGTTCTCACCTCCAGTTGCGAGAGAGATGCACAAGGGCCAGAGTAAAGTAGGCTTTTAGACTATCGCCAACCCAAACATAAGAAAAACTCTCACTGTGCTTTTTTACTCTATAATCATGCTTTTTTATATCTCACACTGCCATCTCAAAGAGGTTCATAATAATTAGAAAGCCGACCATATGCTTTGGACAAGCTTGATGATTTCTTTAAAATTTGTTTTTCATGATCCGTTGAATATTGATGCTGAGTAGATGCATTGGTTGACCCAAAAAAATGCATAGATTCAACTTAATGAGTTCACACAAGGCAAGTGGTATAAGAAACCACAACAAAAAACCCCGGAGGATAATCTTGCATGCTATTTCTCAAATGACTCTTTAATTTTCTCCATTCATATTCATTTATATATAAAAAGGCAAGCGAAGAAAGGAAGAAGGAATTGTGAATCAGATATTGGCACGGCTCAATCAGATGAAAGTTCTCAACCTGTGTATCCTGCGAAAACACTCACTTGATTGAACCATGCCAACATCAAAACAAATTCGAAGTATATTAAGCACATAACAAAAAAAGGGCAACACAAACTTACATAAAATAGTCGAATTCATGCAGTTGCCTTGTGAATTAATAATCCTGTGGAACGGGAGAGAGCAGAGAGTCAAGGAGCAAGAAACAAGACAAAGCTGTAAGTCTGTAACATAAAAGGAATCAGAGAGACAGTTCAGAGGATACGTATGTTTTTGTGGTAGGGTTTGAGGATATATAGGAACGATGGAACGGGCAAGAATTGTCCATTGGAGGAAACTGTGGAATAAAGAGAGGCGTTTAGGTGTGGTTGTTTGATAGGTGCTCCACCTTTTTGCACTCTAATAATAATCAGCTGTCATCATCTTCACGCTCATCATGCCATCATCATAATTTATATGATTACTAACAATAATAATTAATGATGATTGGTCCTGTGCCAGGCCTTTTGGCCCAACTCTGCCCTTCAAGCTCAACCATTTTTGGGCCTCACTTTACCATATGCCCCTGTTGCTTGCTGCTCTCATGCTACCCCTTATTAGGAACAGTAATATCCTTACTATCCCTTTTCTTATATTTTTGGACCAATTATTCTACTTTGTTAAGGTTTCATCAATGGTTATTAATTGAGCATATTTTGTCAAGCATTGCATGGAATAAGGGGAATAAACCAGACCTCTCCTACATGATTTTGAATATTAAATAAATTAGCCTCAACACCCACAACCCTAAAAATATGTGAGACTTTATGAGAAGTAAAGAAAGATATTTCAACTTGTTGAGATTGAAGGATCACATTGAAGCACATGAGAAATACTCTTAATATTATTAACCATTATAAATAAAAGAAAGTACAATAAGGCCTTTATATAGGTAAACTAATATATTAACCCTAAACCTAGAAACTAATCTAACCAAATCTAATTAGATCAGGCAAATTATAATATCTTAAAGATATATTCCTAAAATATAATATTCATATATAATAATAATAAATACTAAATGATATCCTTGATAATAATAATAAATAAATATTATTCTCAACACTCCCCTCAAGCTGGAAGCAGCTTGCACATGCAGCAACTAATTTTCAAGGAAATAATGACCCATAGTCTAGAACTTGAACAACATCAAGCAGACCCACAGAAGCCAACCACCAGCACGGTACCCAGGACAAAAAGCCCAAAGAGCACTTCACGAAGGTGAAGGAAAACTCAACAAAAGAAGAATCCAGTCACCAAAAACAAGTAGTGAATGTGCACGAAACGGAATGCTGACGATGGTGAAATAGTAGAAACAATTGAGGGCTTGACATCAGAGAACCAAGCACGACCAGGAAAAAAAGAAAGAAAAAAAAAGGCCTTATTGTTCTGGTGCTTTGGTAGTCCTTACTTCATTTTTTTCAAAAAAAAAAATTATTTTAATGGATAGAGAATCTAAAATAAAGATAATCTTTCAACTAACATTTTTTCAAAAAACGATTTTTTTCTTTAAAAAAAAGCAGTTAAAAAAAATCAAATTTAAACCATCCAGATCTAATCGAACGGCCCAGATCAGATAGCTTGACCGAAAGTTGATCCCCTGACATGTGGTATGAATACAACTCAGGTAGGTTCTACTTTCGTAACACCAACTTACGTTGGAGTTGGATGATCTGATGTTGATAAGAACGCATCAAGTATAAAGATACAAACCCACTTTGCAAAAAAAGAAAAAAAAAAAAAAAAAAAAAAAAGAGGGGGGTTGGGGTTGGGTTTGGTTTAATCTTTGCTTCTATTTTCTTGTTTGACGACAAATTTATAATACGTTATTAAATCCCAACATAAAACCAGGATGGAAACATATATGAGAGAATATGCTGGGGAGCGAGTGAGGATATTTCTCGAGCTCCCTTTCGTGTTCACCGAACCAGGAAATAAACAAGATGTATAACTTAAAAGGAATGAAAAGAAATTAACGACAAACTTCAAAGAGAATGACAGATATCCCTGGCCCTGGGGTACGTGGGGCTAATTATATTCTTCAATTATTGAGATTCTAATATTCTATGCAGTATACAGCAAGTTCTGCAAATTTCAAACGTGTCAGGGCAAAGCACTGGTTGCTTCTTGCCCATCTCTGCGCATACTCCTTCAAGAAGCAAGAGTCTTCGTCAATGATACAGACACAAATCATTAACACACAAATTCTAAAGTTGTTAGTTATACCTCTGTACCGTTAACCACGCATCACGCCAGCCCCAAAGAATTTTCCATCCTCTAACTTGCACGGCTAAAACAGATGAAAAGTGGTTATTGAGATAAAGGTAATGAACTTTTGAGTTCATGCATTATCAGATTCTCCGGTCATTCAAAAAAGGAAAGTAACAGAGACAAAATCCCTTCTCAGATGTAACGCCTAACCCTGCCTGCTCTATTCAGGAAATCTAACAAAATCACTTGAATAATTGAGGATGGTCAGTTTTGCATTAGTAAAAAATGCAAACAAGAATCCCAACTTGCATTGGTGCGATCTAGGACTAGACAGTCAGGGAGAATATCTTATCCTTCAAAGTTAAAACAACTTTTTATCTCTGTCTATAGTCTAGTACATGTCCGATTAAAGCAGCGCACCCCAAGTTGTCGTCCCCACTTAACTATCCTAACCGTTCGTTGCTTCATCATGAACAAAACTAAAGCTGGACTTCCAGATTAAGGTGTCAATAAATACACGTGTATAGTTCTCATGCAACGTTAGATGCCTCAAACTCAAAAGCCACAGTCATCATCAGCACTCCTTACATTAAATGCTGTCGCAATCACCTACAAATAACTTCAGTTTTTGTTTCATAATCCTAAGATCAAAGGGTTGAGTAAGACCAACATAACAGGCAAGCAATTTGGGTATAGTATCCCAAACAGTTACTTGTGAAGCTCCTTAACATGCATTCTTATACAGTTATACGGATGGGAACATGAAATGTAGTGCCTAGTGCAATCCTTATCCATTGAACCGTAAGTAAGTATCATGTGATTTCTTTTTTTCTTTTTCAAGATATGCATTCCTCTTTCCACTGGATTTCAGTCACTTCCCCTGTGTTAGTGTCTCGATAAAGTGCTAAATGGTCAATTTTCCTAAATACTGTGTGCACTTATAATTCTTGCTTTTCTTGTTTTTTAATCGAGTGATGGTACGTATCACGAAAAGGTAGCTCATAGTGGATGAAGTATCAATCCTTTCTACTCCGAACTTCCAAGCATATTGTGGAATTAGGCGGTTCTTCACGCTAAACTCCAAATTAATTAAGCCCTCTCTTATTTATAAATAGTTACCCCTAGCTCCCCAGGTGTCAAAAATTATTGAATCACGGCAAATTCTGATATTAAGGAAAATATCAGATTGTCCTGTGCGCACTGTTCAGCCTAAACTCACAGAAATTTGGTTACAAAGAGACTGAATCTGATCCCAAAGCAAACGATTAAGGTAAAATATATATTATATATATTATTAGCTCTGTAAGCATAAAACAACCTCATATCATATAAGATTACCTTAAGAAATAAGTGGAATATATATTTATCAACCAATCCATACCAAAAGAAAATTCAGAGAAGCAATCCTCCAGCAGATTTTTCTAGCTAAGGGACCACAACTAAAATAATCCATCCACATATGCTCGTGTTTATCTGAAATTTCAATTAAGCACAAAAAGGCATCCACGCAGCAATATATAAACACACAAACACACTCTCTCGTCCCAAACACACCATCAAGCCATATCATCATCGTTGAAGACTTACATTAAACAGAAGGTGTGCAGGTCCAAGGATGGAGGCAAACCGAAAGAGAAGCCGAGGGTTCTTGAAGGGAAAGCTAATACCATTCAATCGCGCGCCCAAGCCTGCCTCAACAGCACAATATGGTGGCGGAACCAAGTCGATGAAGGCGAGCCAGACCACGGCTTGCCCTGCCGCTCCGCTGGGGATCTTGGTCCACCAAGACTACGCGATCGCACCGCCAAAACCAAAGGTTTCGATCTTGGTGGCTGATAATCGCTGCGATATTGTGACCCGACGGTTGGAAGAGGTGTACGGGGCCGGTGATGAAAGCGTGGACACGAAAGCTGCGGTCTATATTTCTACCTTTCAGGAGCGTCTGAAGCTGGAGCATCTAAACTCAGAACGAACCACGATTCAAGACAACCAAGCTTAATTAGCTAGTTATCTAGAAATATAGCTGGTGCTACATACTGTTTAATAAGGAATTCATAGTTTGAGTGACTTCTGTGCAGAGTTATCTTGATGTGTTGTGTATCGAATCATGTGGGAATGTTTATAGAATAGTTGTGGAAAATTAAGTCAAGAATGATGAAACTTTGATCGCCAGTAAACAGGGCTGATGGATTTGTAGTTCAAATTTGCGACTCGCAAGCTTTTAATTTCAGAACCTGCTCGAGTAGTAGCTATACGACATGCATGCATGAGTTTATCATTCCATATCAAGTCACCCGCCACTTCAGATCTAAACTGTCCCCAAGTTTACAATAGTTCCAACAGATTCAAGCCTTACGCATTACAGTAAACCTGAATCTCAGAAAGTAACGCTATGATTTTTTATTCATAAAACTCAGATTATGATCCTTAATTAATACGTGTGATCTTCTTTAACCCTTCAACTCAACCAAACTAACTTATTAATTCTTTATACATGCATGAGGAATAATGAAAATGGAATGAACTTTTTTTGGCCATTTGGGTCCCAAATAAGATGTATGAATCTCGTGCCTCCCTAACTTGTTGCTTCTGATGTTTCCAGGACGTGAGTAAATGATGCCACCTATTAATTCTTTATACATGCATGAGGAATAATGAAAATGGAATGAACTTTTTTTGGCCATTTGGGTCCCAAATAAGATGTATGAATCTCGTGCCTCCCTAACTTGTTGCTTCTGATGTTTCCAGGACGTGAGTAAATGATGCCACCTAATAATGGATCTCTGCTTCCAAATATATATACAACTGTTAATCATTGAGCATTCTTAGCTTACCCATGAAACTAGATTGTAATGTTTAAGTACTTCCATTTGTTCAGGCAAAAAAAGTGTACTTTCATTTACCATATTTTACTTAACAAAAGGAATTCACGCACTGAACATACCGGGGTAAAACACAGCTTCATGCTTAAACCAAAACTTAATAAGATACTTGGTTGGTGTCAGTTGAGCCGACCGACTTTAATGCATAAATCACATTATACTATCAAAATCAATTATAGACGAAAAAGCAAAAAGTCTTGTGGTGGTAATAAGGATGCTGCCTATATTGTGTTTGGATTAGCTTTTGAATATTGGGGAAAAATTTGGACTAAAATCCAATTAACGATTATGTTTGACCATATATAAGCCCAATCCAAAACATGACTAGATGAAAGTCACTCGTAAGGATGCTGCCTATAATGATTGTGTTTAAATTAGCTTTTAAAAAATAGTTTTTATAATTTACAAGTTTAATATGTAAAAAGAGTTTTGTCTCAAATTGCGGAAAAGTATTTCTAAAACCATGATTTTAGTCATGCCCAAACACTCATGTATTCTTCCGCTCCCTTAACGACTCGAGGGCAAAATCACTTTTCCCTTTTGTTTAATTAATCTTTAATTGTTTTAGGAAGTCTCAATCGTATCAATTTTCTGGACACCACCAATTATTAAAATTCCGATCGTGCCATTCTGGAACCCAGAAAGGGTATAAAAAGAATGGGTTTAATAACATAGTGCTTTTGATTTTGCTGGCGCTAAAAATCAAAAACCTTATTATAAGCTAAGTAACCAATGAATTGCACACCCAAAGCTTCCTTTCAGGTTCATATCGTTTTCTCAAGTCTGAACGTAATATTCGTTTTTTTTTTTTATCTCTCCCTTCCTCTCTGGTAGGTCCATCTGTTGTATTCCTTCTCCCGCTTCTTATAAGTTTAGCACCTTCCAGAGTGTCCCCAATCAACTATGAATCTCATCTTTATTGATACACACGTTTCATTCCTCTTTTTTCTTTTTATGTGCATATTTTAATGAATATTTTAGACACACTATGATCAAATCTGTAAAGCAAGCAGAAAAGAGACGCCCCAGTATGAAGAATTACAACAAGCTTACAAGAAAAAGATCCCACAACAATCAATTATTATTTCTGTTTTTGCCAACAAAGACGATACTTTAGTTGATAAAGCAAACCCACTAGGGTGGTCATACCTTTCCTCGGTTGTAATCCCAAGGCCATCGAAGCCTTCTTTCTCACTAAGTCTAGCATCCCCTTCTCCTTAACCACCAAGAAACTCCTCCACATATTAAGGAACTTGCACATGGGTTTCTTCATTTTTGGCTCTCCCCTGAAGCTAACTTACGGGGTTTTATAGTTGGCTATTCGACCCTCAACACAGAAGAGAAAAGCAGAGACAAGGTAAGGAAGGAGATCAGGCAGGCATGGGAGCTGACTGGGGACCAGTGGTGGTGGCGGTGGCTCTGTTCATTGTCTTATCACCGGGGCTGCTGTTTCAGTTGCCGGCAAGGCATAGGGTGTTGGAATTTGGAAGCATGGGCACCAGTGGGATTGCCATTCTGGTTCATGCCATTATTTACTTCGTTGTACTCACCATCTTACTTATCGCCATAGGAATTCACATACACGCTGACTAATTAATAGTCACCCACCCACCTTTCTCGCTTTTCTTTTATTTATTTTTCATCTTCGGTTTTTTCCCTCTCAGTTTTCTGATCTGCCTGGGTTCCCTGTATGTTGCCATCTGCAGTTAAGGTTTAATGCTCTTATGGGCTTCCCACACATAATACAGCGTACGCGCCCAAGAAATGTTGTACAACTTGAGCAGGTTTTTGTGATATTCTCTGGCAATAATGATAGAAATAGAACTGCCTGTAACTTTGAATTTGGCCAGAAAAATCTAATATTGTCAGATTTAATTTCCTTAACATGAATCCACGTTCTGCTATGCTCCTTCGGTATTCATTGTAATCGTTAGAGTTGAAATAATCCATGTTGTAAGAATCAGGCCGAATCGGCCAGTTAAACTGGTTTAATTGAGAATCAGTGTCTAATATGATCCGAAACTCACGGGCAACCAGACTGAACTACAACTTGGTAAAAGGAAAGTCAATTGGTCGAAAGCTGGTGAACCGGACGTGAGATAAACCATGCCGGTGTCTTTTGCCTGCATCCTTTTTATCAAGTTTAAATTTTTTTTTTACTGTTCCAATCCGAAGGAGTTGTATATTTCTAGTTTAAAAAGGAAACAATCCCTTACCTAACGCTAGCAAGTTAGGTGCTCCCACTAAAGCTCTGGTACTAAGTACGCCTATCAATTACATTATTGTAATTAAGTTCACCCGAATTTCAATAAATTCCTTATTCCTTTGCCTTTCTCGCCTGAACTATTTTGATATCGCGTATCAATAATATAGGTTGGGATTGTGCGTTGCAGGGCGAGTGTAAGGTCAGTTTCAATGCCATCACCATATAGTAATTGCCTACTAAATCATAAAAGCAGCCTCGAATCTTTCTTTGAATCGTAATTACTGTAAAATGACATACAACATTCCACTTCAAACGGGACTATTGTAGTAAGAAATACGTAATTATTGATACTAGGCACGCGAGACATGCTATATACGGAGGCAGTCAAAATCAAAATGCAGGAAACAATGGTTCAATAATTTTTAACTCTTTTATTGTTAGATTTCCCCCGACTTGTCATCTGTGCATAACTCACCCGTTCCATAGAAAATAAATGAGCTTCAAAGTTGAAAACCGAGAAATTAAAAATTCTCAAAAGTCTACTTGAGTTTGAATATCCCAAAACCAAAAAGAACTTACGAATTAGCAGAACTCAGAGTGAAGCAGAGAAAAAGAAACATTGACATAC
This sequence comes from Acacia acuminata, assembly GCA_019022655.1. Classification (NCBI taxonomy): domain Eukaryota; kingdom Viridiplantae; phylum Streptophyta; class Magnoliopsida; order Fabales; family Fabaceae; genus Acacia; species Acacia acuminata. The sequence continues at coordinate 152,071 of JAFJYI010000292.1, forward strand.
AACTTGGTAATAATGGATCAGCCGGTGTAGATATGGACGTGAAGCGCGAGGAGAATAACGGCATAGAGAGCGAAGAAGATGAGGGTGTGAATGAAGATGGCCTTGCCGTTTGTCTTCATGCGACCGAACTCAAGCTGTTTTTCGGTGCCGGGGAAGGCAAAGAGCAAACCCGGTTGAAGCAAGACGAAGAGGACGACGCCGATCACCACAGGAGCCCAGTCCGCCATTGAAATCAGAGGTAGGTTTCAGTAAAGCCAGAGGTAGTAAATAAATAATTTAGAAGGTGTGAACGGTGATAAGCTAGGGAAGAGAGTTATTGGGGATGCAGACGAGCAGGAAACGGAAACTTGTGGAAACGTGACCGCCTTGGGAATTGGAACAATGTCGATGGTCAAAAAGTCGGTGCCCCAAGCTGTGATCCTCTGCAACCGGGTCCACCACTGCATCTAATATCAACATGCCATTTGGATTAACCTTATAGCTCAGCAGCAGGCGGAAGATTACGGATTTGATCTCGTTTTAAACTTGTTAATCAGTTAATGCCTGCTTCTGAAAATAAAAAATATGGCATTTTGGATGTGGAAAAAAGTGATGGAACAGGCATCCAATGAATTCACTTGCTTTTGCTGGCTTATACCGTTTGTTCTTCTCTGTCTCTGTATTTTTGACCATGTTTTACTTTGGACGACCAAACTCGCTTTGCTATTGTACCTTGCGCTTGCATTTTTCTGAGCACCATCCTCACCGTTTCCACGGCATTTGACCTCTTTATCAGAACAAAGAAAAGATAAATGAAATAGTAAAAATCTAATGTTGGCTTTATAGGATTCCAATACTGAAGGGTTTGCGCTAAGAAGATAGGTTGTAACTTGTGGTGAAGCATATGTTGTGAGAATGCAGGATTGGGGGGCGCCTCTGATAGCGGCGGTTCTGTTTGCGTTGCTCTCGCCGGGGTTGCTGTTTCAGATGCCGGCCAGGAACCGTCCCTTCGAGTTCATGAGTATGAACACCGCTGCTTCTTCCGTTTTGTTCCACGCTTTCCTTTATCTTCTACTTCTCACTATCTGCTTAATTGTTTTTCATCTCCATCTTTACCTCTAGTCCTTCATTATCTACCTTCCTCTGTTGTAATGTGGACGTTGATCTATGTTTGAATTGCTTCCAGTTTTATTATTCCATTGTCAAACATTTAATGCCTTCCTGTTGTGTGACTAGTAGATTTAAGATTAGGGAGAACGAGATTTTCGGTCGAATGAGGACATCATTCAGAATTTGATTGTTTCTTGTTTACTTTTGTGTTTTGTCAACCACTGAAATGAGTGCCAATGAATTCTAAATCTTTTTTTCAAACATTTACGATTTAGTGATCTTATGTATTCGAATAGTACAATATGCATGGTTCAGGTTCAAATCCGCTCGCAAGGTCAGGTATTTAACAATCATTCTGTATATTAAGTCTAAATCTTCCTTGTTGGATATTTAGTTTTTTATCGCATCTTAACTTTTGATTCCATCACGTGACATGACAGAGTAACAAGGAATCCCCTAACACCATATAGCCTCGTTTAAAGTAAACTTACCGACCAATCCTTTAAACCCCTGTTTAATTCTGCAAACCCATAGTAAGAGTTCTGCAAACATTATTCGATATTCACATCCATAGGCGTCTCAATTCTTTTTTTTTTTTTTTTTTTTTTTTTTTTTAATTTAGAGAATAACATTAATCAATTTTTTCGGATGAGAACATGGGCTAGAGTTACAGAAAACAGGTTATGAAAAAATATACTACGATGGGAAGTCAATTAAATTAGTCCCACCAAATTGAATAGAATTCAATCAAGTACAACCGAACACACTCAATATTCAAATTAGTTGATAGTCGATGAGCTAAAACTGAATTGGATGAAAGCGTTCACAAGAATAAAAAACCAGAGACTCAAACCAAGTACAAAACAGAGGATTGAGAGGAATCACGAACCCATATACATGTGGATCCCAACAGCCAACAAGAAGATGCAAATGAGGGCAAAGTAGATGATGGCATGGACCAATATGGATACGCCACTTGTCTGGAAATTCCCGAATTCTACGATCCTTCCTCCTTTCCCAGGTATTTGAATGAGCAGACCCGGTGTCAACAGGATGAACAACACCACTGACACGAACACCGGACCCCAGTCTGCCATCTTCTTCTTCTTCTGCTTTTATCTGATCTCTTGATTCTGGTTTTAGTATTGATGGGATTGGAAATGAGACTTATAAAGAGAGTGAAAAGGAAAGGTGGAACCTTTTTGAAGAAGAGACAAGCAACTGATGAGTAGGAAAAAGCAAGGAAAGCTTACAGGATGAAGCTATTCTGATTCATATACCCTTTCTTTTTTGGTTTTTTACAACTCACACGCATGGCACCAAATCTCAACGAAGCTTCAGCCTTCATGTTCTTATCGCGAGGTACAACAACTCTAGCTTCATCCGTGGAAGCCTCGTTGGCTTAATCCGTCTCCATGCGAGTACAACAATGAGATGATCGCCACTTGTGGTTTATTAATGAGGGGATTTGATTAAGTTTTGAGTTTGTTTTGCATTTTAAGGAGGTTATAATAACTTGCAAAGCAAACATCCCATTTTTTTTGTCTAGGAAAATTTTTAAAAAGGCATAATCCTGCTGACCAAGCAACCAGGGTGATGCTAAAAGGGAGGTCATGGGGAAAAGGTGGCAAAAATATTTTAATTGTTTAAAATTACTCCTTTTACTGTTTTTTATAAAGAACAACTGTTAAAATTAAGCTGTTTAAAATGTTAGATAAAAACAATATATGTGTAAAGTATGTATATTTCTATCTAATTATATCTTTATTTATATATAAAGAGGTACATGAGAGATTATAAGTGAAAACTTATTACAAAAAATTAAGGAAAAATTCTAAATAAATACCATTTGAATTTGTAAAATCTCTAGAAGTCCGTAAAAATTTATAAAAAGACTAAGAAGTACTAAGGACCTATGAGGGATATGCAAATTCGCGTGAAATTACCCTTAGTTTTAAATAAATAAATAAAATAAAATAAAATACCCTCAAACACCCCCTATGCGACCGACCGCCGATGGGGGCCGTCCGGGGCCACCGGCGGGGTAATATGGCTGGCGGTGGGGGTGTTTGAGGGTTTTTTTATTATTATTTAAAATTAAGGGCAAAAGGATAATTTTACCCAAATTTGCATATCCTTTATTGGTCCTTAGTACTTCTCATTCTTTTTACAACGATAGACTTCGGGGTTTCACAAATTCAAATGGTATTTATTTGAAATTTTCCTAAAAATTAATGAATGACATATATTTAATATAAGTAAAATTTAAAAAAAAAAAAAAACATGTTTAAAATTTCAAACAAAATAAATTTATTTATTATATTAAAGATCACCTTTGGAAAAGGGAATGTTCCCTATAAAAACGATTGGAGGATTACTTTAGTTTACAATTCCTATCACAGTATGAATTAGGGGTGAGCAATGGGCGGGCGGGGTTGCCCTGATGGTAACCCGCGGCCCGCCTGTTTAAATTACACGGGTACGGGGCACCCCATACCCGTGATGAAAACCCGTATAAACGGGTACGTCTAAACGGGGTTCTAGGCTTTTTCATTTTTTTTAAAAAAAAAAAACATGTTTTTGGGCCCAGGTTTGTTTCTTTTTTTTTTTTTTTTTTTTTTCCCAGAACCATAACAATTTTTTGGACCTAAAACATATTCTTTTTGTTGCATTTTTTGGGCCCAGAACAGTCCCTTTTTGCGTTTTTTTGTTATTTACCTGCTCATTAAACTTGAATGCATTAATCACAACGATCTTCAATTTACCACAAGCAACAGCCAAAAAGTAGAACTTTGCTAGAATTACTAAGAGGGATGCCACACCAAGGGCAACAAATATCAAAGCCCAAAACTTTGAATCTTTACCGAGTTTATCTGCAAGTTCATAGAAAGTGTTTATCATTTCGAGAGCGAGAACTTTAAAAAGTGGGAATATTGCCGCATTTGCCCATGACAAATAGAGTCCTTATAAGCAAGACGGAATCTCGGGTTTGTTTAGATACGCAAAGCGGTAAAGTGGCACATCCGGAGGTTTTGGTGAATCTGGCTGAACAAGGAGCTTCATGTTTTGCATCTGCTGTTTCAAAGAGTCCATTTGTTGGAGGCACACCATATGGCAATGAGAATGAATGACGATCGCTTCTTCCAAGTCCGGATGATCGCTTATTACGCTCCGCACTCGCGGCTACGCAATTCTACATAATCTCGAAGGACCAAGTCCAAATGCTGTCCGAATAAAAATAATACATATAAACGGACTCCGTGACCCGCCGGTTTAGATTATATGGGTACGTGGCAGCCCGGGCACGAGACGGGTCCAATCTAGGCAGGTTTAATCCCGGAAAAATTTCACGGGGTGCGGGCGGTTGGGCGAGTAGCGGGTCACTTACTCACCCCTAGTATGAATTAAGTATGCAATAAAATTGATGGAAAAGGGTGCTCAATATTAACAAATAATTGAGCTTTTCCAAAGCTCTCTAACTTCGTATCTCCATCAAGTCCATAGGACACGTATGGTTTCAAATTCGTTCCTCATAAAAAAATTGGGTGTTTTAGAGTGTGATTGTTAACATACCTAAGTGACCATACTAACCGATCACAGTTATGGATTTGATTATGAACGCACAATAAATACCGCATAGATGTAAAGAACAAGAGAAAAATTAAGAGGGAGAGAATAGATATATAATTTAGTGGATTATGTCACATGACATTGAACTCTTATGCAATAACGCTAGCGCGCGTGTGTGATTCCACTTGCCTCTACCTCAATCTATATATCATATCCTCATGAAAGAACATATTGTATCAGTTTAATGATACAGATTAGAATAATTGAGGAATATTACAATCTTCTACCCAAACTTTTATAGTATTATTTATAATTTGACCTTAATGCAATTTGGGCTTGGGTTCTAATCTACAAATGGTGGACTAGGTATATTTCACTATTGACAAATTCTTGTAAGTAAAATAAACAAAGGAGGTTCTTAGCAAAATAAATAAACGGTTAATTCTGAAAGGTGGCTTATATTTAACCGCATCACTGAATCTGTGAGTATGTTTATGGAACATGTTCTTTACAGCTATATAGATATGAAACTAAAAATATCTTAGCTACGAGTAAATCTGACCCCAAGAATTTTGCTCAGCTCTTTGGGCAGTGCTTTCTGGTTTAGAAATGGCCCAGGACCGTAACTTTCAACAGGTTGTTGTAGAGTGTGATTCAACTGCAGTGGTAGAAATCCTGAATAAATAAATCTGACCCCAAGAAACTCCCCAACACAGGCAAAATCGTATTCGTATTTAAGGACTAGTTTCGACATGTAGCTACCGCATGCAAGTTGCGGGGTACTTTCGAAACCAAAAACAGAGGCCCAGCAAAACAGGCGTTTTCTTCCAAAGCCCAAAAGAGCACCAGAGGCCCAGCAAAACAGGCGTTTTCTTCCAAAGCCCAAAAAAGCACCATTCGATTTTTTATTATTATTATTTTTGATAAACACCATTCCATTTGTTTGTAAAAACAAAACTGATGCGTCGACAGCAGGATTCGAACCTGCGCGGGCGAAGCCCAACAGATTTCAAGTCTGTCTCCTTAACCGCTCGGACATATCGACGCGGTGATAATCCGACCCTACAAATAGAAAATCAACTTTTTCACGTCTCTTTCTTTTATGGATATTCAAAGACTACCCCAACATTAAATAAATCATCCAAAATTATTAATTTGAATGAGCTATCGAGGAAACAGCGATCGAAGTGCCAGTGAGCAGTGACCAATAGTACCATATGGATTAAACAATTTGTAGCCGCCCAAAATGAAAAATGTGATCATTTTAAATAAATTTAAAAGGTCAACATGATATTATATAAATCATAATTTTTAATTTTACCGTCAGAGAAAGAAACAAAGAAAATCATGTGGAGGAGTCGTGAAAAAACCAAATGAATGATGTCAAGCCGAATACAAGTTTTGAACGATTACCTACCCGCTTCAATTATTTGCTTGAGACGGCCACGTAATCTGCGAATGTTGTGTTTGTGTCTTTTATCTCTTCCGACACCTCATCAAGTAAGTGATGTTAATTATGGGTTCCTAAACACGCCTTTTAATATCTTGAAAACTGAGTTTATCAAGTAAGTGATGTTAATTATGGTTCCTAAACACGCCTTTTAATATCTTGAAAACTGAGTTTAATTACTTCCTTCACAATCTTTCAAGTCATTCAGTTAGAACTTAGAAGGATGATGTGGATCCCGTGGAGTATATGTGAAGGGATGTCTCTAAAATCTCATGAATTGCAAAATCTGACATGGAAAGAGCGTATTTTATACATAAATATGTGATGTGATGTGATGTTTTCTTCTTATTTTTTTAAATAATGGTGGTAGGTGGTAACCAAAGTGGGTTGGCAAAAAAAAGTGGTAACCTAAATAAATATACAAGATCTAGTGGCAGAGTGCTTTTTGTGTAAGAATATGCTTCGTCCTAATTGATGGCGAGTCATTTTGACCATAAATTCAAATATAATCTAGTAGTCAAGTGTGTTTTTTTCCTTCCAATCCAGAGGACAGAGGTATTTTATGTGTATATTCCCTCCAATTCAAAAAGGACAACAAGTGATTCTGGTAATTCTAGTTTTTTTTTAGGTTCATATAATGTTTGGTTTGTCCATCAGGTTTCTATGACTGTATTTTAACAAAGTTCTGGTATTTTAACAAAAAATTTTTCAATATTCCAAAAAAGTTCTGGATTATTTTTCAAACCAAACATACCCTAAGAGATCAAAATCTATAATTTAAAATTATGGGGACTAGAATGAAAAGTTGGGTAAGTTATAATGACCAGATATTATATTAACTTATTTGCTTCGTAGCTATCCAATACTGTGGTATAATTAATTCCCTTGAAAGCTGCCAATGGAAAACGAGAAATTCATGATGTGTCTGTCCTGTTTATTTTTCTCACATTATTTTATTCTTGCGTCTATTATTTTGAGGTATCCAATAGTCTATATTATTTTAATATCGGTCATTAATACAAGTTGAATTTTGATGGATTGAACAATTGGACGTAAGCTCACTAAAATTAATTGAGATCTTATGCTTTGAATTAAATTAAATTTTTAACTAGTTTTTATATTAAAAATTTGGGATATTATTAAAGAAAGATACCCTCTTAATGGGATGGATATTTCTTTTCCTTCTTCTCCTTCTTGAAGTGCTTTCAGGGGCCCAATTGTAATTATAGGTTGGTACTCCGAACGTACCAAAGCGAGCTATTGGAATTATGTTGTCGATTTTTATATATAGATATTTCACTTGTTTTAAATATAAGATATAATTTATGGGAAAAATATTTTTTATGTTTTAGGATAAGTGTATTTTTATGTCACACACACACGTGAAATGATGGGACCCACATATATGGGTCCCATCATTTCATGTGTGTGTCAGTAAAAATCTTCTTCTTCTCATTCAACATACCACTGGCCCTATTTATAAGTCCTTTGACCAAAAAAATTTGGTCCTATTTATAAGTCCCTTTTGACTAAATAAATGAGATTGTGACAATTTTACCCATTAATTGAACCAATGAAAATAGAGAGAGAAGAAAAAGTTGAAAGGTAGCCAATCATAAATGAGGGTAAAGTTGAAAATTCACCCCATAATCATTGAGTTAACTACCTCTCCTTGGTATATGTGATTTGGTCAAAAATGACTTATAAATAGGACCAGGGTGGTAAAAAATTTAAACCCCATAATTTACAGTGTAAACTATATTAAAACATTATTGATAAGCAACTTATAAGTGGCTTTTTATTTTAAAAATAGATTGGTAATTGTGTTTGAGATGACTTTTAAAATCAAGTGCTTTTACTCTAAAGTCGTCAAAAGCCACAATTAAAGATAAGCTACTTTTTATTGTTTTTGATTTTTTGCCTCTATCATACCTTACTTCCTCTAATGATTTTTATAAACAAATTTCTTTATGTTAGGGATAATTCTTAATATAAACTACTTTTTTCTTGTGTTTTTTTCAAACTACTTTTTTTTTCTACCCACTATCTCATATTTTTATTTTTATTTTTCTCTATACTCTTTTTTATAAATAGGGGCATAAGTGAAAGCAACATGATATATTTGATATATTTATTGTTTTTAATTAATATTAAAAATAGAAAATTGTACATTTAACATTAAAGGTTTTTGAATTACCGGTGAAAAGGTAACTTTCTACCACACATGATAAATACGTGCAATCAACGATCTTGATATAATCGATCGAGCAAGAAAACCTTTAGTGCAAGAAACACTAACCTGTTGTTCATTTTGCAATCCCCAACCCAATTTCTTTTAAATAATAAATCAAACATATGTTGTATGTTTGGATTAGTTTTCGGAAAATAATTTTTATAATTTACGAGGTAAGTGTGTGAAAGTAATTTTGTTTCAATTTACGAAAAGAGGCTTCAAAACTATGATTTTTGTTGTTTCCAAACATGCACACACAGGTTTAAGAAATTGCTTTTTGAATAATTTGATAAAATATAGGCTTTGTTATGGACCTGCATAAGACCCACATTAAATGTGCGGCCTAATTGAGGATATATCAAATATTAGATCTCACCTATGATACAAGAGGATCCCACATTATAGGAAGATTCTATCAGGCAACAATATAGGAGTATCCAGCCGATATTTGCGCGATACTCGCACCTAGGATCTCGCAAGAACGAGATATCCTACCCACGTTAACCTCTATAAATACAGAGGTCAATTGTTAAGGTGCGCATGTTCTAACTCATTACTATTTTACATTCTGTCACACCGTGCACACACATCACCCCCTATATTTCGTGTACAGTGATCCCAATCTCCTCTGAGTATCTTCTTTGTAGGTATTCAGACTGAGCCCATCAATCCAAGATAAAAGTATCAGCCCTTGGCTGGACATCTGTGTTCTACACCAGAACAGGCTTAAATATTAATTTTGCCCCTAAAGTACGCGTTCAGAGGCAATTTTGCCCTTGAAGTTTTCGGCAGAATGTTGCAATGTCAAAAACGTGATTGTTAGGATTTTTAACGGAGGGACAACATTGCTACGTTTTTAAATTTCATGAGCAAAATTGTTACTTTTTTTGGAGCAATATTGCCCTTGAAGTATAAAAATGTAGCAATATTGCCCCTCCGTTAAAAACTCTAACGTTGGCCCTACAGAGTTAAATTATTTTTTCGAAGATCGTTTTTAGTCAAGTATCATCAAGTATCTTTTTAGTACCAGTCGGTACCCTGAAATAATTTTTCAAGATCATAAATTATTTTTTCTATACCGTCAGTATTTTGAAGTATCATTTTAGTAGTACCCTAAAATATTTTTTAAAATCATAAAATATTTTTTTTATATCAATTAATATCATAAAGTACCTTTATGATAAAATTATTTGAACAACTTTAAAATCTTAAAAAAATATTTTAAAATACCGATTGATACTAAAAATATCCAATATTTCAGGATGTTAAATATTAGTTTCCGAAAACAAGTAAACAATGTGTATTTAGCACTAAAACAGTACAGTTTGGTAGAAATGATTGGCAGCGAAGCATAAGATAAAAGGACGAAAACCGGGTCCCACACATACAAATTCAGTGTTGATGCCCAACATTTGGTGCTCCAGTGCTCCTTTTCTTTTTCTTTTTAAAAAGAAGGGAAGAAGTGAGAATTAAAATTTTGAAACCGTCCAGGGCAAGAAATTTCCTAGCACTCATACGAGGACTGTAAAATATGATCAATGTTTCGACATACCCCCACGAACAAAATATTTACAATATACTGTATTAGTACAGACAGTGAAAACAAAAAAGGTGATAAAAAAATATTGATGATGAACCTTTTTTTTTTTTTTTTTTTTTTTTTTTTTTGGTATAAAAGAAGGCAAAAGCCTTATAATGCGAAAACAACTAAACTAAGGTGGGATTGAATATCATCAATCATTCTCAACCACCATTAAGGAGGAGATAGTCAATCCCTTCATATGGGCTACGCTATTATGTTCTCTCCGCACATTCTGAATATCATATGTATTTTCTTAATTAAATAAATTATAACCATGCTTAGCTTTTCCCACTTTTGCTTTCCAGCGATAACCGGTGAAAAGCGTGGTGACACCGGTGGGGATTAGTAATGATGGTGTCTTCTGCATGTTTTAAAATATTTTCTTTAACTTGTCACTTCATATATGAGGTTTTAAAAATAAATATATATTCACATCTGTCGGGTGCAAAAAGTGATATTGTTACTGCTTCTCATCCTAATTATAAGATTTAGTTGACTTTTTATTTGAAGAGATTAAGGAAACTAAATAAGTTACTTAATCTCATTTCATATGTTATTTATCCTTTGATTATATATTACTTTATTACTCAAACTAAATAGTTTGAAGAAAAAATACAGACACAAATATTCGAAAGTAATTTAATTAGCTTCTAATTAAGGCTGGAGGGAGTATTAATTACAAACATGCTATAGCGTAACGGCTTTTAGATGGCATGAAAACATGTATTTAAGCGAAGGAGTGAGAATTGTGAGAGAGAAACCAGAGAAGAAGAAGATGATCAACGGTAGAGCCGGGAAATCGGGCCGAGCCCGTCGGGCCGGCCCGTTTAAGCCCCGGCCCGTAGGGCTCGGGCTTAAAAAATCGATCGAAATTTTGAATTTGGTGAGGGCGGGCGGCCGGCCCGTTAGGCCGTTTCCGTTTTCACCGTAGCATCTTTTTTTTTTTTTTTTTTAAATTAATTACTTGGCCTTTATCTATGCATTTTATATGTTATAAAGTTATTTATTCATCTAAGCACAACTACATAAATACATAATAACTATACTCCGAAGGTGACAATTGACAAAGATATTTGTATGCTTCTTATATTTTATGAGTCATCTAATCTTGTTTAGTTTAATGCTTCTTATGTTTTATGTGAGTCAATTGTAGACAATGGTTTGTTTTTTGTTATGAATTAATGAATGTGTTTATTTGTTGGATGATTTGTATTGTTTAGATATTAATGTTGATAATATTTATTTGATAGATTAGAATTTTAATGGTTGCAATTTACTAATTATATTTCTCTAAAAAAACTGGAAGAAAAATAGTTAAAATTTGGAATAGTAATTTTCGTGCCTGTAGGGCCGGCTCCGCCCCGGTACTATCGGGTAGGGCTTTGAAAAAGACATTTTCGTTCTTCCAGCCCTGGAGGGCCGGCCCCGATTCCCACTCTAATCAACGGTGGCTTGTGGTTTTGAAGGTGGTTGAGTGAATAAGAGGAAGGGAACGGCAGTTTCTGAGAGGCTTCGACGGTTTGACGGTGTTGGAGTTCGAAGGTGGTTGAGCAAAGAAGAGGGGTTTCGGCGGTGGTCTGTGATGAATGTAATCATGCATAATGTCATCGAACAACATATGATGAATATATGAAGTTGTAAATCATAAAAGTGAAATCGTTAATGTAAATTATGACATTTTTAACCAAGAGTGTAATGTTGTTATCGTCCCATCGACCCCTGAACCATGTGCCCCCAGAATTGTCCTTGATAGTATGTTGGTTTTTGAGATTTGAAGTTGTGAATCATGAAAGTTTTTTTAATGTAAATTGTGATGTTATTAACCCAGAGAGTAATGTTGTTACTGACCCCTGAACCTAGTGCCCTAAAAATTATCTCTAATAATGTGTTGGTTTTTGAAATTTGAAGTTATGAATCATGAAAGTGAATTCGTTAATATAAATTGTGATATTTTTAACCAAGAGAATAATGTTATTATCAACCCCTGAACCTTGTACCCCAAAATTGTCCTTGATAACATGTTGGTTTTGGGGATTTGAAGTAATGAATCATGAAAGAGAAATCAATAATGTAAATTGTGATGTTAACCAAGAGAATAATATTGCCTAAATTGCCCCTAAACCTCACACAAACACTTCTTCGCTCAAACACCTTTGAACTCCAACACCGTTGAACCGTCAAAGCCCCTTAGAAACCATTATTCCGTCCCTTTCCTTCGTTCAACCACCTTCAAAACCACAAGCCGCCGTTCGTCTTCTTCTTCTTAGGTTTCTCTCGCGATTTTCACTCCTCTGCCAAGACCCGATCGTGTTTGTTTTTTTTTTTTACGCGTATACAGGGCAATTTGGTCTTTTGGTCACAATTGAAAATCCCAGGTTCTTCTTATAATCCTGACTTGCGATTTGATAACTTAGCAGCACCCATTTGTCTTTTCCCAATTTTGTTTGTATTTTGCTAGGATTTTCCCTTTTTATGAGCAAGCACCCGCAAGAAGAAAATATTTTGAAAAAAGGGTTAAGGTGTAAATTTGTCCATAATTTTTTCTGTAAGGAATGTTGCCCGTGAAGCTTTTTTCCGGTTTGAAAGTTTCAAAACGTAATAACATTGTTCTATATCCTTAAAAAACTAAAGTGAACTGTTAAAAAATTGACGTTGATCATTAACTTTTTAACACAAGGGACAACATTACTTCATTTTAACTCTTCTGACGCAACATTGAACCTTAAAAAACCAAGGTTATTAAACTAGAACAAACCACTGAACGATTTGGATACTGAGTTAAGGGTCAGTGGGTCATATTAGAGTTAAATCGGAAATGAGGCCAAACTAATGAAATTAGGGGCTATTAAAATGAGATTATGAAGATTTTTTTTTATAAAAAAAGACCCAAGTTGGTGATCAGGTTGGGTGGTTAGTTCATCGGTTATCGTACCAAACTAACTAGTTCGATCTAAATTTAATAACCTTCCTTATATATATATTTATATTTATATTTTTAAATAATACTACTCCTTAACAAAAACTTTTACAAAGTTTTGTAACCAAGCACCTACAAGTTGCTTTTTTAATACCATGTTGCCTCGCAATGATTTGATCTAACCCGGTTTTGTTTGGAACAGGTCATGTCAAGCAATAATAAATGACAAGTGTTATTTTAAAAAAGTACTTCTATTATGTTTAAAAAACCACCAAAGTGATTGCCCGTTCACATATTTAAGTCGATGAGAATGATATAGTTAGTTAAGGCGTTAGTCTTCATTTTAAGAAGAAGGAGTTTGATCTTTGGTCGATTTGAGGGCTTAGTTGGTGGGCGATCTGTAAAAGTACGTCTTTGAGCCTGGAGGTGTGTCTTGACCCTGGTGGATTACCGGTATCTACCCACACCTAAACTTTTATATATTAAAAAAAAAAAAAAGTTCATCATAAACGATTTTGGCATCAATGGTGTAGAATCCTTGCAAGTATGATTCATTTTTTGAGAGGATATATACTCATGTCTTGACAAGAGCTGATACTGAATCGGTTTTTTTATTTTTTTTTATTTTTTTTTATTTTTAAGATTTTTAGTATTGAGTTTGGGAACTTTGATTTAGTATTATGACAACATTTTGATTTAGTATTATGACAGCATTTTGATTTAGTATTATTAATTTTCCCAATAGAGTCCCTAGTCATCATTCCTTCTATTATTTGTTGATTCTTATGGTGCTAATTAAGGTTGTCTTTTTTATTTCCTTATCAGAAGATAGAAATTAACTGACTTTATATTGGTAATTTCATATTATGATTTTATGGATCTCTTGAACGTGAATTCATAGCAACTAACTTACCCAATTAAATAAACACAAAAATGTACCTTAGCAAAGATTGAATTTTGGGCAGTATTAGCAAAGTCTTAATCAGTTGCTTCAAATCATATAATCGATATTATTTTTGTTTGACCTGAGTCATTATTCAGTACTCGGATGAACTTTTATGCACCGAAGCTTGATATAAAACTTTAGTAGGAGTATTTTTTTATTAATCAGCGGGGTTGCCCCTGAAATAGAATAAAAATCAGCGGTGTTACCTAAAGTGGGCAATCTAACGCTATCTTCACATCATGTTTAAACCAAACCGACCATTTTTCTAGGACCATTCATTCAAACGCAGCATTTAAACCAATGTTTCCTATCCGCATAGCAAAGTTATTGTTAGATTCTATATTTGGACGATAACAAAAGTTATAAAGGTTTTGTAAAGGATTTAAAAAATGAATAAACTATTTTAAATAAGAGAAGATGACTTTGATGTTGGGATCAAAGTCTCTCTCCGGATATCTAATGTGGAGATATCCAGGAGGAGGTTGGGATCACCGTACACAATATTGGGGGTGAGGTGTGCGCGGTGTATGGCTTGAAGGTAATAGATGTCCGAGTTAGAGCGTAGAACCCGATTAGCTTAATTTAAACTGATGTGGAATCGTCGTCGACTTGGTGGGGGCGCACATATAGTAACGGCCTTATGAGTCGCCCACTAAGCGGTAAATCGAGTCTTAACCACGGTTATATTAGTTACTCCTAGTCACATGATTTCAACTGTTTTAATGGAAGTCAAGTAAAAAGTCGCATGATTTCATTAATGGAAGTAGAAAAACATATCACTGAGTGATGTGATAGATCATAGCTAAACTATCATGGTGATTTTCTTGTGAAATAGTTTTATAAAAGAAAATCATTCAAGTAACTACTCGAGTAATGGAGGAATATGTTTAGCTTTGGTGATGATTAGCAAAGGAAGGAATTTTAGTTTTTGCTATTTTTAGTTCATGTCCTAACAATCTGAGAACAGTGTTTAATTATGATTGTATGGGGCTTGATCCCCTTTTAACTACTTTTAATATATAGGCGTATGTCTCTCCTTTTACCAATATATATATATTTTTTTCAAAATGGTAAGGAAGTGTTAGACATGATTGGTTCTTTTTGTAATTAAAAGGAAATGGCACAAATGCTCCCTTCATATATTTAATTTTTAAAGTAACTCCAGCAACCAACAATACACCCTTGATGGCCGCGGTACTAATTATTGGTAAAATAACAAGATTTATTAAGAAATTCACCACATTTCATTAGGTTTTAATGGCTTTCGATTAGTAATAAATCTAAAATATTAGGCCGTTCACAAGTTTTGTTAAGGAATATATCATATTTCATTGGATTTTTATAATTTTTTTATCAAATAAAAAATTCACACTATCAAGTAATTCCCAACCTTCATTAAGAAATTTCTCACATTTTATTAGGTTTTGGTAAATTTAGTATACCAAAATAATCAGTCTACATTATCTTCATAATTTTTGTAAAGGAACTCACAACATTTTATTAGTAAAATAATTAACATTTTATTAATAAGAAGCATCATATAATTTTTAACATAAAAAATAGGGTAAAGGTCTGCAAAAAAATACACATGTCTTTTAGCCAGAAAGCGCCCAAAGACCATATATCTTTTTTGGGATTAAAAACGCGTGGACTTTCTCAAATGGAGCAAAAATGCACATCTCCGTTAAAATGACTTAACTCTGTTATTTTTTTAGTGGGTCCCACATTATTAAAACAAATAAAATTGCCTAACTTTTTAAATTTACTTTATTGCCCTCTTCTCTATCAGAGTATCAGTCCCTCATCACGATTAATACGCCTAAAAATTCTGGGTTTGGATTGATGGGAGGATATATACCAACGGCAACAGCAAGGATGGTAAATTTCACTCTCTCTATGGCCTTTGGTGGCTTTATCCCACCGCTTCTTAATATTCAATTTCATGGTTTTCCAGATGCCCCTGTCTTTGGAAGAACCTCTGGGTATCCGTTTGGATTTAATGCTTTTCATGGAGGACATGCCCGTGATTTCTCCCAGAAGGCCGATCAAGGGAGTCTTTATTATTCTTAATAATTTCCTTATTCTTCCGCTATTATTGATATAAGAAAATTCATTTACTGTAATTATGATTTATTTATATATTCCATGAATTTTGTCTTAAAAAACAAAACAAGGGGTATCAAACATATGGCACAGAGGCGTCCTTAAATTGTTTTCACTTATGAATATCGTTTGTCAATTTTAAAATTCTATTGCCCACCTGAGATTGAAGACCTAACCTTGAATCTCTGCAAATTTCTTCCCTTCGTTCACTGTACGAGCGGCACCGGAATGGTGAGGGCCCAACAAAGATTGATTGTGAACCTCCAGAGCCCAACAGACACGGCGATGGCTGGCTCAAGACGTCAATGGCGACACATCGTCGTTAGAGTTCAGAAGGGATTAAGGTTTCAAAATGCCTGACTTTCAAATCCCAGGCGTATTGATCGTGATGAGGGACTGATGGAGAAGAGGGCAATAAAGTAAATTTAAAAAGTTAAGCAATTTTATTTGTTTTAATAACGTGGGGCCCACTGAAAAAATAACAGAGTTAAGTCATTTTAACAGAGATGTGTATTTTTGCTCCATTTGAGAAAGGTCATGTGCATTTTTGCACCAAAAAAAAGCATATGGTGTTGGACGCTCTTGAGGGTAAAGACGCGTGTGTAAGACCTTTACCCTAAAAAATACGCTGGCGTTCTATAAATTTCATAGATACGGACTACTGGTATTAATATTCTGATTTAAGTCATAACTATCATTAATTTAAAATAATGGAAGTTTTAATTTCCAAATTTGGATTGACTGCTTATAATTGCAGTTGCTGGGGTCATATAAACAATTTCTCCTGGTTTTAAAAAATAAAGGCGTAAGAAATGTGGCAATACGCATCACATGGCACAATGCCTGGTATCGACAACGACTGGGGATCAGCGCCGCCTTCGCTGTAATCTCCTGTACATGCTCCACTATTAACTATGGCAACATTATTAATTAATTACCTTATTTGTTTTTGTTTTAAGATCATATCAAAACCTTCCGATATATATATCATCCAGGATGATTGCCTGGTTTATATTCTGTAAAGACCCTTACGAACACGAACTCCATTGTCCATCACCGGTCTTGCCTTCCCCGGTGGTCCACCCTTCTTTTTGTGGTAGCTGTCACCGACGCTTTTATCGCTGCATGATTTTATTTGTTGCATGCTCCCACCACCACCTTCTTGGCTTCCAGACTGATTCGCCAGTAGGAGAACAGTAAGATCTATTTATCTGGAAGGTCAAACACTGGTTTGTTGGTCAGTGATGGGTGGATCGTCGGTAGAGAGATTTACATCCTTCTACAGGAACAGATGGCTCGTGTTTGTGGCTGCAATGTGGTTGCAATCATGGGCCGGTATTGGTTATTTGTTTGGTAGCATATCGCCGGTGATTAAGAGCTCTTTGAACTATAATCAGAGGCAGCTTGCCAGGTTGGGCGTGGCCAAAGACCTAGGCGATTGTGTTGGCTTCATCACTGGGATCTTGTGTGAGATTTTGCCTTCCTGGGGTGCTTTGCTTGTTGGTTCATCGTTGAACTTTATTGGATATGGCTGGGTTTGGCTCATCGTCACGGGTCGAGCTCCCGCTTTGCCTCTGTGGGCAGTGAGTTTTTCTCTCCCTTCTCTCTGATTTTGGACTCTTCTGTGTTTATGATTTCCATTAATTGCAGTTACTTTCAATCGTTGTATGGTTCCCTCTCTTTCGTCTTAAACTTTACTTAATCAGAAGATTTCCATGGGCCTTCAAATTCTTTGTCTACTTGCTTGCTTGTCCCTTTCTTTCATTCTTTTTTCTGGCCTCTGGGAAAACTTCCCTCCAAGCTATAATGCTTCTTAGAGAGGAACCCGGCGTATTTTGAAATGGGAATTTTTCCAGGACACCCTCGAAACAGGAAACTTAATGTCGGGAAAAAAGGGCCCTTCTTCCTCATAAAAAGGAAAAAGTTGAATCTTTACAGGCTCTTCTTTTTGACGAATGTTCACTGAGTTTCTGCTTGCAAAAGTTTTGTCGTTTTTTTTTCTTTTGATGCATTTTCCTTTCTTCCATGATGGACGTTACATTTCTCACTGTAACCATGGTGATCTGACGTCATAGAGGCTACATGGCCATTGTTACAAGAACCTGTGAGGTTTCACCCTATTCAATTTCTCTGTCTCAGCTCTAATATGTCAGCTCTTGACATGATAATGAGCTAAGATCAAAAAGTGAAGCCCTTATCTCCTGCTAATGAGCATCATAAACATGCTGGACTCTGAGCAGCCTAATTTAGATGTCCAATAATGCCTCTCTCTCTCTCTCACACACACACACACGCCCACACCACAACCAACAACAACAATATCTGCTTTATAGATTACTTCAATAAAAGGGAAAGCGTTTTGGATTGTCAATCAATTTTCATTGCTATATATGTCTTCTTTGCAATTAAGGAGGCTTTGGTTACAACTTAAATTTGTTTACATCTTTGAGCCTTGTAGGTGTGTCCATATCAGCACATCTTTTTAATTATGAGAAATAGTCTTTCAATTGTTACGTGACGAACTGCCTGGGTTATGTAATTAATGATTATGAGCATGCAGATGTGTGTTCTTATATTCGTGGGAACAAATGGCGAAACTTACTTCAACACAGTTTCTCTGGTGTCCTGCATTCAAAATTTCCCAAAAAGTAGAGGCCCTGTGGTTGGAATTCTGAAGGGCTTTGCTGGGCTGAGTGGTGCAATCTTGACTCAAATATATACTATGATCCATTCCCCTGATCATGCGTCACTGATCTTCATGGTTGCAGTTGGTCCCTGTCTGGTAGGAATAGGTCTGATGTTCATTATCAGACCTGTCAAAGGTCACAAGCAAATTAGGCCTTCAGATGACACAAGCTTCACATTTATTTACAGTGTGTGCCTCTTATTGGCTGCTTATTTGATGGGGGTCATGGTTGTTCAAGATCTAGTAACCTTGAATCATAGCATTGTTATGAGTTTTACGGCAGTCTTGTTTGTCATACTCCTTGTTCCAATCTTCATTCCCATTTCAACGACTTTGTCCCCAGAGCAGAAAGCTTCAGAAGAAGAAACACTCCTTCCTCAGCCTGAGACACTAGAAAGAGGTAATTCTGAAGTGATACTGAGTGAGGTGGAAGATGAGAAGCCTGAGGACGTGGACTCACTTCCATCATCAGAAAGGAAGAAACGCATAGCACAATTACAATCAAAACTAGTCCAAGCAGCCGCGGTAGGGGCAGTGAGAGTCAAGAGGAGGAGAGGACCTCACAGAGGGGAGGACTTCACCTTGGCACAAGCTTTGATTAAAGCAGACTTTTGGCTTCTTTTCCTATCCCTTCTCTTGGGTTCAGGATCAGGGCTGACTGTTATAGACAACCTGGGTCAGATAAGCCAGTCTCTACAATATGACAACACACACATATTCGTGTCCATGGTCAGCATCTGGAACTTTCTTGGTCGTGTAGGAGGGGGTTACATCTCTGAGATTGTAGTGAGGTGAAAGAGCTAGTTCATAGTTATAACACTAGTCATGATTTTGAAACCATATTTTCTGATTGCTTTGATGTAATGTTTTGAGCAGGGATTATGCCTTCCCAAGGTCAGTTGCATTGGCTGGGTTTCAACTCATAATGGCTTTTGGGCATGTGTTCATAGCAATGGGATGGCCTGGGGCAATGTACGTTAGTACACTACTGATTGGGCTTGGTTATGGGGCCCACTGGTCAATTGCTCCTGCCGCTGCTTCTGAGTTATTTGGTCTCAGAAATTTCGGTGCCTTGTACAATTTCCTCACCCTGGCAAACCCTTCCGGAACTCTTATTTTCTCCAGTCTAATTGCCAGCGGAATCTATGACTATGAAGCGGAGCAACAAGCTCTCAATGGATTTCAGTATCAGAAAAATCTAGGATCATTATTGTCACGTGGGGTCAACGTCGCGGAACCTCTGAAATGTGTAGGTTCCATATGCTTTTTCTTGACTTGTGTACTCATGGCAGGACTCTGTATGTTGGCATCAGTTTTAAGCATGATTCTGGTGCACCGAACCAAGACTGTTTACGCCCACCTATATGGGAAATCTAGCACTGGAAATCGTGGGTAATCAGTGTGCATGGATTATATGTATTTTGGCGTTTGTATTTGAAGTGTCTTGTATGTGGATTTACATGAAGAAAGATTAAAGGTTCAAACTTCAGAGGCAGCAACGGATGCTCTTTTTCATGAGGATGAAATACCCGACACAGGGAAAGAAACAGGGAGGTTTCATTCAGAGGTTTTGCTCGGTGATTTCCCGCCACCTAGCTGCTACACATTTATAGTCACCAACATTGTTTTGTCGATATTATTTACTTGTGCTATCAAGCAAGTGGTTGAACTAATTAGTCATTTTCTCCATATTTACCTTGATTTGGATTTTTTTGTTTTGGAGTTATGAGTAACAATAACTTTGTTTTCTGATGGAGCACCAGCAGACCACGGGTTGCAAATTGTAGGGTGCAGGTCCTTTTACCAGGATTCTTTCGTTGAGAGAAGGTGTAAAATAAGGGGGAGAGAAAATCAGTAAAAAACTTTTAATCCCACTTAGTCCATTAAGTTACGAGTCCTGGTTTCTCTGCTAATCATCTCTCTGCTCATCATTAGATCTGATTAGCAGAGTATCTGCTTACATTAAGTTACATCATGCCTAATTTTTCCTTTTATGCCTCATGTAAGGGTGCCTATTATTTAATTGTCAAAAACTAAAAAAAAATGGAAAGAGGAAGCTCAAAGCATCTGTAACTGCATTAACCTAAAACATGGAAAGAGGAAGCTCAAAGCATCTGTAACTGCATTAACCTAATGTTTTAGTTCATTTGTGGGAAATTGATTGGTCAAAAAACTTGAGCCAGGATTTTTCCCGCTCTCTTCTCCTATTCCTCCTGTCTAAATTTGGGAGATGTTTCCAATTTCTACTATAATAATTTTTTTACTTATTTTCTTAACTCTATGATTTTATTCAAGAACTTGAATTTAGCAGAAATATAGCTAATAATCAATTTATCATATCTATTCTCCAAATTATTTTCCATACCCTTCGACAAGACAGGAAGATATTAAAACCTTCCTCACTGTTCCTGCTTGGATAAACCAGAGTACCAGACTGACCCATCTGGTCAAAAAAAGAAACCAGCCTGGCCTTTCTGACCCAAAAAAAAGAAAACCAAACCGATGCTCTTTATCCGTCCACCCAAAAAAAAAAACCCGACTCAACCTTTCGATTCAAAATTCAATTAATTTAACAGATTCGGTTCGATCGTAATTCCCCACTCGCAGGGCAACCCTTCCCAGCTTCACTGTTGATTCAGCATTTTAGCAAGTACTGAAGAAGAATCGACCATGGCGATGGATGTAGAGGAGGAACTAGAATCAGGGTTCCCGTACTGGAAAGCCATCCGTCGCCGTTTCGGCCCGACGCTCCTTTCTTTGCTCCTGGTAATATCGAACGGGAACTTCTTGCTAAACAGGTTCTCTTTTCCCCTTTTCACTCTATTCATGCATACTTCCCAAGATGTTATATCACCAAACTCGTCCCCCTTCCCCATTAAGTTATACTTCTGCCTCATTCGCAAACTACGATTTTTAAAAATATCGTTTTGGTTCATTTCCTCGTGGCGGACATTTTGATATGTCGCTGTGTTTTTAACCTCCCGTACTCTATCTGTGTTTAGTGCAACGTTCTTTCGATCTTTTTTGTCAGCTTAATCATAGCACTCACTGAAAATTAAAGTGGAAACTTTTTGTTTGATTTCAAGGTTGCCTTGGAACTAACTGCCGAAGAGAAGCAACAGCTTTTAATAGGAGATGAATACAGGTAATTTTTGTTATCTTGCTGGTTCTTATTGTAGACTGTAAAGCATCGATATTTTTATTTTTGAAATTCACCATTTACTGTAGGATTGTGATTAAGGCATCTAGGCTGGTGTATTTATATGCTTCTAAGAAGTTGGCTCTGATAATTGCTACTCCTGAGACCAAAAAGGAAGAAAGAAAAATGGATAATCCTCATTCTATATAATATACTAGACTCCTAAGAGTGAAGTGTGTTAGCCAAATACACTGCTTTATGTCTTTAGTCTTTTGATTGAAGCTATTGGAATTTGGAGTTTTTGAGGTTGCTGCTATATGGTGGAATTTTGTATGTTGTTATTACTTCAACGGTTGTTCTACATAGCAGTACGAAACTTTGTATCACGTTCAAGACCTTGGTCTGTTAAAGATTTTGCTTGTTCAGCATGATGATTTTTGCGCCTGGTAATAAAATTACCCCATGTGTGCCTGATTCTTTTGCTGTTCTTTGTGCAGGGAAGTCTTCTGTCCCATTGCTGGTTGTGGAGCACGCTTGACTTCCTTGGAGGAATTTGAGAGTCATTATAATGCAAGGCATACTGCCTCTTGTTCAGTGTGTTCTAGAGTCTACCCAACTTCTCGCCTGCTAAGCATACATGTTTCTGAAGTGCATGATTCATTCTTTCAAGCGAAGGCTGCTCGTGGCTATGATGTGGTAAGTATTTCCAACTTCCATTCATATTTGTAGGCATGTAATGGTTTCTTATAGAATTTCCTTCATTGTACATTTCGATTCTCAGTTGAAGAATTGAGATTGGATTCTTGATGGAATTAGGATTTCACAATTATTCTTCTTATTTCCCCCATTTTTAAACTGGGACTTTACACTTGTTTTGAAAGTTTAAAGTTCAACACACGGATCATTTTTGGACCCACATGCTTTCTTCCTTATTCAGAGTTCTGAGAAATTAATATGATCCTTATATCCTTGTCTGGCAGTATGAATGCTTAGTGGAAGGCTGTGGTTTAAAGTTTAAAAGTTACAAGAGTAGGCAGCAGCATCTGATTGACAAGCATAAGTTCCCCACTTCATTTGAGTTTTTTAAGAAGACTCGACCATCAAAGAAACAAAGGCAGAAGATTCAACGGAAACAAGCTACAGACAAGGAGAATGATACAAGAACAATGGAAGTGGATAATGCAACCATGGATGGCCTTGTAACAGCAGTCTCTAAATTGAGTACTTCAGACTCAACTCCATCATCGGTCAGCTTTGGTCGCCGGCACACTCGTGGTTTGACTTTTGTCCCTAGAGCTGTTCAGCGTGAAGTTGGATCAAATTCCGCATCACCTAGAAGGAAGCAGTAAAATAGCCTTCAGATCAGTCTGCATACTAACTCTTCCTTCTTATTAGGATCCATGCGGCTTTCTTTTGTAACGAATGTTGAAGCTGACTGCATCAAATCTGTGTTATCAAAGATCTGAAAAGGAAGAATCAGTCTAAAGGTGATAAAGGCATACATTAGTTCAGATCTCCCTGATGTGGAGATATTGCAGGCGTGGGTTTAGCTATAATTACGACAATATTGTTCTGTCAGCAGCTCATCTCGGTCAGCGTCTAGAGAAAAGTCAATTTGTCATTAGTGTGCGAATTATTCTCTTGACATTGTTCATCAGGGAGGTGTTAAGATGGAAAATGAAAATCAGGCTCATATTTAGGATGCCCGCTTTTGTTCCCATCTTTTCTCTCCCAGATTTTCGCTATTGATGAAGTGAATTTTATCAAAGCAAACATTTTTGTAGGACAGTTGAAGTTGTTGAAGTAAAGTTAAGCTTAGTTGAATGGGTGAAATTACGCCTCTCTCTGCTTACTGATATAATAGATCTGATCCTAAGCAAAAGAACCACACATTTTGGTTCTTTGAAGGGATTCCAATTCACTTATAAGGAGGCCCCGTCGGATTTTTTTCGAAGAAATGGCGAAAAGACGCTGAGAAGGGAACAAAACACGAATTAAAAACATCATTAGCAGCGATCCATCATTAAAAAATGGCTTTGTCGGCTACAGGCCACGGTATCTTGTTTGTTGGAATTGTCGTCAAAGGACAATGGTTAATTCAAATGATTGGAAAATTTGGAGGGCAGTCCTCAGTCCTCACCATTGCAACAAGGCCGTCTCTCTTCCAACATGGACGGCAAACCAACCCCCTCCCCACAAAAACAAAAATATCAGTATTGAAAATTGATAGGGTTAAAGTGAATATTGGCTAATGAAGTGTTACGTTATGAGCATTTGACACAAAAATATTTTGAAGGTACAAAAATATCAATGAACAATTGAAAGGGAACAAAAATACTAATTAAAAATTTAAAACTTCACTGAATTGACCAAAATGGGGATTGTGCTACTTTCATCAGACTTTGTTTCTTCATTAATATTTTACTCCCTTTCAATTGTTCATTAGTATTTTTGATACCTTCAAAACATTTTTTTGCCAGATGCTTCTAGCTAATATCTGCACCTTAACCCAAAATAATATCAATGACAATTAATTCAAGTGATTTGAAACTTCTTCTTTTTTTTTTTTTTTTTTTTGTTGCTAAAAAGGAGGCGCGAAGCCTAAATTACCAGCAGAAAATTACATAGAAGGGGAAACAAATCCCAGACACTCACTGTCAACCCAATTCCTAAGGAAACTGGGACACTCATCAAGGATAGTAGAGCAAGCAATACCCTTCTTTGCTAGGGCGTCAGCTACTCTATTAAACTCTCTATAAATAACCCTGATATCTACCTGCCAATTGGAACTAAGCAACTCCCTAGCCTTTAATACAAGGTTACTACAAGAGATACAAGAGCTATCTAAAATAAGATTAATAACTTCACTAGCATCAGATTCCAAAATTAGCTTTTTGAAACCCAGATCCCAAGCTAATTAGAGGCCATTAACCACGGCCCACTCCTCAGTAGAGCTCGGAACAATCACCCAAAACGACCGCAAAAACCCACAATCCAGCTCCGAACAGTCACATATCACTCCCCCACATCCCGGCAAAGAATCGATAAGTGAGACATAGCTCCATCTATATTCAACTTCATCCATCTAAGAGGAGGTTTCTCCCAACAGAGGATAGGAGTACCCCTCACCACGTCAGAGGGCTCCTTCTTGGGACAATTCATCACAAATCTAGGCCAAACCGCTGAAAGAACAGAAGAGGGATTACAAGGCTTACTGAAATTACAATAAAAAACACTTAGGTTTCTCCAATCTCATAGTTTCCATATAACAACCCCAAAGAACAAATCCCAGTGCTCCTCCCAAATACAACCAATCGGGTTAGTAAGATTGAAAAACAACCAATCCCTAAGATTCAAAGAGAAGAAGGACGAAGCATAACTATGCATAATGAAAACAGACCAAATACCCTTGGCATACTTACAATCATGCAGAATATGAAGCACCTCCTCCGCTTCAGAATTACAAAACCCACAAAGGGCCGAAGACTGAGACCAAGAGCTCCTCCAGACATTGGTGGGAATCTTGTTTAGGGCAACTTTCCACATAAAGACTCTGATTCTCTCAGCTCATTTCCACCTCCAAATGATCTTGAACAATTTGTCTCTAAGTAAAGGGGGGTCAGGCTCAATGAGGAAATAAGCACTCTTAATAGAGAACTTACCATCGCCCGAGGCGCCCCACACCAGACAATCAAAGTTAGCATCAGCTCTGGGGGGCAAAATAGCCGTAATTCTATTAATACCAGCGGGGTTAACAACCATGGAGATTTTATTCAAATCCCACATGCCTCCACTAGTCCAATATGCCACCACCGAACTCCCCTCGTCCTCAGTAAGTTGTCGAAGACAAAAATCCTGAAGGTATAAACCCTCACCAATCCAACAGTCATGGAAAAAACTCACCCCAAGGCCATTACGGATATGCCATTTAGACCCTCTAGAGACTAAATCACCCTGTTCGCATATGAATTTCCAGATTCTAGAATCTCCAGGCCTACAAGACAGGAGGGAGTCATCCTCCCTAATCATATACCGGTGAAAAAGAATATCAGCCCAAAGACCCTTCTCACCCACTATCAGCTTCCAAGCCAGCTTCGCCCCACAAGCTTGGTTAACCGAGATTAGCCTCCGAAACCCCAAACCTCCACAATCCTTAGATCTTGTAATAGAGTCCCACCCAACCGCATGAAAGCTTCTCGTAGATTCATCATGTCCCCATATGAAGTTCCTTTGATGTTTCTCCACTTCCTGACAAATCTGATTAGGCAACTTGGCACAAGCATAGGATATAAAGGAATAGAACTGATAACTGATTTTGCAAGAGTAATTCTACCAGCCATAGAGAGACTATTCGCTTTCCACACACTCAATTTGGACTTAACCTTGTCAACAATATATTGGAATTTAGCCCTAGAATACCTGTTTCACGATAAGGGAAAGCCCAAATACCTCCTAATCTCACTAGAAATATTCATCTGGGTAATCTCCTTAATACAAAGCTTGGTATGAATAGGAACCTTAGGAGAGAAAAAAATGGAGGACTTACTGTTGCTAACCTTCCCCCCAGACCCCTTCATAAACTCATGAACACAATTCATCATATAGGATGCTTGAGCCTCTGATGCCTCCCCAAAAAGGAGGATATCATCCGCAAACATAAGATGAGAGACCTTGGGGCCCCCTTGCCGTCACATAAATGGCTTTCCAGCGCCCATCATCTACAGCATCACAAATCAAATGAGACAATTTATCCATACATAATACGAATAGCAAGGCGGAGAGGGGGTCCCCTTGGCGGATACCTCTGACAGGTCTAAAAAATTTAGTCTGGGAGCCATTCCACAACACATTAAAGGAAGTTGAAGATACACAATTAATAACAATCTCAACAAATTTATCATCAAATCCCACCTCCAACAGAATACTCTTCAAGAAAGCCCAACTGATTCTGTCATAGGCCTTTTCCATATCAATCTTAATAGCCATAAGCCATTTCCTACTCCTATTCTTTCCCATAATGTGAAGAATTTCTTGGCCCACGATGATATTATACTGAATGCATCTTCCCTGAATAAAACTAGATTGAAAAGGAGACACCAATTTGTTCATAATCCCCCTCAATCTACTAGCTATCACCTTAGTGATACATTTGTAATGCACAGTACAAAGGGAAATAGGTCTAAAATGAGAGACTAATTCAACGTTATCCCGCTTAGGAATAAGCGAGATGAGAGTCCTATTTGCTTCAGCAAGAGACACCTCCCAGTAAAAGCTTTCTTCACAAATTCACAGAGAGACGGTCCCACAATATTCCAATTAGATTTATAAAAAATAGGGGGAAACCCATCAATCCCAGGCGCCTTATAACTCCCCATAGAAAACAAGGCAGCTCTAATTTCTTCGTCCAAAGGGACCATGGAGAAATTAGTTAACAAAGAGGTATCAATACTAGGAAACCGAGACCTAGTAACAATATTAGGCATATCAGGCGGATTGGAGCAGTAAATAGATTCAAAGTGCCTCATCACGAGAGATTTCAAGCCATCCTCGTCCTCCACCCAATTCCCTTGATCATTGTAGAATTAGAGAGAGAGAAAGGAGAAATATAATCTGAATTGCTTGTCTATTCATGTACATAGTATAGGGTATTTATACACAAGAGAGGGAATAAGAGAGTTAATGAGACATAATGACTCATTATGTAGATTGATTCCCTAATTACTATAATCCTGATTGTCCCTATAATATCTTTCCTAATATAATATACTTCCTAAAACATATATTTCCTAACACTCCCCCTCAAGTTGGAGCATAGATATTGATCATGCCCAACTTGTTACAAGAAAACCTAATATAAATAAATCCAAACAAAATAATCTTCTTCTTCATGAGATCTTGAATCCACCAAGTAAGTTCGACCACATCCAAGAATAGTTCAACCAAATGTCACACTAAGGACATTCATCAAAAGAAACGATCCAACAACTTCACCAAGAGTTCGAATAACAAAGAGTATCAAACCAAAGTAGAAGCTACAACAAATGGTCTCACAAGAGACCGAACAATATACTTCAAACATCTCGTTAGAGACAAACTCCAAACAATCTCACCAGGAACCAAAAAATACTCCAAACGTCTCACTAGAGACAAATAGCAAATACTCCAAATGAAACGCCTCACCGGAGGCAAATAACAGACAGGTCACACAAGGACCCCCAAACAACAAATAATTGCCAAACACCTCACCGGAGGCAAACAGGTCACACAAGGACCCCAAACAACAAATAATTGCCAAACACCTCACCGGAGGCAAACAGGTCACACAAGGACCCCAAACAGCAAATAATTGCCAAATACCTCACCGGAGGCAAAACAACGAACGTGTTACACAATGACCACCAAAGTCCTCACCGAGAGGATGCAAAGCACGCGAGAGGCCAACGAAATTACCCAACCACAAGCACATTCAAGACAAAAGAGCACTTCACGAACTTGGTGGAAAACGTAACAAACAAAGAATCCGGCCATAAGAGACAAGTGAACGTGCACGAACCAAAATGCCGACTATGCAGAAATAGTAGAAACCCAATCTCCGACTATGCGAAATAGTATAAACCCAATCTCACAACGCAACCTTTGAAGCAAAGATCCGGCCTATACATACCGAGAATGAAGGGTCCACATTGGAGAATGAAGCACAACTAGAAAATAAGCAAAGATCCGGCCTATACATACCGAGAATGAAGGCTCCACATTGGAGAATGAAGCACGACTAGAAAATGGTCATAACAACCAAACGACAACCATACAACGAGGTACACACTTTCTCTCTCCTCCAGCAAATCGACATAAACTGAGGAAGTGAAAAACACCAAAACCCACAAAACAACGAAACTCAATCACCAAACGCAGTCTTCCAAACACGAAACCGGCCTAGTCTTTAGGAAAAGAAGATCCAACATCGGCTAAGGAGCGCGCCAAACCAGAAACAAAGATGACATGAACACACACACTGGAAATTCACAAGTGTGCTGGAAACTGGAAACGAGATTGAAAATCTTGTAACAAGTGAAAGCCTCACAGAAAATCAACCTCACCGACACACACACTCTGTCTGGCCACTGTCACTATTCACGTGACTACAGTGACAGTGGCCACCGAAAAACTCAAATTGGCCAAGAACTAACCAAGCTCTGGTACCATGTAGAATTAGAGAGAGAAAGGAGAAATATAATCGAATTGCTTGTCTATTCATGTACATAGTATAGGGTATTTATACACAAGAGAGAGGGAATAAGAGAGTTAATGAGACATAATGACTCATTATGTAGATTGATTCCCTAATTACTATAATCCTGATTGTCCCTATAATATCTTTCCTAATATAATATACTTCCTAAAACATATATTTCCTAACAATCATCCTTAAGAGCAACAATACAATTCCTCCTGTTGCGCATTTTGGACTTTAAATGATAGTACTTAGTATTCCTATCACCCTTCGAAATCCAATCACTCCTAGACTTCTGAAACCATTTGACCTCCTCCAATTTCAAAATATCCTCAAGCTCATCTTGAAGATCCCTTTCAAGGTGAAATAAAAAATCAGAGTAGGGGTACCCGCTGGATTTTTGGATACCATCAAGCCTATTCAAAATCCTCCTCTTCCAAGGGCCAAGAAGCTGTGTAAGATTAACCAGAGAGTAGTTAAAATCATCATGAACAGTCCAAGCTTTCGACAGGAAGTCAGTATAGTTATCATGATGGAGCCACATTGCTTCAAATCTAAATGGTCGATTCCCAATTCTAGAAGCAGAAGAAATCCCAAACTTCAGGCAAATCGGATTATGGTTTAAAAAACGGGACCGAGGAAGTACCTGAACGATACAATCCGAAACCTGGACAAGGAAAGTCTGATTAGCGACTGCCCGATCCAATCTTTCATAAAGCCTTCTTCCATCTCTCAACTGAGGACCTCTCCATGTAAACTTTGGTCGGATCGCTCCTAAGTTCAACAGGTTACATTGCCGTAAGCGATTGTTGAACAAGGTATACCGGGCTTCATTAATACCACTACCTCCCGTCCTCTCAGAAGCAACAGAAATGTCATTAAAATCCCCCACCACAACCCAAGGTTCCACAGTCGAAGAGGCCAAACTCCTCAATTGATCCCAAAGCACAAATTTATGGTTGGCTTCAGGCAAAGCATACACGGCCATTAGCACAAACGTTGGAATTCCGCCTCCACTGCACTTGAGGTGCAGGTATTGTCGGTGAGAACAGAGAACAAAGACCTTTAGGATATTTGATTTCCAGGCAACAACAATACCTCCAGACCGGCCTACACTTAGAACCGAGGCCAGACCATCAAAGCCTAGGTGTCTCAAACACAGAAGTCGGCCATCAGATTCACACTTAGTTTCAGCAAGAATAATCACAGCAGGGTTATTTATGGAACACAAAAGCTTAATATTTCGAAACATGTTCCTGCCACAAGCTTCCCTTTGCATAATTTTACATCTATGATATCAAATCTAAAATAGGTGGCAAAAAAGAGTTTTGGAGCTTGGGTCTATATAGTCCCGGCCCAATAAAGGCGGCTCGTTTTGTGGTAAAATAAATTATGTGGGTTTGAAGGCATAGCACGCGCTTCGAGTGAGGGCAGCGCATGGATAACACAGAATCGCATACGTGTTGCCTTGGCCACCACATGGAGAACATTTTACCCGCTTTACTTTTTTTTTTTTTCTCCGGCTGAAACCAGCTAAAACATCCAAATTTGTTAATAATATCATGTAATAGAATTTGATATGTAAATTTCAACTTCAAAAATAGAAGATAATTTATAATGGAATCAAAATAAACAAGATTCAAGTAAGGAATACTATTTCATATTTATTTTAAATGTAGTGGTGAATATTTTTTAATTTCATTAAAAATTTAAGCTATTAATTTTGCCGGCAGAGATGCGGCCAAGTCTCAACTCTCAAGAGACATGTTTTTTTTTTTTTAAAAATAAAAAATAAATTTTTTAAACGGTACAGTATCGTGATTGATTTAAAAACTGAAAACGGAGGGCGCACCAAAACGTTGTTTCCCACCAAAATTTCCAAACATTCAAACGAGGCCGCAAAAGAAACTCGTAGATTCAAACTTTACCGATCTGAATTCCCCAAATTATCCCTCCCACTTCAGTCTCCCGCAAGTTTCTCCCACAATTTTCAAATCACCCGCTCCCTCTCAATCTTTCAATCCATCTCTTCCCGCTCTCCCTCCTCTTTTATATAAATCCCACTTCATCTTCATCATCCTTCGTGCCTCCACATCTTTTCCTTCTCATTCACTTTCAAATTCATTCTTCTTTCGATCCTTGAATTAGCTCTATTAACAATATGCCTGCGATCCCAGAAGAGCCTTTGCTCGCTGTAAACCCAGACAGATTCTGTATGTTCCCAATACAATACCCTCAGATATGGGAGATGTACAAGAAGGCCGAGGCTTCATTCTGGACTGCCGAGGAGGTCGATCTCTCTCAGGACGGCCGTGATTGGGAATCTCTCACTCAGGGAGAGAAGCATTTCATCACCCATGTCCTTGCTTTCTTCGCTGCCTCTGATGGTATCGTCCTCGAAAATTTAGCCGGCCGGTTCATGAAGGAGGTCCAGGTCTCCGAGGCCCGCGCCTTCTATGGCTTCCAGATCGCCATCGAGAATATCCACTCCGAGATGTACAGTCTGTTGTTGGAGACTTATATCAAAGATTCTGATGAGAAGAACCGTTTGTTTCATGCCATAGAGACCGTTCCTTGCGTGGCCAGGAAAGCCGAGTGGGCCCTTCGCTGGATCGACGGTTCAGAAACATTTGCAGAGCGCTTGCTTGCCTTCGCTTGCGTGGAGGGCATTTTCTTCTCGGGCAGCTTCTGCGCGATATTTTGGCTGAAGAAGCGTGGGTTGATGCCCGGTCTCACCTTTTCCAACGAGCTGATCTCACGGGACGAAGGGCTTCACTGTGACTTTGCTTGCCTGCTTTATTCACTGCTGAGGAAGAAGCTGAGTGAGGAGCGGGTTAAAAGTCTAATTCGTGATGCCGTGGATATAGAGAGAGAGTTCGTGTGTGATGCTCTGCCTTGTGCTCTGGTGGGGATGAATGGCGATCTGATGAGCCAATACATAGAGTTTGTGGCTGACAGGTTGCTGGGAGCTTTAGGATACGGAAAGCTATACTGTGTTCAGAACCCGTTCGACTGGATGGAGCTGATTTCGTTGCAGGGTAAGACCAATTTCTTCGAGAAGCGTGTTGGAGAATATCAGAAGGCTTCTGTAATGTCCAGTTTGAATGGCAATGGTGCCGACCATGTGTTCACGATGGATGAAGATTTTTAGCTTTTCTGTAACTTAAACCCCCAATATATGTTATAGCCTTCCTGTAATAATAGATAATGATTATCGGTAAGTTTGATTGTACCTTTCTCCCAATTTAATCACTTATTTTTTTTCCCTCCATAAAAATTGATTAAAAAAAAAAATTCTCTGTATCACGAGATTGATTCAATATTTCTAGAAAAGTATTGTAGTGGCGCCTTCACTCTTCATTGCCTTGTTTGTTTTGTAGTATAGCAGCATAGCAACGATTTGAATTATACCTTGCCTAACACAACCTAATGGCATCGCCGAAGCAGATATATCAAATGTATTTTATTTATCCTGTGCTTTATGGGACTCATGTTTACTTCTGTCCTGAAATTTTTGGTTTCAGAGTTGCATTTCTTTTGTTTGCATAAAAGAAGTCATTAGTTGAACGTTTTCTCAAATGTGTTAGATAAATTTAGTTGAATGGGTTTCTCCTCAGTCCTCAGGAAATTAGAATCAGGGCTGTCATTTGAGCATTAACGCACGAGAAGATGTACAAAGATAATTGAAGAATTGGAAATTGATTTTTTCCAACAACAAAAAAATGATTTAGGATCTGCATCTTTGCTGAATGGGAGAATTATTTCTTCCAGCTGTAGCTGGTACTGGCTTCTTCAACTCGGGACTTCCCAGAGAAACTAGCTTTTGCCAGCTCCCTCAACATCTTTAGCTCATTTCTTGGCCCAGCCTTGTGTCCTTTTAGCCATTTACCCTCCACTTCTATATGCTCACTGATATCTATCTCTGGAATCGGATCTCTTGTTTCAATAAGATTGGGGCTTGGTGTAGCTGAACCAAGCACAGGGACTATAGTAGCTGTCATGGCGTTAGTTGGATCCATATATCCTGTTCCATTTCTTCTTTCAAATCCTGTTTCTGAACGCAGAGGATTTCGTGGAACTAACCCTGCATTTGGTTGGGAAGATGTCTGTATAACTCTGCACCAATGTTCCCTGGGAAGGAAAGTCAAGATAGCTCCCTTGGTAGCAAATTTTATTACATGCCTAAAAGAATTCTTGTGGGGTTGTGAGAATCTTGATAGTGATGTTAACATAGTGTACCATTGGTTGATAAGCTGTGCAATAAAAGAAGCCAAAAGAAGAACTAACAGAACCAATCCCCAGGTCTTGCCTTCAATCAGGTTTGAGTTATACTGATTCTGAACTATGAATATACCAAACACACCTACCTCGCACAAGAGGGAAACACTTTCCGCTGCTTGGACGCTCCTCCTTATGTATGGTTTGAAGGTGAAAAGATAAATGAACTGTATTGATGTGATTATCAATGCAAGCAGACTTTTACTTGATTTCTCTGGTGAGTAAGCAACAGATATGATTCCCAAACCAACCCTTCTTAATAGATCAAGAACTATATAGAATGATCTTGCCCGACCTAAAACCCTCTTGGACAATGGAATTTTGATTTCTTTATTGCTGCCATCTGAGCTCACTGCCCTCATTCTTCCAATCCCACTTTGACCATTTTTAGCCGACTTCATGTGGGTGTTTGAACCGTCTTGATCAACAAAAACAGGCACTGGACAACCCTTACAGCTATCAAAAAGAATCCCAAGTCTTGGGAGGAAAGATGAAGGTAGTCCTTCCCTGTAAAACCACTTTCCATTTGTTGACTTCCCAGTAAAGAAGAACCAAAACCTCCTGTACCATGTTTCTTCGTTTACTAATTGCCCAACTTCTTTATACTGGACAAAATTTCCAGAGAAAATTGCAATGAAGTGAAACAGGGATACTGATAAGATGAATGCTGCAGGAATTGCTGACAACAAAGCCCCGGTTATAATTCCCCTGGCCGTACCACCTGCACATAAGTATAGTCTCAGCACATCAGTGTACATAATCCTGCAAATATAGATGGCTGAAATAAGACAGTAAAAAGTAGTCTCTTACCTTTTATTACAAACGTTGATGACTGAGAAATGCAGGGCAGCATGAGAATCAGAAGAAGGAGCTCAAGCCTAGGAACTGATAGACTGCCTTGAGGTGATATTCCAGTCCTCCATCTCAAGAATAATATGATGAAAACATGAATTAAAACTAAACTGCCTCCTCCCACGCCGAGCCAGAACAAGTTCTTCTCCAAGTCAAGCCACCTGGAGAAAACACATAATTTTCATCCACGCTAAATCAGAAGTTCATTCTGTCACTAGTGGATATAACAAAATTAGAAGTCTTGTGACAGTGATTGTCTTGAGTCTAATGTTTAAGCATAAAGGTTATCGTAAAGCTATACCCTTTGTAATTTCCCAGTTTCTTGATGACATTGCTTGCTGACATCGGTTCTCCTCTCTACAAGGCAAATAATTTAACTGTGAAATGCTCTATACTAAGTACTAACGTACACGTTCAAAAAAGTGATACTACATCCAATCCAAAATATAGGACAAAGTTTGTAGTGCAATTTGCACTATAAACTTTATCTTATATTTAGGACCGATGGGGTACTTCATACTCACCAAGAAATAACTAAAATATTCACCAGAACTGAGAGGTTGACCAAAGGATGTAATTTTTATACTGAAGTTGTGCTGATAGGGTAGCCAGCCAGGTTTTGAGTTATTCTCACTTGGAAGTGCGGCTACATGTTCAGCATATGAAGTGTTTGTAGAGTCATTTTGATGGCGGTCCCTGTTATGAGACTTGGCCCTCACAAAAAATCCATCATTTATACTAAAAAAAATTTCTTTTTCTGGAAAACCTTTGGTGTCTGAGATTGAGGTACCAACATCTTTCCAAGGAAGCTTGTGATGGGGTATGAGCCACTGGAGACCTCTTGTTGCCTCAGAGTATTCAATAGGTTGATTAACAGAAAACCAGCCTGAGAGGGCAAAGACCTGTAAGTGTCCTATCATACCCTGTAAGGCAACCCATACTTCTTTTAGAGATTATATATATTTTTGAGCTTCTGAGAAATACACAATTGTTACCAAATGCTTCAATATTTACATGTAGATTAGTTGATGGACTGGAAGCAGCACATTTTGTACCTCCTGAAGCATGTGTGCCTATTGCTTCTAGATTTGCAGAAGACAGTGAAAATATAGCAGCTACAAGTGATGTGGCAATTGTCCCAGCGCTCACAAATGAATGCAAGGCAATGGATATTGCAGGAGTGGAATCTGAGGAGATCATCTAAAGGTTATAAATACAAAAATAGTAATATCTGAAGCTCTGCTTAAAGATTAACACACGTTTTTAAACATATATTTGTCTACATGTGCGCGGTATACACTCGTGAGATTCTACATTGTTGTATTAATGTATCAGGTGTTTCTGTAAGTGCACATCACTCATCCTGCAATTAATTGATTGATTTAAACAAAAGAGCTTTTAAGTCTTAATAATACTAAGAAAATGAAAGTTCAGTACTAAGAAAAAGAACAGTAACCATATGCAGAAAGAAAAGAAAAATCCATACAATGCTTTACTTCAATTTTGTTAGATGCCATATTTTCGTTTCCTGAAATATCAGCTACCTTCCCTGCAGGAACGGTAACTGACACCACTGTTTGAGTTTCTGCTTGGACAGATAACGAATATAGAGCTCTTGATAGTTCCTTTAACCTACATGAAACAAAAATCAAACATCTCAATAAATTTAAATGGCAATAATTTTAACTTTACCTGAATCATCATGTAGACAGTATCATGAACTTGTTTTTCAGTAGTATACATACAGAATTGCCGAATTCACTTGCCTGATTAGTCTTCCTCCCATTACTTCTACCATAGAGGCCTCAAAGCCAAAGACTGGCTTTGTGAACTCAACAATCATGTTGATGTGAGATTCCCTTGTCACACTTTGTGAGCTGGTCCTTAATGTAACACCAGGTTTCATTGAATCTGCCAGAAAAATTTAGGGTTTAGAACAAAGTAAAGCTTATAAGAGAATCCTACGAGTAATGTGGTGAGCAGAGTATGGCATACCATAAAGGAATGTAACAGGAGCAACAGCTAAGACAGGAGTGCCTGTCCTGCCAAATATTGTAGAAGCTAGTAAGTCAACCGTGATGATCCCAGTTCCTGAGATGTTCTTGAGCTTCAAAATGAAAACCAAAAGCCTATCAGTAGAGAGGAATATGATTGTTATAAAACAGCATAAGGGATTCCGATAAGTTATCTGCTTACTTTAAAAGCAAAATGACGGGTCTCATTATGTCTGACTTGGAAAGGAATTAAGATACCAAAGTTGACACGTAATGCGTTGAGAATCTGCTTAGTTGAATTTATTAAGGGAATGCTGAAGTCCAAGAAAATTGTCAGGTCTTCTGTTTTACTAGTTGCAATCACTGTTCTTGGGACTTTGTTAATTACCAACTCATATGATGGAACTGAAGTCCAGAAATCGACTGTAACTGGTCTTCTATCTAAGCCACCAAACTGTACTGTCAGTGCCAAAACAATACTAATTAAACATAAAATTACTACTGTATATTAATTTGGCATCTAGAACCTTACCAAAGTGAATGATCAAAGAAGAACTATGGTTTATCTTGAACCTGTTTCCAGCTTGATCTGCACAAATATTATCCGCAACTTGGATTACTGCACGCCCATATGCACTTTTTGAGGAGAGAATCACTTCAAGACTATAGTGAGTGCCTGGTCTAATAATTTGCAGAGAAGAAGCAAGCACATGGCCTGGACCAATCACGAGGACCTTGCAGGAGGAACCACCATTTAAATATTTAAAACCTTTTAAGAAATAACGGAGGATGCTTATAAACATAGTTCTAGTCATTAGAAACTAACTTACATCACAGTTTGATGAGTTCAGACAAATAAATCCACCCAGTCCAGTGCATGGTTCGCTGAATGTGATATCAACTGATACGCTCTTGGCATTTGTATATGTCTGTTCACTAGAGATGATTGCAG
Organism: Acacia acuminata; assembly: GCA_019022655.1. NCBI lineage: Eukaryota > Viridiplantae > Streptophyta > Magnoliopsida > Fabales > Fabaceae > Acacia > Acacia acuminata. Next base: position 189,093 of record JAFJYI010000292.1, read on the forward strand.
TTGGGGGTATTCTGTCTATTGTGAAACCATCAGAAAGCAAACTTAAATAAGAGAAAATGAAATTTCTCTTTAATTTTCATTCAAACAAGAGAGAGTGTGGGTAATCACCTATAAACCATGAGTAAGTTGATGAACTTGTTTCTCCTTTGTTTGTAGTAACATTGAGAAGAAAGTTATGCTCATCATTTATAGTTAAGTTCCTCAACACAATGCCATTAGCTCCGCAAGGAACCACCTTTGCCATCAAGCTGTTTCACAAAAAAATAAACACCCATATCATATTCACAACCTGAACTAGATGTAATATTGTATGTATATATATATTTTCATATCAAGAATTGGTTGACGACTAAGATGAACATAAACAATAATGGAGGAGTTCCCAAATAACCGTATTACCAAAAGAACGATAAAGAGAAACCACATACCTCACAGGAAAATGAACAAACACTTCTCTTACAAGCATTGGTGCCATCCAACCTCTTAACTAGGTACTGGAAAATGGCATTAGAGGACCTGGTCAGAGGTGGTGGTTTGCGACTAAAATGAACGAGAAGCGAGGATTCTGCTAGGCTTGACTGTAAATCCACCATTATCCATATGAGAGAAAGAAGTTGAAGAAAGTTGAGTGTAGCCATATTAGCAGCTGCCATATACTCTCCTCACAAGCATTGAAGACAAAATTAAGGTGAAGAAAGATGAAGAGTTGGAGTTTGAGGTTGCTGGAAAGAAAGCACAATGCAGTTATTGGCACTGGGAATTGAATTCACAACGTTCATCACAAGCTTTAAATGCACAAGACACCAATAAACCCTCATTACAACAACCACAACCATTACTGTCAGCGTCATAACTGCTGCTTTCAACAAGTTGAAAAATCCCATGTTACTTTTTTTCGCCAATCCCAATAATTATTTTATTTTGAAGAAATTTACGACATGCACACTACTGAGCTAGTACAGAAGTAGCTACCTGATATGCCTTTTCTTTTATCAATTATTACTCATTATTGAGTTGCTTGTGCCTTTATTTAAAAAAAAAAAAAAAAAAAAAAACACACACACACACACACACAGGGATTACTATTAAAGGCACTTATTTTTTTTCCTGAACTAATGTCAACTTTTTCTGCGTTTCTGGAAGTTAAAATTGATACTGATAATATTCAGACTTAATTGTTGTGAATGAAGAATAAATAGAGCTGAATATCTCTTCAATGGTAGAAATTGTGCTAATAATAAGCATCAGAGCTTTAAATTTTCTGAAACGAAAAGGGTGAGATAAGATGAAGGCAGGCTTTTTATTTTGCTTGAAGCAAATAAGAGAATAAAGGAAAGAATTCTCGCTTTTAAATCCAGCTGGTTTCATTATGTAACATGAAATTGTCACAATCCAGAGAACAGACATTCATGGCTTCCAATTGGTTTTATTTTTTGTTTCTTACTGAGACATTTATGACGGCCATTTTCACAATCACAGCTTTAAAAACGTGGATTAATTATGATGCATTAGATATTTTTAAAAAACTTTCCTGCTTAATGTCTTTTCTATTTTTCCTGTTGCTCCGTGTAATGAAGTTAATTTTTTTCTTTTTTTTTTTTTTAAAAAAAAAAATCATTTCAAATGTAAGGAAGTAAGAATAGAAACAAAGATGAAGAAAATGAAGAAGAGGAAAGATGAGATATTTGTATGACCAGAGGCGGATCTATATTGTTAGTTGGGGGCACGTGCCCACCCTTAAATTTTTATATATATATATATATATTATAAATATAATTTAAAAAATAAATAAAAAATCCAGTCCATCTTGCCCCCTCGTCTCTCCGTCATTCTCACCCAGCGGATCGACAGTTGCGACTCTGCGAGAGCATGAAGCCGACTCTGCAACTCTTGGCATGTGAAGCAATAAAAGGCTAAAATATGCCCAATTTCATGGATTATTGTATTCTTCAAGAGTTGGATGACATTGTCTATGGATCACATTCTCTCAAGAGTCATGAGCATGAAGCCGAACTCAATCTGCAGTATTTGGAAATTAACATATCCTCTCTAAGATTCCTTTGCCAGCCATCCATGATGTTCCATAAGTATATACATACAAATCAGGCTATCCACCCTGCGTTTCTGGGATGACAAGACCTTGTTCCTCTCTATGTTCATCAACAAACTTGAGCATAAATACGAAATAATGCTCCCACTATTACTTCTACTTTTCTTCTTTTTCAATCTACCCTTGGTCCGTTCACAACATCAAGCAAAACTCTGAAAAATATTCTCTACTAAACTAGTAGAAAAAACATTATCTATGCCATTAGTATTAGTAATAGTGGTTATATAAATCCATACTAATATAAATCCATACTAACTTTGGTATTCATATTCATTTAAGTTGTGAATGTTCCTTGCTTTTTCCTTTTTCCTTTGGTTAATGTTTTATATTGAAAAGATGTATTTGATCAAGATTGATAATGAATAAATTATGATGGAATTCCAAAAAATAAGATAGAAGGATGACATTGTAATTATTTTTATTGTAATATACTTTTGTTATTAAAATATATGGTGTCCAAATTTTTACTATTTCTAACAACACTTAATCTTACTTTTCCTTTTATATTTTTTATTTTTTAATGCATTTAAAGTTTTCTTTAAATAAAAAAGTTTCGGGGGCGCTGCCCCCAACCCCCACATCCCCCACTAATGGTACCCCTTCCATAAATTTCTGGATTTACCCCTATGTATGAAATGTGGGTAAGCAACCATATCGTGCAGCCAACAGACCACAGGTTCATAAATCCAAAGGGAAAAAAAATGAAATCAAGACTATGACAAGCATTTTATGGTCCCAACCTTTAATAAATCAAAAAAGTATTCCAACACGGTCTCTGGTCTGGACCACTATTCCATCATTCATGAGCCTTCATGTTTGAGACATGAACTCAACTCTCTATACATTGCTCCCACTTTCATAGATCAATTGATATGAATTAGTAATGACTTAAAACTGTTTGGTTCAATCTCCCATAAAATTCCTCATTTCTCTGAGAAAACAGGAAAAGAGAATCACTAACATGCTGTAAATTTAAAATTTTAAACCAAGATGCAAGATTAACTTTTACAGTGCCCAAACATAAATGGATATCTCTTCGTGAATATTTTGTAAATTATACTACTATTTGTAGACCGGAGGCTTTAATGAAGTTTCACTGTGTCGCCTTTAAGAGGAAGCACGAAGACATTGTAAATGTCAATGACCATTCTTCTTTAAAACATAGCCGGTCTGGTGTCAGTCTTCTGCCTTACCTTGCTAAATTAATTTTTGAAGTAACTTTCGCCAACCCATCCTCGGTTTGGTTGGTTCAGCAGCACTTCCAAAACAAATTCAATATTCAATTTAAATATAACACCTAACTAACTAATTCATATACCACCAAGCATTTCGTTGAAACATGGTTATTAAAATGGGTCTAGACCGGCCAGTCCGACCACGAAATTGGGGAACTAGTCACCTAACCGGTCCGATCTGACCGGTTTGACTGGTTCAATGCTTATTTAGATTTCATGACTTCAAAAATTCATATATAATTTTACATATTTTCAAAAATTATAAATTAAGACTCTATAGAAAGTTTGAGATGTCTACTTTCTACAAAGCCGGTAAAATAGATTGCAACCCACAACTCCAGCCCACAAACCCGCCAAAAGTGGCAGACTCGGACTAGGTAAACGCCAGCCCATCAAGGGGCAAGCTGCATAGGCCCGCTTAAAGAACCCTTTTTATTCTTTTGTCAGTTTTCCATTAAAAAAAAAAAAAAAAAACCTAAATACTCTTATTCTCTTTTCTTTCATGGTATGTTTGACTCATTTCTCATGCTTTTTATGTGACTTTTTTCACTTTTATTTTTATACTATGTTTACTTATTGTACTGTATTTAAATTAAAGAGAGGTGTTTATATGTATTTGTGATGTAAATGAGTGAAAGAAAAAAATGATATGAGAGTATAATAGTTGCTCACTTGCTTGACACAAAGTATAAAAGAAATGGAGTGTGATATGAGTGGATAGAAGAGGAAGAGAGTGAAAAACTAAAATAAAAGAGGGATGGTGACAAAGTTCTTTTTTTTTAAAAAAATGGATTAAGGTGCATTTTTGCTCTTAAAGTATATCTTATTTCGGGAGCAATTTTGCCCTAAAAGTTTCAAAAACGGAGCAATGTTGCCTCTCCGTAAAGTCAAAAACCCTAACGTTGACCGTTAGTTGACTGTTAGGGTTTTTAACAGAGGGGCAACATTACTCCGTTTTGAAACTTCAGGGGCAAAATTGCTACTTTTTTTTGGAGCAATGTTGCCCATGAAGTTTCAAAATGAAGCAATGTTACCCCTCCGTTAAAAACCCTAACGTTGACCATTAGTTGATCGTTAGGGTTTTTAACGGAGGAGCAACATTGCTCCGTTTTGAAATTTTAGAGGCAACATTGCTACGCCGAAAACTTTAAGGGCAAATATGCTCCTGAACGCATACTTTAAGGGCAAAAATGCACCTTAACCCTAAAAAAATTGGCAGGCTTGGGCAAGCATTTTGCCTTGATTGATTGCACAAGCCTGTCTGTTTTAGCCCGCGAGTTGTGGTGGTATCGGCCCATAACCCACGAACTAGTTCAAATTACCGGCTCTAACTTTCTAATGCAAAAATAAAAATCACTAAAATAGTATTATCATTCGATCCTCAACAATTCTCCAATTCCAAAATTATTTCAAAAAATATTAACGCTTAAGCTTATTTCCTCACCGGTCTGGCCTTATATTAGCTCCCATTTAACTCTTACCTAACCAATTACCTAGACTGGTTCAATGCCGATCTGAATTTAATAACCTTAAGTTCAACACTTTAATTGACTACGGGTGGTGCTTGCTTAAAAAAAAAAAGTATTGAATTCAAGTTCTAGGAATGCGCCAGTGTTGAATACTCCAAATAATGATATTCAGCAATTTATGGCCAGATTAGATTAATATCTATTACTCCCTCCAGTCCTAATTATAAGACAACATTTAAGAGTTATTTTTTGTCCTAATTATAAGACAACATTTTAATTTTTATCAATTTCTTCCTAAAATATCCATATTTTATTCTCTCAAATATATTTGGTTTTTGGTGAGTATATATATATGGTACATAGACTTTTCCCGTCAGTAAAACTTTTAAATTGTTGTATTTTAATTTATTTATCGATCAGCTGACATTAATTACGCGCGTGCGCGCACACACGCGAGTGCGCGTGTGTACATATACACACATATGTGTATATATAGCAAGACCATTATTTCAATTAGAAAGCATGTAAAAGAACAATTCTAGGTTAGAGAGGTATGTGATAGGAGTTGTTAATTCACTTTTACTTATGTCGTTTTAAATTTATATAAGGGCATTTTAAGAAAATGAGTAAAATTAACTAATTTAACTCCTCTCCTTAATCTCTCCAAAAACGATTAAATATGTCCTATAATTAGGACCCAAGGGAGTATAATAATTTTCCCTTACCCATTAGGGATGGATTAGGGGGGCAGGGGATGGCCCCCCACCTAATTTTATATATATATATATATATATATAAAGAGATATCTTTTTTTGTCTACGGCTTATTTTAAAATTTTGACTACACACAAACAAACTCACCCACAAAAGAAACTTATTATGTATAACTTGCTTATCTTTTGATCTCAATATTTGGTAGTTTCGTATAATCTTGACTTGCGTTTGGTCCATAATTTGAGTTTGAAATTGTCGTATGTTAACAAAATATAAGGAGATATCTACACGTATATACAAGTTAATAAGCTACGCTTGTTTGATTCTATTGTATTTCATCATTTGTATTTTAAAAATGTAGTTAATCCTCTTTCAGTCTTAAATATAAGATATATTTATCTAATTTAAATAGATTAAAAAGTTGGTTGAGTAGGGTTTTTTTTTTTTTTTTTTGGATACATAAGAGTTTAGGTGGGGTAAACAGGTACCTCATCAAAGGCACGACTTTAGGCTCAAAGAGTACTTACAGAGTAATTAAATTTGATATGTATTTTCTAAAACACCCTAATCATCATCTTCCCTAATTTCATTATTCACTATCTTCCTTGATTATTGTTAACTGTTACGGACCGGCCCAAAAGCCTCCAAGTCCATAGCAAGGCCCAAGTAAGGCGTAATCCGCCAATCATGGCGGGAGAGCCGTAAATCCCGCTAGGCAGATTCATCCCAATCATATCCATCCACCGAGATACTCGTCCCATTTAGGAAGTATCTCGGATATCCGCCCATTAATGACACGTCACATTAATGGGATATCGTCCAATATCCGCCCCATTAATGGCCCCCATTAATGGCGTGCCCCGGATATTGCACCAGACGCCTCTATAAATATAGAAGGCAGGTAACAAGGTACGTACACTCTAAACCTAGACTATTTACATACATCTCACCGTGCACACACAAGACCCCTTGTCGTGTACGGTGATCCCACGCTCTCCGGTTATCTCCTTCATAGATACCTGTGTCCGCCGATACATCCAAGATCAATCTACCAGCCCCCGGCCGGACATCTCGTGTTCTACACCGTAACATTGGCGCCGACCGTGGGACCATAAATTTCTATCCCCGCGACCATCAATGGCTCACACCGAAGCCACACGCAAAACCAGCAATTGGACAAGCCGAACGAGGAAAGTCCGGTACCCCCAAATCAACCTAAGGCCGGCCCGAGCCGGTCACGGACTCATGATCGACCATCCCGAGGAAAAACTCGGAAGGATACGTTCATCGACTCGAAACCACCTCGCTTCCATCGACAAATCTCTCGCATGAAGAATCCCCAAAGGATCGCCCCTGACAGATCCGGTTCGGACGCTTCAGTACTAGACACCGACGTCCGCATACTGAGGAGAACCCAAGAGGCGATGATTCAGAGATTCGAAAACAAGGAAAAGTTCGATCACCTCCAAAGACAGGAGGATTTCCATGCTCTGGAACAAATGATAGAGGAAAAGCTTGAGAACCTTTTTCAACGCGGAAACCCGAGAAGCCCGGAGTAAGAGGAAGGAGGTCGTACGCTGGATAGCAATAGTCCGCGTACCAGCCCGTAAACGAATCAACATTCCCGTGGCGGGGAAAGAGGGGGACGGGCAGAGGGAGCGAGATCGCCAACCAACCCCCAAAAGGCACAAAGAGGCACCTTTGCGGAGCGGGATAGGAAGGCCGGAGGCGAAGCGCAGCCACCATGACGATGATAGGGAACCGGAAAACCGAGATCGTGAACACGACTCGGACGAACTACGCGAGGCGATCACTACGCCTCGGACACGAGGATCGCCGCGGTATAAGATGAAATACTTGGCCGGCGGGGGACTCCATTCTCACGAGCTACGGCCACGGCTCCTTACCCGAAGAATTTTGACCTAGCCGACCTCCCCCAATATGATGGGACCCAGGATCCACGTCATCACCTCGAGTTATTTGAGAAGTTAATGTGGGTAAGATCAATAGAAGGTCTGGTGATACTAAGACTCTTCTCGCCACGCTAATCAGGCCGGCCCACAAATGGTTGAGTTCGCTCCCAATAATTCCATTCGGAATTTTGAAGACCTTGGTCGTAAGTTTGAATTACACTTTGCCACCAAAGAAGAAACAACCGAAATCTCAATTCACGCCGAGTAAAGTGAAGCAAAAGAAGGGCGAAACATTGCGAAGTATCCGGATCGGTTCGAGATACGGCAATACAGTACGATCCTTATCGAAGAGGTCCATGTGCACCGCTCGTCAACGGATGGACCCGATGACGCGCCCGGCCCGACACCTATGCAAGAATCGAGTATATTCCTTGACGGAATTCTATCGAAGCGAAGAAATATCTAGATGTCGAGCAAATGGAAATCGCCAATGCGAGATGAGCCCGAGAAGGCAAGGAATTCATCACCCGAAAGAAGAGACCGGACCGACAAGCACAAGGCGGAGCCTCGCCGACGTGGCAGAGAGCCGGTCCGACGGAGCGAACGGACAATAAGGGGACGTACGGAAACTATACCCTTGAATGTCCCGCGATCCCACTGTGGAAGGAGGTCGCGCAGACCGAGATGAGGAAGGTAACGAAGCCAAAGCCTTTCAGAAACCGGGCCAATACTGACCGGGGAAGTTTTGCAGCTTCCACGACGTTCCGGACACACCACGGACGAATGCTACGAACTCGGGATGCTATTGAAAAATTTGTAAGAGAAGGAAACTACGCCAATACGTCATCAAAACTCAAGGGAAATCGGTTTAGCGGAATGGTAGCCGCCAAGCGCAGAGTCCGCCCACGAACGTCGGACTCGAAAAGAAGCGGAGAACCGGCCCTCCAGGAGGGCTACCCGGACGCCGATCTCCAATGCACGGGATCGCGTGGCGGCTTTGGAGGAGGTGGAGATACAATAAGTCGGGCCGCAAGAAATACCCACGCGAGAGGTATTAACGGTAAAAAGAGGTGCCGAGGTTCAAGGGCACGTCGGCAAACCCGAAACCACCCTTGGTCTTCACCGACGAGGAGCTCAAGGAGGTTATTCCCGCCATCAAGACGGATTGGTCATCACCGGATCGTCGTAAACCGCCAGTCAAACGGATATTTGTCGACGCAGTAGTTCGGCCGACATAATAAGCCGGGATGCATACCGAGAATGCACCTCGATGTCGAAGACCTAAAGCCATGCAAATCTACCCTCATCGGGTTCAATGGAGAGCGTTCCTTCCCAAAAGGATATGTCGACCTCAGACCGACTTGGGAACTAAGGAAGCCTTCAAATCGGGACGGGTAAGGTTTGTAGTGGCGCATTTCCGCTCCCCTTACAACATTATATCGGGCCGACCCACTATACACGGTTGGGATATGCCGGCATCCACTAAGCACCGTAAATTGAAAATGATCAATGATCGAATCAAGGTGGTTGAAGTGTCCAGGGGACCGTAAAGCGTCGCGGCGGTGTTACTTCGAAGCCCTCCGTGTGAGGAGGACAAGACGTCATCCCCGCCCGGCCGCAAACCAACGAGGTAATGACTAATGACGAAAAGAGGGCGACCCCGGAACGGTCAACATGGTAGAACTAGACCTCCGTGAACCGAAAACCCACGCCCGAGCCGGAAGGGGAGTTGGAGGAATTAATCCTCGGGACGGACCTCCAAGACAACTAAAATCTAAGCAGGGACGGACGCAGAGATCAAGGCAAGGCCGATCAAATTTTAAGGCAAAACCAGGACGTCTTCGCCGGACGTCCCGAAATACCCGGATCGACCCACACTTCGTCACAAGCTAGCCATATGGCCGGGTCGAAACCAGTGGCCCGAAGAGGAGAAATATCTCGCACGACAGTGCGAGTAAAAGCCCTCGAGAGTCACATTGAAGAGCTCCGTCGCCGGTTCATAAGGGAAATACAATACACGACCGGCTCTCTAACGTGGTCATGGTGTTAAAACCAACAGCAAATGGAGGGTGTGCACAGACTACACCAATCCGAATAAAGCATGCCCCAAAGACTCCTTTCCCATGCCCAAGATTGATCGGCTAGTGGATAACTCGGGATACCAACCGCTCTCTTTTATGGATGCCTACTCCGGTACAATCAGATCGCTATGCACCCCGACGATCAAGAAAGAACCGCCTTCATGACGGATAAGGCGAACTATTGCTACAACGTCATGCCATTTGGATTGAAGAATGCCGGAGCTACATACCAACGCATGATGAATCGAGTCTTTGAAGATCAAATCGGTCGTAATGTGGAGGTATATATAGACGACATGATAGTGAAGTCAAAACACCCGGAGCAAAGACATCCGGATCTAGAGCAGACGTTTGACAAATTAAGACAATACCGCATCGTTGAACCCGGCGAAATGTGCGTTCGGGGTGCCCGCTACGGGCAAGTTTTTGGGTTTTATGTTGACCAACCGAGGGATTGAGGCCAATCCGGACAAATGCAAGGCCGTGCTAGATATGCAGCCCCCAACTCCAAGAAGGAGGTGCAAAGAATCGACGTGTCGCTTGGCGGCCCCGACAAGATTCCTACCGAGGTCGGCCGAGAAAGCTCTACCTTTCTTTAAATTATTGAAGAAAGAAACCCAGGGAGGATGGAATACTTGACCGCGAGACGGCCTTTGAAGAAATCAAGAAATGCTTGGCAACCCCATGCATCGACAAAGCCGGAGCAAGGGGAGACCTTGTTCCTATACCTATCGGTAGGGATGAAGCGGTAAGCGCCGCCTTGGTAAGAGAAACCGAGGCCGGACGTACACCCATCTACTTTGTGAGCAAAGCGTTACAAAACGCCGAGCTAAGATATCAAAAGCTCGGAGAAAATGGCATTCGCATTATCGACAACGGCAAGGCGACTTCGCCCATACTTCCAGTGGACATCGGATTGTGGTCCGGACCAATCAGCCCGATCCGGCAGATTTTGCACAAACCGGATCCGGTCGGGCGGATGACAAGTCGGGCAATTGAATTATCTCGAATTCGACATCACCTTTGAGGCACGGCAGCAATCAAATCACAAGCACCGCGGACTTCATCGTGGAATTGACTCCGGTTATGACCGACACCGACCGGGAAGGTATTTGTGGACGGGTCCTCCAACCCAAAAGGCAATGGAGCAGAGTCATTGTCGAAAGCCCCGAGGGAATCGCTATCGAACATTCCCTCCACTGAGTTCCCGACCTCTAACAATCAAGCCGAATACGAGGCCCTCTTAGCCGGATTGGCTCAAGCAAAAGATAGCGGAGCTGAGCGAATTAAGGTGTTCACCGACTCACAACTCGTCGCCGCACGTATTGATGGCAATTTATCAAACAAAAGGCCCCTTGTTGGCCAAGTACTTGAATAAAGCAAAAGAGATAATGACGGAATTCGAAGAAGTCGTTGTCTCTCACATCCCGAGAGAAGAGAATGCCCGGCCGACATCCTATCCAAACTCGCAAGCACCAAAGGTCCGGGGAGTCAAAGAACGGTCATCCAACAATTTGGCCGAGCCCACGTGCATCATGACTATCTCGTCCGGACGGACCGGAGAAAACCAATCGAAGATTACCGGAAAGAGGGATCATTCCCACGACTCTACCGAAGCGAAGAAGCCGATAAGAGAAGCCGCCATCTACACTATGGTCGATGACCGCCTATACCGGAAAGGAGTACATTGCCCAATGATGCGATGCCTCAGCGAGTCCGAATCGGTATGTACCGACCGAAATACACGAGGGATGCAACGCCAAAGACATGGGCGGCAAGGCTTTGGCTAGGAAGGCATTGCGGCTACGGATACTATTGGCCCACCATGATGCATGACGCCATGGAGACCGCCAAGCGGTGTGACAAGTTGCCGAAACATGGCGGATCTTATGGCCGCCGCCTACGTAGTTAAAAGGGATGCCGGGCTCCATGGCCCTTCTATAAATGGGGAATGGATATTCTTGGCCCATTTAAACCGGCGCCGGACAGCTCAAATGGCTCATTGTCGCTGTTGACTACTTCACCAAATGGATCGAAGCGGAAGCGTTAACTACGATAACGTCGTCGGGATTATGAAATTCGTTCGTCACAATATCTTCGCTCGGTTCGGGATACCCGAAGTCGTCACCGACAACGGAACCCGCTTTACGGACCAAAGATTCCAGCCTTAATGTCCAACCTCGACATCAAACAACACTTCTCCTCCGTCGAACATCCGCAGCCTAATGGGCTGCCGAGTCCGCCAATAAGATCATTCTCGACGGATTGAAGAAACGCATGTTAAAGGCCGACTCTAGTTGGACCGAACAACTCCACAAGTTGTTCTATGGGGATACAGACGAGTATGCAGACCTCTACCCAGAAACTCCCTTCCGGCTAACATATGGATGCGAAGCAATGATTCCGTAGAAATCGGGCAGCCATCGTGGAGGAAGATCGAGCGGACAGATGGACTAAGATCAAATGACGACGCCTTAAAGACAGATCTGGACTCGATAGATGAGATCCGAGTCACACTCATTCATTGCCGGAACTTGCCGCAAGCAGCTTACTCGCGGCCAAATATAATCGCAAGGTTCGGCCACGATCCTTTAACCGGGTAACCGGTACTTCGGAGGGCCGATATAGGTAATAAGAACTCCGCGACGAAAAACGGCAAAGAACCGGGAGGGACCGTATCGTGTTAAAGAAAAGCTTGACGTCGGGGCATATGTTCTCGAAACTTTGGCAAGAAAGCCCGGTTAAAAGGACATGGAACGCCGATAAGTTGAAAATCTACTACAAACTAGCCCAAGATCGGCGGCTCGGTCATTCCTTACTTTCTTTCATGTTTTTTGCAATTCCTTTCCAACTTTCCCTTGCTTTGTATTTGAATAATTTATGACCATTTGTACGCTCTTTAGAGCCGCTTTATTTAATGAAGGAATACCTCAAAGAGGAGGCGCTAACGTGCACGATTATTTGCTTAAGCTTGAAGCCGAGGCCACCAAGCCCAAAGAAAAACCCGACTCCGAGGTACCCATACCCGGCCGAAACCAAAAACATCTAGATGTATGACACCGGCCGTTGTACTCCGACGCGCATAGGTAAGAGCTCGGCGAAAACGCCATACGTGGCCTTCGCGAAATTGACGCGTCAACGCTCGCCGTTTAAGAAGGCAGCCGTCATCCCGACCCCGATCAAGTCAAAATGTCCGATCCGAGGTACTAGACACCTCGGTCGACATGTGATGCCTCGCCTTAAAACGGTTCCTACCATCTTTCCGCTATTTAAGCCGGGATGAGGCAAACATGCGGTTAAGTGAACACCCCCGAGGGTACGACATACAACCCCTGTCCCACTCTCCCACACCGCGGTGTTGGCCGAGTACACGACTTGTATATAATGCAGTCAATAAATTTCAAACAATGAAATTTAAGAAAGGCGTAAAGGCGGATAAATAAATTCCCCATAAGTCATACAAAGTTACGGCACGAACGCCGGAGTCAATAAAGTACAAAGGCACGTACGCCCACTAACAATAAAGGTTAAAGCTTAACTAGAAGGACCGGCCTCGGGAGCACTCCGGTCGCCTCACTCTCCGCATCCGACTCTCCCCTTCCGCACCGGACGCAAGGGCGTAAGGAGGTTGATACGAAACCAACGTTCCGTCTTCCACAAAGGCACGAAAGTCGTAGCCGTCCAAGTTAAGCTCCGTCTTCGGATTCAAAAGTCGGATCCGCTCCAAGTGCATTCTCGAAGCATCGGCGATACCGCTTTAGAAGCTCGTCGGACTCTAAGCGCTCCCGCCGCGATACGGCGAGCCGCCTCGACGGCTTTAACCTTATCAAACAACGAACCGCGCTGTTCTTGCGGGGTTTTCACCACGCCATACTTTTTCGCCGCTTTCTCGGGCCGGACACACTCGAGGCCGACTTCTCCGCCCCTTCTCGTGCCCGTTGCATATCCGACTCCACCTTAACGAACGCCTCCTTGGCAAAGATCCCGTTCAGGCCGGGGCAAAGATCCCGCTCCTCCTCCATAAGGCGCAGCTTGGCCTCAAAGATCGGCTAATGCCTTTTTACGGAGGCCGCCTCGCCCTAATGCCTTCGATTGGCCTCAACCTCGGCCCTAGCCGCTTTCGCCGCCCGTTCTCCGTGTCGCCCGAATGTACTTCTCCCTTACAATCATATAGGCTGCCGCAGAAACCTATGGATTTACACAAGTACCGCTCTGCGGCGAGCACCTCCTCAGCACTAGGAGGGGACAAGGCTCGGCTCTCCATAAACTCCCGAGGGGGGAGAAAAGCTACATCCAGCTCCTTGGTCACCCCCTTCTCAAATACAAAACTCCGAGGAAGCATGGAGGAAGGACGTACGGCACGCTTGAAGGAGGAGGAGGAGGCGGAGCGGCCGAAGACGCCGGAAGAACCGAGGCGAAGGAACGGTCGCGGCCCAAAGAGGCCGCAGCTTCACCCTCCGAGACGACAACCCGCTTCCCTTGGAAATGGCCGGAACCCCGCTCGAGGGGATCCGGAGGGCACGGATGGGGCCGAAGTCTCGACACCGGACACCTTGGCCTTCTTGGCCACAACGGGGGCATCGGCCTCGGCACGGTAGCCTTGGTAGCGGGCAGCCGCTTTCCGAGACCGACCGTCAAGAAACCGCGCCGGATTCACCTTCTTCAAGTAGCGGGAAGGGCCTTCATGTCTTGGCCGAAAAGGACAGTAAAAAGAAATCAAGCACTAAGCACAAATTAGCAAAACAATATACAAAACACGACTAAAGGAATAAAGAGCATGGCAAACGGGGACTCCTACAATTCGAAGGAATTGGCCTAGATCCCTCCCCGGATATGAAAAAGGCCGCACTCGGGATGCCATAATGCTCCACGAAGGCGTCCAATCTCGGACGTGAGGAACCATCTCGGGTAGCAGAGTCTTCGAGAGATCTCGGGAAGGACGAGGGGCTGGCCTTGTGATGATTCTCCACCCAAGATATAAAGGAAGCGCCACCCCACATCGGCAGCCTCGACCCCCTTCGAAAACCAAGCCGGCTTACCGGTACGGCGACAACCTTAAAAAAGGCACTCTTGAACCGCTTAAAAGATTCTCGAGAAAGGCTTCATGAGCTTCCTGGTCGGGATTAACGCGGAGAGACACTAGCCCTTTTAACTTGTCACCTTCCTTAGGTGTGCCAGGGGTAAAAGGGCCGAAATAGTAGAAGAAGAGATTGGTCGAACAAGGGATTGGAACCGGGTAGGAACGACACAATTGCTCGAAGGCTACCAGGTAAGCCCACCCGTTCGGATGAAGTTGAGACAGGGCCGGTCTCGTGTGCATCGTGGCAAGCATTTGAAAACGGGTGAAAGGAAACCGACACCAACCCGTGTAAGGTAATCCCGATAAAAATGAAAGAAATTGGGACCGCCTACTTCTCGTTCAACACAAACAAGCTCGTCGGCTTCCGGCACGAGGAGACGACCCTCCATGGTGGGTAGGTCTAACCGGCAATATCCTCGTCCGACATAATGGACCGGGTCTTCAAGACCTCGTGGGACACCTGTGGATACCTACGACACAGGGCCTCGGGTGGACTAGAAGAATCCGATGTCTCGGCCTCGGCCTTTTTCTTTGAAGGTAAAGATTTCGGAGCCATTAACCTATAGGCAAAATAAAAGGAAATTAGCAGAGTTGGAAATACCTGGAAAAACAGGATTAGAAGGCAAAACAGACTATGACTCGGACGAAAGGGCACGCCAGAGAAGGGGGACCCAAAGGACGCCGATGCCGGCAAGATCCAATAATCGAGGTGGCCCGAAGTCTTCGACGCAATGTGAAATGAACTCTCGCCAAGCAAGCCCCAACAGGGCCGAGATAATCACCAGGATAAGAGTCCAAACTTGTAGGGGATGGACCCTCACGGAAACTGATCGGTAGGGCCGTCAAGGCAGGAGCACTAGAACCGGTAAAAGAACCTACCCCGGCCCGGAAAGGTGAAAAGGTAGGAACGGTGTTTGCCGGAATTCGAACCATGGAAGGTGACAAAGCTCTAGCGAGATATGGGTTGAGGCCCATTCGCCCGTAAGAACCATTCCCACCTCGACGAAGAGGTGCTAACCTCTCTGCTTCCGGAGCTCGGTCCCAAGAACCCGAGAAGAAGCTCTCGGGTAACGAGCGCGAAGAAACTCCTCTTCCTCGGGGTGAGCGTTGTTCTGACTCTAAGGAAAGGTCTATGTCTATCCATCGAAAGAGGAACTAGAACCTAAGGACTACGGACTTCACGTCAAAGGCAAGGAGCATATAGAGCAGAACACAGAAACTAATCTTAAAAGAAAGCTCAGAAGGCCAGGAGAATGGGAAAAATAGAGGAAAAACCAGAGATTATCTAAACAAGACAAAGTATGCCGTAAAAGAGTAAACGCAAGGACGGAAAATACCTGAGTAGAAACAAAGAAGATGACTTGAACGAGTGAAATGTAACGAAGAGGATGACTTGAACGACCAAAATGTAGGACAATGGAGTTCTCAAGGGAAAGAAACTCGGAGCAAGTTCTCTACAAGATTGTAGGCTTGAAATAGTGAAAAACGCAAATATAAAACAAAAACTGCGAAGAAGGAGAGGGAACGCCGGGGGCATTTCGGTCTTTAAACATGGACACGATGGGAAATGCACGACATGATGAAGGAGCATTAAATGCGCACGCTAATCAAGACACGGAACGGCGCGACGTATGCATCTCTTTCCAATCGACACGCAGTGTGTGAAAGACACAATGATGGCGCTACTTTAAAGAAGACCAAACGGTTTACCCGCGAACGGGGACTTACAATCTAAATCCGAGGCCGCCTAATGTGCCCTTGCCTGGGACGGCCCAAGGCACCATCCAGGGAACTTCACAGAGGTAAGCCGCGCATAAGGAGCCGGCCGGGACAAAGCATAGGCCCCTGGCCACACGCCGACCGGGAGTATCACACACCTCGCCGTCCAACAACATGAACAGCTAAGTCAAGGGGGCAATCGTTATTGACCGGCCCAAAAGCCTCCAAGTCCATAGCAAGGCCCAAGCGGGAAGGCGTAATCCGCCAATCATGGCAGAGAGCCGAAATCCCGCTAGGCAGATTCATCCCAATCATATCCATCCACCGAGATACTCGTCCCATTTAGGAAGTATCTCGGATATCCGCCCCATTAATGACACGTCACATTAATGGGATATCGTCCAATATCCGCCCCATTAATGGCCCCCATTAATGGCGTGCCTTGATATTGCACCGTACGCCTCTATAAATATAGAAGGCAAGTAACAAGGTACGCACACTCTAAACCTAGACTATTTACATACGCCTCACCGTGCACACACAAGACCCTTGTCGTGTACGGTGATCCCACGCTCTCCCGGTTATCTCCTTCATAGATACCCAGTGTCCGCCGATACATCCAAGATCAATCTACCAGCCCCTGGCTGGACATCTGTGTTCTACACCAGAACATCGAATATGAAAACTATCTTATATTTAGGATAAAAATCAACTCCCTAAATATATGTTATATCATGGATCGAAGGGAGTAATTTGCTGGAATATACATAGTCCCTTCCCGGTGGATTAAGGTCATCCAAGCCCAATGCAAGTAGGACTGTTATATGATAGATTTCTTTCAATTTTTTATATATTAGGTTTGTATTACATTTTAAGTATTTTATTTATGATATAATATTTTTTATTTTCAACCCCTCATTAAATCACCTGAGTCCAGCACTGCCTACCATATCCTTAATTTCACAACCTCCATTGTCAAATCACATTAATTCAGCATACAAGTCTGAAATACGATCAAATTTCGCTTTCCTTTTTTTTTTTTTTTTTTATATAAAAAAAAAATGGTTTAATGTTAGCATGCCGAATAACCCACGCAGCACGCAAGCATGCACCACTTTTTGTTTTTTGGTTGTCCCCGTTCGGTGAGAAAACTTGAGGCACTATTTACTTGCGGGATTCGATGCGTCTGAACTCAGAAATAAAGGTCATGACTATATACCACCATCCTGATTCCAACCCAACAATCCAATCCGCTTCCGACTAAAGCACATCATGAATCAGTTGGTCATTCCCATTCAAATGTCAAACTAGCACAAGAGAACAAAATGAAGAAAATATATGTGTGCGTGTGTTCAAATTTCGATGCCAGTACTGCTGGTTTTATTTGAATACTTGGAAAGGTCAGCTTGATGTTGGAAAGGTTACCTAA
The DNA here is from genome assembly GCA_019022655.1 of Acacia acuminata. Classification (NCBI taxonomy): domain Eukaryota; kingdom Viridiplantae; phylum Streptophyta; class Magnoliopsida; order Fabales; family Fabaceae; genus Acacia; species Acacia acuminata. Next base: position 206,842 of record JAFJYI010000292.1, read on the forward strand.
TTGAATCCAAATAGAAAAAATGATACTACCATGGATGAGTAAATGATTAGCCGGTGAAGCATAAATTATGGGATAAGAAGTGGCCCAGAAGTGAATTTAAAATGACTGACTAATCGAAGTTTAGCATCACTTCAAATTATTTGCTTATTTGAAAGGTGAAGGAGAAGGAGAAGGTGGTTGGTGTGCTTTTGCAAATCCCACCCATGCAACAATGCCAACAGTCAAAATTATCCATCCAAATATGTCATACTTCAGATCACTGCCCTGCTTTTTCTTCTGGGTCTGAAAAAGGGGGGAAAAACATATCAGGGAAAAATGAAATGAAAAAGACTCGGAAAGAAATCAGAAACATTTCTCCTATAATCTGGATTTCTACCAAATAATTCTTTCAACATCTACATACGACCAAAAGTCAAAAAAAAAAAACCATCAACACACATGCCTGACAACAGTAATGACGGATAGTTTAAAGTTCATGATATGCAACGGCGTCAGAAATAAACAACAGTCCATGAACAAGCCAAAGGAAGATGAGAGAGCCATCTCATTAGATGCCTAGATTCTCACTCAAGTACTATATGCACCGCACAAACACAGACCTCAATTTAAACGGTAGTATGATGAATTCTACTCAACGAGCGCCTTTTTCCCACTACAGGTGCACCAGAACATCCTCATAGTTCTTAAAACATGACTTGAGAGGACAGAGTTCTAAGTATTCTATAGTACCTGATTCTTCACAGATGAACATATAAAAAGACGCAAGCTTAAATATCATCGAAGTTCAGTAGAAAGTATGATTTATTATAATCAAAGGGTACCTCTTTCCAACTGCAGGCACACCCCTTAAATGCATGTGCAGATTAAAAACCTTACTTTGGTAAATAAATAATAATAGAACCCAATTTCCTTAATGTTAGTAGAAATAAAATTCCAAATGCCTTTAACAAATGCTATAGGTGCCAAAATAAATAAGGAGATTAAGATGTAATTCCATGTCCTAAGACTAACGACTAATTATTCTTTTAAAAAAGAAACTTATAGAAAAACGATACAAATTTGAAGTCCCACCTTTGTACCAGATGAAGTAGAAGGTCCAGCAGCCCCCACTGCCTGCTGAGCAAAACCGTGCCCATGCATCTCTTTATGCAGCTCAGAAGCCTTGAGAAACATGTGTCAGTAATTGCACTGGTTAAAATTTATTATCAAATAATAGAGTATCTGATGTGAAAAATAAGTTGGTAAAGCACTTGATGAATTAAAATTTCAGTAGAATCTTGTGTTTGGCAATCTCTTGTGGTTATCTAAATATTTCTGGCTAAATTCTGCCCCAGGACAGACTCAGGTGAGAACCCAATCAATACAAAAAAATGAAGCAAGCGGTAAGCATCTCTATATCACAAGATAAATGGCAATGCCCAATTGCAACAACTGAATAACAAAAAGCCAAAAAGTTATGAGAAAGAACATACCTTCGCAGCCATTTCCAAGGACTTGCCATAAAGTTCATTCCCAGGATCCTAAAAATACTCAGAAATTCACAACTGTTTCAGCACAATTACAACTATAAATAAAGTGCTTCCCTGAGCATTGGTGCAAGAGTGAAAGCGTACCTCGTCAACTGCTTGCTGATAGTACTCAGATGCCCGATTAAAATCAACTCTTGCCATTTCTTGTTCCGGAGTTAAAAGTGCACGTGAAGTATGAGCATTTCCTAGGCACCAAAGAGCTTCGTGCTTCTTAGGATTAATCGTCAAAGCCTCCTCCAGCTTCGAAATAGAATCTGCAACAATCAAGTCAGCATCCTAAAATCAGATTATATAAACTGGAGATGCATCAGCAGCTACTGGATATTCCCATAAAATTTCAGTAATCACCGCAATATAAAATGGTCGGATTCAACAGTCTTATATTAAATTAAAGCTTAGCCATTAAGAAAACATGAATAAAAGGACAACAAAGTAGCACCTTGAACCATCTTCTTCGCATCGGAATTACTGCTCTGAAACTGAGACAGCTCTAGTAAAACGCCGCCCCATCTTGCCAAGTTCTACATGGATTAGAAATTAAAGTTCCTATAAGCCAAAACGAACTCATCGGAGCCATTCTCCACGCAATAAACAGAGATTGATACTTCACTAATCTTACGTCTTCGATCAAACAAAATATTATGTATTGAAAAATGTATGAACAGATAGCACTTACGTCGGCATCTAGAGGGTTTGCCGCGTAGTGATCTTCGGCAGTCTTACGGGCCTGCTCAAATAGTAAGAGTTGGTCAAACTCCATTGTTTGATGGTTTACTTTCAGGAATTTGGATTTTATAGATCGATGAAAAGAAGGGAATGTATTGTTGATGGGAACATGTAGATTGCTTCTTCTCGGGCGTTCAGTTTTGATTTATGGCTTTATGAAGCCCGCTTTCATTCTCCACACCCTGGGCGTATCCGTTTTTTATTTTTCCGTATGCATCGGAAAGAAGGTCCGGATCCGCTAATATCATCCAAAACGACCCGGTTTAATGGGATTTAATAGGGAGAGGATTCTTTCATAAGCAAATTTCTCATTATCTCTCACAGTCTCATTCTGACTGTTGAAATCTTCATCCAATGGTCCAGAGCAAATTTTAAAAAAACCGCATGCGTTTTTTTAAAAATTGTTCTGGACCCTTGGATCAAGATTTCGACGGTCAGGATTTACTGATGATGAGAGATAAGCAGAGAGCTGATGATGAGAAGATCCGGACCCGATTTAATGTGGGACGCAAAAATTAATTGGCAACATTAATAAAACAGCCAGTCAATCGAGAAGGGTGTCCACATTCCTCAAAGAAGATTATCTTAAATAGAAGAATACACGTGCTTAGAAAAAAAAAAAAAAAAAAAAACAGCATTTTGATTACTAATAGGGTTAGTTTAACGAAAGAGGCTAATACCTCACAATCTAATGAATAATGTTTGAATCCTTGTAGAAAGATATGCTCACATTTAATATCTTATAGTAATTTAAAGTTAATCAACATTGCCTTCAAGTTTGGTCAAGAGGAGAGAATACATACTTTTAGCCGGAAAAAAAAAAAAAAAAAAAAAAAAAAAAAAAAAAAAAAAAAAAAAATAGAGAGAGCCTTTCGATTGACGTATATTAATTCAGAGAGCTCCCACCACCTCACCTAATTGTGATAAAAAAAAGTTTAATCCATCCATTATTTCTCATTTCAAGGATCTTTTTGGCTCTGTTCCAGGGGGTGATGGAATCTTGAGCACCAGAACAAGGTTCCCTTGCATAGATCCGTTGATTGTGGAAAGTCTATCTGGTATTCCAAATGATGAGGAAATTAAAAGGGCGCTTTTTTCTATGGGGTATTACAAAGCCCCCGGAATAGATGGATTCCCTCCCATCTTTTAGAAAGCTAATTGGAGCACTGTCGGACCTGCTTTGTGCCAGTTTGTGAGACAAGTATTTGAAGGGCAGCGGTCTACTTCGGAAGCGAATAGGACTCTCATTTCTCTGATCCCTAAGAAAGACCATATTGAACTAGTTTCACACTTTAGACCGATTTCTCTATGTACGGTGCATTATAAGTGCGTCTCTAAATTAATAGCTCTTAGGTTGAGGGAGGTAATGAATGATATAATCTCCCCTTACCAAGCGAGCTTCATAAGAGGAAGATGCATTCAAGATAATTTAATTGTGGGACAAGAGATCCTGCACATCATGAGCAAGAACCGTAACAAGAAGGGGCTTATGGCTATGAAAGTGGATCTGGAAAAAGCCTATGATCGTATTAGTTGGGACTTTCTGAAACAGATTTTATTGGAGACTGGTTTAGAGCTTCAATTTGTTGATTTAATTATTTCATGTGTGTCTTCTGTTTCTTATAATGTGTTATGGAATGGAGCACAAACAGAATTATTTTTCCCGAAGCGAGGATTAAGACAAGGCAATCCTATCTCACTGCTGTTATTTGTGTTATGCATGGACAAATTATCTCATTTGATTTATGATCGATGGAGGAGGGGAAGTGGACTCCTATTTATGTATCTAGGGATGGGCCCAATGTATCTCATCTTATGTTTGCGGACGATTTATTGTTGTTTGGTGCTGCTTCTATAGACTAGACTATGTGTATGATGAGTTGTATCCAAAGTTTCATGGCTGCTTCAGGGGGTAAAGTCAATAACTTGAAGTCTTCTGTCTTTTTCTCCCCTAGAGTTCCGTTACATACTAAAAGGCGGATTCTAGATATTACTCAAATGCAATGTTCGAGTAAAATAGGGAGATATATAGGATTCCCTTTATCTCGTAATAGAAGAAAAAGTGAGATATTTCAGTATGTCATTGATAGAGTTTGAGCCAAATTGAGTGGTTGGAAGGCGAGCAGTTTGTCTATGGCGGGTCGAATCACCTTAGCAAAGTCAGTGGTTAGTGCGATCCCTCTTTACCCCATGCAGGTAGCTAGGCTTCCAAATAGTGTTTGTTTGGAAGTAGAGCGGCTCCAAAGAAACTTCATATGGGGTCATGTTGACAATGCCAGAGGATCCCATTTAATTAGTTGGGATCAGATATCTAGGCGTAAGGATTTTAGGGGTCTTGGTTTTAGGAGGCTTAGTTCTGTTAATTAAGCCTGTAGTGTTAAATTGGCTTGGAAATTAATTATGGGTAATGAAGGCTTGTGGGCTAAGATTCTTATGCAGCGCTACATGCTTCGGGATGAAGCTTCTCTTCTGTCGTTTCAGCCCGGTGATTCAGGTCTATGGAAATTTATTTGCTCTCAATCAGCGATTGTGGAAGATGGCCTCAAATGGCAAATTCGAAATGGTAAATTGGTGAGTTTCGTCAATGATTGCTGGATTGGGAAGGGTATCAAACTTAAAGATTTTAGCCTTAGGCATTTGACGGATGAGGGGCTGACTCTCTTGTTGCAGATTGGGCTGTTGGAGGGCGGTGGGATTTTGATAGGATCTCTTCGGTTTTTAATTTATCTGGAGTCCGTAGAATTGCACCTGTCTTGCCTCCTAAGGAAAATGCTGCAAATGATTTGCTTGTTTGGGGAGCTTCCGCAGATGAAATTTTCTCTTTAAAAAGTGCCTACTTTCTTATTGAGGAAAATCCCCTAGCTTGCCATGACTACTTATTCAAAGCTATATGGAAGTGGCAAGGAGCTGAAAGAATAAGAGTTTTCATGTGGAAAGTTGCTTTAAACAAACTTCCCACTAAACTGTGGAGGAGTACTTGGTGTTCTTCCTCTGCTCTGTGTGACTTTTGTAATGCTGGGAATGAAGACATTCTTCATATATTACGTGATTGTAATTACGCCAAACGTATGTGGCTTAGACTAATTGACTCTAGGTATATTCCAACTTTCTTTTCCGCTAGCCTGCGTGATTGGTTGGGTTTTAATTTGAAGATGTGTGGTAGGGGTAGATGGGGGAAGCGATGGAATTTAATTTTTGGGGTGGTTATTTGGAAGCTTCGGGAGTGGAGGAATTGTAGTACTTTTGACAACAACTTTATAAGGCCAGCCAATCTAGCTGCTGTCATTTCATTGATTTGGAATAGCTATGTTTATATTAATGACCCTGGTGGAGATGCTGAGGCTCATAATAGCTCTCATGATTTGGTGTGGACTAAACCTCCGAGGGGATGGATGAAAGTGAACATTGATGGTGCAAGTGCACTAGCTTCCTCTCAGGCAGGATGTAGTGAGGGACTAGATCGGTAATTGGGTCGTGGGTTTCACGAATGTAATTGGAGATTGCCAAGCGCATGTGGCAGAAGAATGGGCAGTTTTGGAGGGCCTTAAGTTGGCATGGGACTTGGATTAGAAGAGAGTGGAGGTGGAGTCTGATGCAGCTGAGGTGGTGACGTTGATTTTAAACTCTAACTGCAATTTTGGAAGCTTGGCTGTGATGAGAGCGAGAGAAATGCTTGATTGGGACTGGCAAGTTATTTTGAAAGTCATTCCTAGGGATATTAATAGAATTGCTTATGCATTAGCTAAATTAGGCATTTCTAGTTCAAATATTCTTGATGTGTGCCCTTCTCATTTGAGAAGTTGGGTGGAACGTGAGAGTTTGGGATTAAATTCCCCCTATGTGTAATTTTCCTTTTTAATGTAGTCTTTTAGTCATCTTTTATCTATCAAAAAAAAAAAAAAAACTAGTGATTTGTTGTTGGACTAGAGGAATTGGATCGGCCGGGCCATCAGCCCAATTACACTTGGCCCATGAAGGAAATAAACAAACAAACATATTTTTGGCTCCGAAAAATATAAAGAAATATACGCTTCCACAATTGACCTGGAGGTTGTTTTGTGTGGGGTTATTGTTCATTGGATTAAGGTTCAAATTTAATAACGAAATAGTTTTTTTTAAATGGTAATCTAATATAATTAATTACTAACTCCTGTTCTAATCATATGAATATTTTTATACCGCAAATTATACTATAAAAGTGTTCCTATAATTAGGGATAGAATAAGTATTTCAGTTGTAAAAATAGATATAATCAATTTTTTTTAACATATATGACAACTCCTTTAATTTTAGTTAACTTTCGGTGCTTTTTGCACGGCCAAGCTCATCAGTTTTTCACTTTGTATTATTTTAATATATTTTTAGAAATATATACCTTTTATAATGGGAAGGAATCATATGTCCCATGGAAACAATTTTATTTTAGTCGACTCCCTAAAAATTATGAAATTTCACCTACCCCTTGACTCAAAATTAAATTAAATATTTTTCAATGAAACAAAAATAATGCTCTTATTTATTTATTTTTTTCCCATAAAAGCATTTATAAGGCAAATAAATTGATTTAAAAGAATACAACGAGTTAAAAAATTTATAATACAAATTTGTGAATGACCATAAATTTTCAACTCACCGGATTCCTTTAAACCCCCTATAAGAAAAATATGGTCATTTACAAGATAAATAAGAGAATTTACAAGATAAATATGAGCATTTACAATACAAAAAATGTTTACGCGTACTTATAGATCCACAAAAGATAATTGTATTAGATGCTAATAGCAAAATAGTTTATTGTTAAAGTTGTACCTTTGTCATTCTAAAAATATTAAAGTAATGGAGAGTGAGAGGATTGATAAAACCTATAATGCAAAAGGTAACTAAAGTTAACTAAGGTTAATGACTAAAAATAGGAGAGAAAATTTTGAAATGTGAGTTTTTTTTTTTCTCTCTCTCTCCCATCGAGCTCCTGTACTTTCTTTGCCTATTATACATCACGAGAAAAAGATTTCACTTTTTTATTGAAATATTACCGTTCAGTCTTAAATATAGGATATAATTTATATTGTGATTTACTTTCTACATAAAAAATGTGTTTGATTTGATGGAAAGGGATGCAATGGGAGAAGAGACCTAAAAAACCTTAAATATTAGCCTATAACTTTAAACCCCCTTATTTCAAACCAAACACATTAAAAAATGAAACTTGTTCTTAATGTAAATGATGTGTGAGTATAAATTTAAAATTGTTACTTTGCGTGAAAAATTGTGAATGTAGCATATGAGTAAATATTTTTTACTGCACACAACATAATGATAAAAAAGCCGGATTTGAACGCGACGACCTGAATTCTTAGTAGATGTTTTTCTTTTTTTTGCTCATCTGGTTCATTGGAGCTTCGCTTCGACTAATCTGAATCTGACCTGCATCGCTCATCTGGTTATGGTGGGAGAGTCTCCCAACAGAGATTTTTTTATATTCACAAGACTCGAATTTGAGACCTTATTTAAGAGACACAACCCATTTATCACTTGAGCCAACTCTAACATAAAATTAGTAGAGGTTTTTATTGACGAATGAATGGGCAACCTTCACATGGATCCAGCATATTGTCGGCGTATCACGGGGCACCGCAGCGACACGTATACAAAGTTACAAACTTTTAAATTTGACTATTCGGGTTTAATGGATCATCGCTTTTGCTTCACATGCATGTATTCGTACCACAGTCTGTAGATTAAGACAAATATTACTCCTAATTGAAGATTCACAAACAAACTTGGGCAAATTAAATATGCCAATAATAATGGCAATGGGTAGGGATGGGAATAGTCGGGTTTCTATCAAGCACCTACAGTCTAACTTATTTAGGGTGTAATATGGTCGACTTGTTTTTAAAAATGTCAGGTTAATGTCTATTTAAAGCATAAATATATTTATTTTATTAAGGTTTCAACTCGTAAACTTTTAAATTTGACCGCTTATATATTAAATAAATATAATTTTATTTATACAAATACAATCACTCAACCACAGTGTCTACCCTAGAATTTAGATTGCCCGCTTGCCATCGTATGTTTTTTTTTTTCCATTTATAGAAAAGACAAACTTCATTAAAGACACTGTAAAATGATTACAATAAACTTAGGATGCATTGCTTTAGTAGCATAGTAAAAAGAGTAAAGCAAAAATTACGTCATTATCTTATATATAAGAGTTAAGGTGTAAATTCGTATAAGAAGTTTGAGTAATAATTAATATAATATTAGATTTTAGTATAATTAAAGGTAAGCTTTATTAGTTATAATAAGGGATAGGAGAGGAGTAAAAAAATCTTAGGGTATGTTTGGTTGGGGGAGGGGAGGGGGAAGGGGGAGAAAAATAGAGGGAAAATATTAAAAAGGGGAGAAAACTTTTTGTAGGGCCCCACCATAAATAAATTTTCTCTCTCTCCATTTTCCCTCCCCCCAACCAAACATACCCTTAATGCAACCCTGAAAATCTAAAAAGGTAATAATATTGCCCTTGGTTAAAGAAGAGGCCAGTGGAAATGTGCCACCTAGCAGATAATGCCACCTCTTCATCTAATAATCATCCTACTAATGCTAAATGGATGACACGTAATTGCTCCTCCCTTCACTTCATTGGGTCCCCCTCATGCCCTCACACATCCCCACCTCTGCCTCCGTCCTCCATCGCTTTTCTTCTTGTCTGCCCAAGAAAACTTCCAAGACGAGATTAGTAGGCAATGCAAGTGCTCCTTTGACCAAGAAATTTGTTTCATAATTATCATCTCAGGCAACAAAATTCGAACTTGATTAGTCAATCTCGTTGTGGCATATTGTGGCTCTCCAAGATCAAATCCCAGTGACCGTAACACATCACTGTTCCTATTTTTAACTCCACCACAAGAATAAACACAAAATGAATTAATTTTTGTGACCAATATTTAAAAAAATGCGTTGTCCCCCACCTGCCTTTCAAAAACTGTACACATTCGAATTTAATTTAAATTAATTTGGGTGTCGGCGGGGAACCCGTTGGGGACGGGCGGATCATGTTAAATGCGGCCACGTCATGGCCACCAACCTTAGCTTCTCAATTTTGTAAAACAAAATCAAATTCAAAATCACAACTCATGGTACAAAACAATAGTGGCAAATATAGTAATTTATGGAAAACTTCATGGGCCTTTTTCAGAAGCACGATAACTTCACTGACAATAAAAATCCAGCCCCCTGCTCTCCATACGGTCTCTCCAGCGTCTTCTGCGTTCCACAGTCAAGTCGGCAAAAAGGTACTCTTCTCTTCTCTTCCAGATCTCCTAATCTAGGGTTCCTCATTATTGATACCGTTCTGCGTATCTGTTCGAATCAGTTGCTCAAGTTTCTTGGTCAAATCTATTATCATCTCCTTCCCTTCACCTCCTCCCCCTCTTTCATTGGATATATGTTCGGTTCACTATGCTGATTTTGCTTCGCCTCGTCCTAGATTCTATAACGTAGATCCTCACTTCGTAGATTTGGGTATGATTGCATACGATCTTTGATGTAGTTTCTTTGGTGGGGAAATTCTTGCTACATGCGGTTATTTCAGTTGGATAGTTGATTGATAATATGAAGTCTATATTTGGATTAATAATTTTTTCCCTGATACGGAGCTTTGAAAGCTAATTAGTTTGGTTCTTTTGCTCACATGATCTTGGGGGGTCTGGATAAGGAAAATGTGTTCTTATCTCAGTTTAGATACTTAAAGAAGTTCCTAATTTTCGTGTGGCTTAGATCTGAGGGTGTATCAAAAGCTTCTTTTTCTTGGAAAAACATTTAATCCGTGTCACTTAAGTTGAAAAAATTACTCTGAAAGAACCAAGGACAAAAATTCTGCATTTTAAATTTGGGTCTTCAGATTCTCAGAATAATATCAAATTTACTGTCTTTCAATATAAAACTTGACAATTGAAAGCATGAAGTTATTAGTTGGGGTTTTTCCCTATTTTATAGTTTGCCAATTGAATTTTGAACCGTACCCCTAGCTTCAAAAAATTAGGGCGTACATGGGTGTTTGGTTTTTTAAATATATACTACTGTGAGTGAACATTGTTGGAGCGTGACTTTTGAATTATGGTAGACTTGATTTTTGTTGGGTGTAATAGTTTGATATTCTGGGTTCGCTGAAGCATTGCACCACCATAAAATTTGTGTTGTCTCATTTGTTACTGTATTTTTGTCCGGTTTAATCTAACAAGTGCAGGCTGCCTTTAAATTTTACTAGGGTTTCTAAAGATGGACAGCATGCACAGCTTTTGGCAGTTGGGAGATGAGCTTCGGGGACACTCAAAAACTTCTGAGGATCATAAATGGTTAATGGTTGCTTCTAAATTGGCTGAACAAACAAGGTCAAAGGGAGAGCGTGTCAATAACCTTGATCTGTCGAAAGGCCCAATAGAAACAAGGTCAAGGGATAAGTTTGGGATCCAAGAAGATAACAAATTTGACACTCTGAACTTCAGCATGCTGAACCTGGAATCTAAGTTTACTGAAAATGTGGGCAAAAGTTCCCTCAGGAATGGAGTTTATAATATGAATGTGGTATATCCAAAAAACAATGCAAGCTTAGTGGCAAACATTAGTGGCAACAAGTATAACAACAATCTTCAGAACAACAAAGAGTCCAACAATAATGGAAACAACAGTAACAACAATGAAAACGGAATCACAAATGCAGCTGACAAGAGGTTCAAGACATTGCCTGCATCAGAGACACTCCCACGAAATGAGGTGCTTGGTGGATACATCTTTGTCTGTAACAACGACACAATGCAAGAAGACTTAAAGCGCCAGCTTTTTGGTAAATTTCATATTCTCGATTTACTGGTTGGATTTTCATAACTCTAAAAGGCATCCATGTGAAAATTGTTTGGAGGGTTTTGTGACACCTTTAGTTTAAGCTTGTTGCACGCCTTTTTCAAATGTTCATGGGGTTACACATTCCATAGACATTTTGATCCTAGTTTAGATTTTAAGTTGTCTGTGCATTAAGATTTCAATTTCTTTACTTTCGGAACCCCAATCTATCATGGATAGTGTATTGGAGTATGTGCAGTTTGGGGTTTATTTATGTTTTTGTTGTTAATATAATTAGTCAAATTATCTTGTGGGTTAACTGTTGCAATGTCTTGGTAGGTTTGCCACCAAGATATCGGGATTCTGTCCGTGCAATAACACCTGGGCTGCCACTTTTCTTGTATAACTACACTACTCATCAGTTGCATGGTGTCTTTGAGGTGGGTTCTTTTTAATTTTTGATTCGCACAAGATTTTTTGTTTAGGTTTAAAGGATATTAACATATTTTGAGGAATGGATAACTAGAAGAATTTTGCGTCTGTTGTGACAGGCTGTAAGTTTCGGGGGCTCTAACATAGATCCAACTGCATGGGAGGACAAAAAATGCAAAGGCGAATCAAGGTTTCCAGCTCAGGTAGAATCTTGGGAAGGGTTTATATTTTAACTTATCCCTCAGGTATTGAATGAATTGAGCATTCTATACATCTTTATGTGTAGGTGAGGATCCGACTTAGGAAACTTTGCAATGCGCTGGAAGAAGATGCATTCAGGCCAGTCTTACATCACTATGATGGTCCAAAATTCCGTCTTGAGCTGTCTGTTCCTGAGGTAAAAATTTAATATTTTGTGACTGGTGTGTCAAAATTTATTTGTGCATAGAAAAGGTCATGAGCTTTTCTACGGTGATGATATGCATTGCACATTATGTCGCAGACCCTGAATCTGTTAGACCTATGCGAACAAGCAGGCTCGGCAGCATAAGCTCATGGTGTAATACGCAATATAGTAGGTAGGTTTTGGTGTGCCAGCTGTGTGGGTTTGGCAGGTTTTCCGGGAAGCGTAAGCTTGGAAATTAGACTGTTTGGAGATCTCATCTTGGGGGATTTCTGGTGAAGTGGTGAGACGCTGCTGAATAAATGATGTCTGTGGTGTCGCTTTGAAGACGCTTGGTAGCCCATGTATGACATTTGATGCCGCCATTGTAATGTTAATTACAGAGTCGCTATGGTGTTGTGGAGAATGACAGAGCCATATTTGTGGGTGAAAACTTGTGTATTCTTGTTCAGTTGAGGGGAAAAAAAGAACTTGTGTACAACTACCCTATCGAGTTTGTATAACTACTTTCCCACTGCTCGATTTCTATCGGGCACTCTAAATCAAAATGGCTTATTTCATTTTAGGCCGCACAGCAAACTTCAATATGATGATAGGCATCTGTTTTTTTTAAAGCACGAAACTAACCAAGGGCCACCGACAAGTAACACCTATGTCGGTGAAAAGCTTAATACTACTTCCGGTTGATTAATTATTAAATAGTATGGAGGTGCGGGAAGTTAATTAAATTATTTTAAAAGTTTATATCTATCATTTTTTTAAAAATGAAATTATCTAATTCATAAGATAATATATAATTTAATCATATATATATATATATATAAATTAAAAAAAGAAATCTAGGGCGTAAGAGTTTATGAGCATTTTTCCTTATGGGCCACTTTTTAAATAATTAATTACTATTTTCATTGTTGTTTTCAAAATATTTCCCAATGTCTTACTTATTTAGTCGATTAAAACGCGGTATTTGATTTTTTTTGATCTTTTCGCTATTTAGTCTACTAAACCAAGTGGCTTAGTCGACTAAATAGCGACGGGGGAGTTTTTTAAAACTCCAATTGTGGTATTTGGAATTTAATCCACCATAAAACCTCCTCAAACCTCTCCCTCTCTTTTTTTTCACCAAATCCTTATCTTGAATCCGTTCGTGGGTAGCGAAGGAAACTTCATTATAGCATCATTTGCGTCGATTTCGATATGTTCTCATCTCCATTTTGAATTTTCGTCGTTGTTCTTTCGTTTATGCGAACCCTTATTTCCCTAGAAGGTAGACAAATTAATTAAAAGTAAAAATGAGTTTTATATTTAAAATCAAAGTTCACCCAAGATCAGTGAAGATCGAGGACATGACTAAGAATCCTAACAAAAAAATCCAATATAAAATCTTAATAAAAAAATTAATTATGATTTCTTAAACCCGAATATGAAGAAATATTTTTCAAAATTTATAATTTATATTGATTACATTCAAAATATCAAATTGATTAGTTAAGATCTTGATTTAAAATAGATATGAAAATCCCTAATGATGTCTTCATTTTCAAACTCATCAACAACAACTTCTTGAGGTACTCAACCTACTTCCCAATGAAGCATTCATACGTTACTCACAATATATCAAAATATAGGAAAATTATATCCTATATGAGATTATAGAGGATAAAAAAAGTTACTATATCAAAATATAAGAAAATGATATCCTCATTATCCTCTTTTATATCATCATCCCATTTCCATCCTTAGATAATGAAATGTATATTTTAGATCTAATATTTTATAATTTAAAATTTCTTTATTTATTACAGATTGCAATTATGAAGGGTATAGATCAAATTTTAAGAGTTTAAATTTACTTATTTATATTTATAGAAATAATTTTATAAAAGATTTATAAAAGATTGAATCTAAATAATATATTGTTTTAATCTCACGGTTTATATGAGATTATGAGAATAAAATGAAAAAAGAAGACAAAAAAATAACCCCAAAATATAAGGTAGACAAATAATTAAAAATAAAAATGAGTTTTACAAGGTTCCAAAGTTCGGTGAAGATTGTGGATATAACTAAAAATCGTAAAAGAAAAATCCTCAATATAAAAACTTAATAAAAAAATTAATTTTATAGTTGTTTTATAGCTCCACACACTAATAGGATCCGAACCGCATAAAAAGGAATTGATTATCTAACGGGTCCCACAATATTATCGAGTGTGCGCATGAACATGATAAAGAGTTTCACGTTTAACCCTATAATTTATACTAAAATATTAATAATATTAATAAATAAATAATCGGATGAAGAAAAGGTAAAAGCCCCGCATAAACGAAAAAGAACAAAGCGAAAATTCAAATAGAGATGAGAACATATCGAAATCGACGCAAATGATGCTACAATGAAGTTTCCTTCGCTACCTACGAACGGATCCAGTAAGGATTTAGTGAAAAAAAACAGAGGGGGAGAGGTTTAGGGAGGTTTTGTGGTGGATTAGGGTTCCAAATACCACGATTGAGGTTTTAAAAAAACTCCCCTGTCGCTATTTAGTCGACTAAGCCACTTGGTTTAGTGACTAAATCGCAGGGGCAGTCAAAAAAATCAACGCCCCACGTTTTAGTCGACTAAATCTTAGTTTAGTCGACTAAATAGTAGCATATTAGAAAATATTTTAAAAACAATGGTAAAATGATAATTAATTATTTAAAAAGTGATAAATAGAGAAGAAAGCCAGAATTCATGGATGCATCCTTTTTCCCTCCTACAGTTATGTCTATATTCAGTCTCGGGCCATCTATGATTTTTGCCTTTTTGAGTCGTTTTGGAGCCTTTCAGGGGCTATAAAGTTACGTACATTAGACGCATATCGTAAATCATGTTGCTGATATATACTTATACGACATAAAATAATACGTCCATTTTTTTACAAGTATCAGTAGCATGACATAGACTCAAAATGTCATCGTTCAAGATGAAAGGAGACCGGTAGCGCAAATGATTTTGCACAAACGTGATTCCTTATATCCATAAGGAAAGGGGCACATAAAGTTTTTCTTTTTCTTTTGTAACATTTTCCAGAGAACATGCAATGGTTGTCAAGTCCAAGAGTTCCACTAGTAATCTACAGCAATCATCCCCACGACACTAAGCGAGCAGCAGCGTTAGAGACTAGACAGCTGCAGACATAAGAAATGTGCGAATTCTTTGCAGCAGCTCAGCCTTCACGGAATCAGGAATTGATGCTGCAAATGAGAAATAAAGAGGTTCTTTGCCTTGTCAATCCTCAGAAACATATCAATGATTAAACATGGGCATTGCCTTTCCTGGCACCCTCCTCCTAAAAAGAAATGTAGAATTGACCATATGCCGTTCAATGATATGACCAAATTTATAACAATATTGACATGATGTTGGGAGAACATACCATGAGGTGCTTTAAGCAAGTTATAAGTAATCTATATATGTATAAACTTGAGAAGTAATTAATTTAATACCTCTGCCCTTTGGAGTGATGACTTGAACCAGTTCATCGACAGTAACACTATTCCTCCCTTTCTTCTTAACAAAAGCCCTGCATTAACAAGCAAGCAAAGATTAATTCCAACACTGAGAAGCCACATAAACAAAGAAACACACACAAGCATGCAGGATTGATTTGTTAACAGCTGGATACAGGTGGAAAGAATTCATAAAATCATAACCTTATAAGACAGAGTAATGAAGTGCGAAGAAAGTCAGGAGCCGGAAAGCACTTTATGAGACTATCAACTTATGCCATGTGTGATACAACAAAGCTTCAATAGAAGCAACTCAGCATCTATGCCAGACAAACAAAAATCAAGAACCAAAGGCACATAATACACTACACTGAGCCAATACCATGGAAGAGTGCGTTTCAGGCAAGGAAGAAAATCATAGTGCCAAGTAAAATGTCATTTGAGAGTTATGATTAGAAATAAGGCAGTATTAAAGATATTGATATGGACATCCTATGATAACCAGATGTTGGCATCAGTCATAAGCATTAACCCAAAAACGGCATTCCCAGAAGCCTACAAAAACCTTTCATGTCTTCCAGCTTCTATATTTTAGTTCCCCTAAAAGGCTCAAACTAAATGTCCCTAGTCAACAATAAGAAGTGATCCTTCTTAACATTAAAATGGAGATAAACATTTAATTTTATATATCCACCTTCCATTTGCTCAGATGCCCCTTGTGAAGCAAAGGCCTTTTTGAGTGAATGAAATACAATGCCCTGCTTCTATAGAATCTTAAATCGTCCAAAAGAGAAAAATGGGATGGCAATTAGGGCAATAATTACCCAAAAAGCATGGGGTGGTGAGTTCGCTGGTTATCAAATAAAACTTCTGATACTAAAATTGTTCTTTTACTGAATTTCAGTAACCAATGAGCGGGTTGCTGAGAATTTAGCAATTCCATAGATAACGTCAGCAAATATTAATAGCAACTAGAGCAGAGCAACCTTATACGGCACTTTCATATATCCAAAGATTCTCTCATGAGGGCTAACAAAATAGAGCGACGGAATACCTGCAGAGAGCTTTCATGTCATCCTTCCAACCACATTCTACAAGTCTTTCCCTCAAAAGTTCCATGAGCCGTTCTTTCTCTCCACTCTCGATCAACTGAGTGGACAATCAACAAATCTTGAAGTAACCAGAGAAAGAGCAGCAAACGACTTTCTTTTCAAGATACTAACTGAAAGCATACAAAAGATTGACTTCTAACCTAACATGAGAAACGAAAATAAAGATCATACCTTGATATTTAGGAGCTCCTGAAGCGTGGGCTCCCTTTCCGGAGGATTTTCAAGCACATCTGGTGTGGGAGGTCTATTCACCGATGTTTTTGGCTTCCTTTTTGGTCAAAAAAACAAAAAAGAAAGTTTAATTTACTGGCTATCGCTAAAATTATACGAAGAACAAGAACCAAAATCTCTGTCGCAATCAAGGATGAGACGCATTAGAAGTCATGAAAACGCCCTTTCCAGGGTCCAAAGTTCTTATTAATTTTTCCATAAATTACGGGGAAATGAAGATCAGATTGCGGGGAGCTCACATGCTTGAGCAAAATCGAGAAATTGGAGATTGATTTCCACAGTATTTAGCCGCGAAGATTTCCCACGAGAGGAACAAGACTAGCTGCACCTATGAGCGAAAGGAATTCGTTCGGAGTACCAAAGCTTCCACCGCCTATGTGCTATGGTCAAATCCATATTTATCAGTGTTTCTTTTTCTTAAAACTGTTGCAAGTTGCAAGTTGCAAGTTGCAACACCAACTAATAATTTTTATAAATTAATACAAATAACTAAAGTTATTAAATTTACCTTAAAATTTAAATTGTTTTTACTATTATTCCTATTAATTATATTAAACTCTAATATCATATTAATTATTATCTTCATCTATATCCTTTATTAATTATGGATATACATAAAAAAATATTTAATACTCTTTAAAAATAAACAAATACCTTATAAAAAGGATCAAATACAATCCTTAATTGGTGATTTATAATAAACATCAGAGAAAGTAATTCTTAGTAGTATTATAAATCTATTTTAAGTAACTCTTACATAAAAATACGAGAGTTAAATATATATATTAAAAAAAAATATTTCTCTATGTTTATAAATCATTCTCTTATCTCTCATGTTTTTTTCTAGTTTTAACAAAGGATTAAATATGGGTAAAAAATTAATTATAACCTCAAAGTTAACTTATTTTTATGACCAAAAAGTTCATCTACCCGTTGATTTATAACCTCTTGTCCTATTTATCAAGCAAAGAAAGAATATTTTTTATTATATTTATAAATCGCTTCATGAAATTTTGTTGTGAATGTACCATCTTTTATTATTGTATATATTAAATAAAGAAAAAATTAAAAATGTATTAAATTTTAAAAATAAAATTAATGAAATTTAAGATTGAAAATAAAATTATAATATAACTTCAATGAATTCTATATTGCGTGCGTGCGCGTGCGTACAATCTTTTCTTCCGCTAGGAATGTTGATGCTATTAAGAAAAGTGAAGTGTAGATTTATAAAACAAATATTAATACAAAACATTGAATATAAATTTATATTATTCATATCTATAATCTATAATCTATAAATAGTCCACAAACATTCACGCGCGTTGTACATAAAGTTAGGGATGAATCACACTTAATCATAATTCATAGATGGTAGTACAGTTTTTTAAAGCTTGGCAAAGAAATAAAAAAACAGATAGAACAACATTTTCTCCCTCCTGTATAAAAAAAAAAAAAAAAAAAAAAAAAAAAAACATTTTCTCCCTCGAGTAGTGCCGAGCGAGGTTTTTATATTTGTGAGTGCATAATTAGTGAGGGGATTTGGATGTTGAATTTTTTTTTTTTTTTTTTTTTTTTTTCAATGAAAGCTTTAAATGCATTAAAAATCAAATGAATATAAACAAAAAAAAAAAAGAAAACTTCAACTTAATATAGAAAAATAATAACCAAGAGTCAACAAAGCTATTACAACAGAACGATTACAAAAGCATTCTTCGATTCTTCATTCCTTGAAAATATTGCATTATATATTCATCATCAATCTTATTAAACATTTCACACTCAACATAAGTTTGTCAAGAGTTCTCTAAAATCATGTAAAGTGAGTTTGAAATGTCTATGATAGGAGAATTAAATTTCTTCTTAGAACTTTGAATCAAGTAAAAGAAGAATGAAATATTTATTTTCCAAACCAAATACCTACGAAAGCTTCTTAAGAAAAATGGAACTGATCACTACAACAGAGCTGACACCCCTATGGGCTCAACGACTTTTGTAATATCACAATTTTTACTTTTAGGATTTATTTATAATTAAGGGTAAAATTATATATGATTAATCGTTCTTTTTTTTTTTTAATGTTGTTTTGGAATCACATATAAAACTTCTCGCTACATGTGTTTTTTATATTGATATTCTATTTTTTAATAAAAGAATGAAAATTAATTAATAACCTTAGAGGAAGATGAATGTTGTTAATTGTTATTTTTATTTCTTTTTTTATTTATTACGTTGATCCAATTAGTGGTTAATTTATCAAATTAATTGAATTGAATGAAAAGTGAGTTGGGGGGGGGGGGTATAAAGTGGAGAGGAAATGAGGAAAGACACGCGCGGAAAAATTTGGGGAAATAATAAGAAATGAGAAGGGCCCAAAAGCGTTCAAATCAATGATCTCTTGAACTGCAATCAAACTCTACCACTAAATTATGGATCCATTGATGATAATATGTCACAGCTAAATAATATATATATTCTCAAATTTTGTGTCTGCACTTATACACACAAGCACAAATGTGGCTCCGCCACTGCCTTGAGTGAAATGGTACAACTTTTAAGTTCTTTTTCCTTTTTTCTGCTACCAGTACAACTATTAAGCTCTATATCGCATGATTATTATCATCTAAAGAAGTTAATTAAGAACACCTAAAAGTTTATATAATCAAGAGTTAATGTACGTCAAGGACTGTCAATATTTTGTGGTATGTCGAATAAGTAAAAGTATTTTTTTGGGTAGGTCGAAGTGTCCAACAATTTAAGATATTTTTTGTGGCTTAGTGTAAAATACACAACCAGGGTGTAAGACGTATATAGGAAAAAAAATATTTTTATGTTAAATACATCACAAAATACATAAAAATGCTATATGGACATAAAAAAAATACTGTAAAAAATGTTGAATGTGCCTTAACTCTATAACCCATAGTAACAAAAAATATAGGGAAAATTACACACAGGTCCCAAGGAAGATAGATATTTACATTTAGGTCCCATCAAATGACCAAATTACACAGAAGTCCCTAGGGACTTCTGTGTAATTATTTCAGAGTAGTAAATGACCCTTTTGGACAATCAACATAAAAAACGCATGAAACAAAGAAAGCAATAAAAACGCACAGGAGTAGCCCTGGAAAAAGGGGAAAACGCTGAAATCAATAAGC
The DNA here is from genome assembly GCA_019022655.1 of Acacia acuminata. NCBI lineage: Eukaryota > Viridiplantae > Streptophyta > Magnoliopsida > Fabales > Fabaceae > Acacia > Acacia acuminata. The sequence continues at coordinate 226,771 of JAFJYI010000292.1, forward strand.
ATTAAAGGTGGATCGAATCTCCAACGTAGAAGGCAAGTAGGTGACATTTTCATGTCCTCGGAAAAGTTTAGACTGTGAAGCTGTCATATTTTCGTTGAATAATCCTTCCCCTTCGTTGTATGTTCTTTGCATTCACTTGTTCCCTATACATTTCCTTCAAGTCCACAATATCCGCACGAAGTTCCTCTAGCTAGGCGCATACATTCAACTACTTTTAGATATATGGCACCCATTTGATGTGATGATGGAACATTGAATAAAAAGTTCTAGGGTTTTATGTTATTGGGTAGGGTTAATTACATTTTGCTCTGTTTTTTGGGAAGGAAACAGAGGGACTACTGTTTTCACCGATTTGTGGTTGAAGTGATTATGGAACATTCAATAAAAAGTTCGATAGGATTCAATAAAGTTGTTGTTAAAACAAAGCAATTGTATGTTGTAAATATAGAATTTATTGTTGTGAATCGCCTCGGAACTCAAGATTTGAAAAAATCCAGGTTGTAAAAACTTGTTGTTAAAACAACAATTGTGTGTTGTAAATATAGAATTTATTGTTGTAAATCGCCTCGGAACTCGAAACCACAAAATCAAAAAGGTTGTAAAAACTTGTTGTTAAAACAACAATTGTGTGTTGTAAATATAGAATTTATTGTTGTAAATCGCCTCCGGAACTCAAGATTTGAAAAAATCTAGGTTGTAAAAACTTGTTGTTAAAGCGACAATTGTGTGTTGTAAATATAGAATTTATTGTTGTAAATCGCCTCACCGGAACTCAAGATTTGAAAAAATCCAGGTTATAAAAACTTGTTGTTAAAGCAGCAATTGTGTGTTGTAAATATAGAATTTATTGTTGTAAATCACCTCGGAACTCAAGATTTGAAAAAATCCAGGTTGTTAAAACAAACAATTGTGTCTTTGTAAATATAAAATTTATTGTTGTAAATCACCTTTGGATTTTTTCAAATCTTGAGTTAGAAATTACAACAATAAATTCTATATTTTACAACACAAATTGTTTTGACAACAAGTTTTTTGGATTTTTTCAAATCTTGAGTTCAGAGCATTTACAACAATAAATTCTATATTTACACACACAATTGCTGTTTTAACAACAAGTTTTTAGAACCTGGATTTTTTCAAATCTTGAGTTCCGAGGCGATTTACAACAATAAATTCTATATTTACAACACACAATTGTCTTTTTTTAACAACAAGTTTTTACAACCTGGATTTTTTCAAATCTTGAGTTCCAGGCGATTTACAACAATAAATTCTATATTTACAACACACAATTGTTTTTAACAACAAGTTTTTAGAACCTGGATTTTTTCAAATCTTGAGTTTACATTTACAACAATAAATTCTATATTTACAACACACAATTGCTTTTTTAACAACAAGTTTTTAGAATTTTTGGATTTTTTCAAATATTGAGTTTAGAGGCGATTTACAACAATAAATTCTATATTTACAACACACAATTGCTGTTTTAACAACAAGTTTTTACAACCTAGATTTTTTCAAATCTTGAGTTCCAGAGGCGATTTACAACAATAAATTCTATATTTACAACACACAATTGTTGTTTTAACAACAAGTTTTTACAACTGGATTTTGTGGTTTTTCGAGTTCCCAGGCGATTTACAACAATAAATTCTATATTTACAACACACAATTGATGTTTTAACAACAAGTTTTTAGAACCTGGATTTTTTCAAATATTGAGTTTCAAAGGCGATTTACAACAATAAATTCTATATTTACAACATACAATTCTTTGTTTTAACAACAAGTTTTTACAACCTAGATTTTTTCAAATCTTGAGTTCCAAGAGGCGATTTACAACAATAAATTCTATATTTACAACACACAATTGTTGTTTTAACAACAAGTTTTTACAACCTAGATTTTGTGGTTTCTGAGTTCCAGAGGCGATTGACAACAATAAATTCTATATTTACAACACACAATTGTTGTTTTAACAACAAGTTTTTACAACCTGGATTTTTTCAAATCTTGAGTTTCAGAGGCGATTCACAACAATAAATTCTATATTTATAACATACAATTGCTGCTTTAACAACAACTTTATTGAATCCTATCAGAACTTTTTATTGAATGTTCCATCATCACTTCAACCACAAACCAGTGAAAACAGAGTAGTCCCTCTGTTTCCTTCCCAAAAAAACAGAGCAAAATGTAATTAACCCTACCCAATAACATGAAACCCTAGAACTTTTTATTCAATGTTCCATCATCACATCAAATGGTTGCCGTATATCTAAAAGTAGTTGAATGTATGCGCCTAGCTAGAGGAACTTCGTGCGGATATTGTGGACTTGAAGGAAATGTACAGGGAACAAGTGAATGCAAAGAACATACAACGAAGGGGAAGGATTATTCAACGAAAATATGACACTTCACGCCTAAGCTTTGCCGAGGACATGAAAATGTCACCTACTTGCCTTCTACGTTGGAGATTCAATCCACCTTTAATGCTTATTGATTTCAGCGTTTTCCCCTTTTTCCAGAGCTACTCCTGTGCGTTTTCATTGCTTTCTTTGTTTCATGTGTTTTTTATGCTGATTGTCCAAAAGGGTCATTTACTACTCTGAAATAATTACACAGAAGTCCCTAGGGACTTCTGTATAATTTTGTCATTTGATGGGACCTAAATATAAATATCTGTCTTCCTTAAGACCTGTGTGTAATTTTCCCAAAAATATATGAGCCGCACTCATATAAATGTGCATCATATTAATTTCAGACTCTTTTAGCTAAGTTGGCCTGAATGAAAATGATGGGTAGATGCAATCCTAATAAAAAAGACTATTTTATATATTTTTGTTTGTATATACTCTCTCGATTCTTATTATAAAACATCAACTAATAATTCTCACAAATCAATAAAAATAGCTAGGTCAATAAAGTTGTCATAAAATTTAAGTAAATTTCAATATCACCTCTACTAATTACACTAAACTCTAATATTATATTAATTATTATTCTCACCCACTACTCTTATTAATTATGAGCATACATAAAAAATAATCAATGCGCTTTAGTAACAAGCAAGTGCCTGATAAAAATAATCAAATACAATTGTTAATTGGTGCCTTATAAAAAAGACTAAAAGAAGTATTTTGGACTACGTACAACTCAAATAAGGATAAATTTAAGGGACTAAAGATTATATTAACTCTTAAAAATAATATTTCTTCTATCATAAATATTTGGCCTAATTTATAGTGTAATTTGTACATATATAAATTAGATGATACATTTAGGATTAGAGGTAGTATTATTTTATTTTTATTTTCTTTTGATTGAATGAAATGCAACCTATTAATTAGGTGCCTACGCCCTGCATACGTTCTTAAAACGTGAATGACATCAAGTCTGTTGCAAAAGCTAAAATTCTCCTTATTCACTGGCTTTGCAGGTTGCGTTGAGTACACTCCTCCGGCTGCATGACATTCAACAACATGTTCTTGCTTTCCTCACAATCTCAAATTTATTTGGTCCAATCAGATGGCGTTGGATATCTCACCTACATTATTCACACTTATAAAGAATTTATTTGTGAGATACAAGGAATCAAAACTCATGAGACATGCAAGCTCTTTTGGACGACTGCTTCAGCTTTGGGTCGCCAAGGAGTGGTTGTGGCATTCTCCTATAAATACCACAGCTCATTTTCTTGCACGACATACAGAAGTAGCTAGCTATCACATATTGGCTGGCTCTCATTTGTTTGAGTGGTGCTTCAGCTATGAACAACAAAACCTCATTTCTGCTTGGTGAGGAGCCAAAACCTCCAACCTTACCACTTGATGAGGAACCAAAATCTTTGTTCTGGCTCGGTGAGGAGCCAAAACCTCCAATCTTACCACTTGGTGAGGAATCAAAACCTTCGTTACCACTCAGTGAGGAGCAAAAACCTCCAATTTTACCACTTGGTGAGGAACCAAAACTTCCGTTACTGCTCAGTGAGAGCAAAAACCTCTAACCTTCTTGTTTCCCCTCGATGAAGAACTAAAACCTTCACATGCTTCAAAGTCATTCCCTCTTGGGGAGGAGCCAAAACCTCCAACCTTCTTGTTTCCCCTCGGTGAAGAACTAAGAGGAGCCAAAACCTCCAACCTCTTTGTTTCCCCTCGGTGAAGAATTAATACTTTTACATACTTTAAAGTCATTTGCGCTCAGGGAGGAGCCAAAACCTCCAATCTTACCACTTGGTGAGGAATCAAAACCTTCGTCACCGCTCAGTGAGGAGCAAAAACCTCCAATCTTACCACTTGGTGAGGAACCAAAACTTCCGTTACCGCTCAGTGAGAGCAAAAACCTCTAACCTTCTTGTTTCCCCTCAATGAAGAACTAAAACCTTCACATGCTTCAAAGTCATTCCCTCTTGGGGAGGAGCCAAAACCTCCAACTTTCTTGTTTCCCCTCGGTGAAGAATTAATACTTTTACATACTTTAAAGTCATTTCCGCTTAGGGAGGAGCCAAATCCTCTAATCTTACCACTTGGTGAGCAGGGATGGAATTAAGGGGAGGGCTATGGGTGGTCCCCGCCCCCTTAAAATTATAGAAACAAACCCAAAAATTTAGGAAATCATATTTCAGCTTCATAAAAATTTCAACATTTTTACTTTAGTCCCTCCTAATAGTTTCATGGAGGGACTAAATTAAAAATATTGAATTTTTTATGAGTCTCAGATGTGATTTTCTGAAACTCTGGGTTCGTTTCTATAATTTTCACCCGTCCTAATTATAATTGCATGAGGAACCAACCTTTGTTCCTGTTCGGTGAGGAGCCAAAACTTCCAACCTTTTTGTTTCTCCTTGGTGAAGAACTAATACATTTACATGCTTCAAAGTCATTCCCTTTTGGTGAGCCGTCAAAATCTCCACATGTTCCAAAGTACAATGATGCCTCATTTATGTTTGATGAGGAGCCAAAACGTTCGCATGTCCCTTCTGTTGATGCACAGTTAGTCCCGGGCCTAGCTCGTACTTCTCAATTCTCAAAAGATATTCAATGCAAAAGATTATAGAATTTGAGAAGTTTGAATCTATCCCATTAAATGGAGGAGTGACTTACTATTTGCATGAGTTGATGAAAAATCTAAAGAAGCCTTTTAGCTCACAATTAAGGTTGGCTCTGAGTAGAATCATCTCATCGTATTGTTTAAATCACTGATATTATAAGTCTGTTGCAAAAGCTAAAATTCTCTTTATTCACTGGCTTTGCAGGTTGCGTTGAGTACACTCCTCCGGCTGCATGACATTCAACAACATGTTCTTGCTTTCCTCACAATCTCAAATTTATTTAGTCCAATCGATGGCGTTGGATATCTCACCTACATTATTCACACTTATAAAGAATTTATTTGTGAGATACAAGGAATCAAAACTCATGAGACATGCAAGCTCTTTTGACGATCGCTTCACTTTGGGTCGCCAAGGAGTGGTTGTGGCATTCTCCTATAAATACCACAGCTCATTTTCTTGCACGACATACAGAAGTAGCTAGCTATCACATATTGGCTATCTTCTTCATAACCATGGCTTCCATCTTGTCTTTTTGGCTCTCATTTGTTTGAGTGGTGCTTCAGCTATGAACAACAAAACCTCATTTCTGCTTGGTGAGGAGCCAAAGCCTCCAACCTTACCACTTGGTGAGGAACCAAAACTTTCGTTCCGGTTCGGTGAGGAGCCAAAACCTCCAATCTTACCACTTGTTGAGGAACCAAAACTTCCATTACTGCTCAGTGAGAGCAAAAACCTCTAACCTTCTTGTTTCCCCTCAATGAAGAACTAAAACCTTCACATACTTCAAAGTCATTCCCTCTTGGGGAGGAGCCAAAACCTCCAACCTTCTTGTTTCCCCTCGGTGAAGAATTAATACTTTTACATACTTTAAAGTCATTTCTTCTTAGGGAGGAGCCAAATCCTCCAATCTTACCACTTGGTGAGCAGGGATGGAATTAAGGGGAGGGCTATGGGTGGTCCCTGTCCCCTTAAAATTATAGAAACACACCCAAAAATTTAGAAAATCATATTTCAGCTTCATAAAAATTTCAACATTTTTACCTTAGTCCCTCCTAATAGTTTCATGGAGGGACTAAATTGAAAATATGGAACTTTTTATGAGGCTCGATGTGATTTTCTGAAACTCGGGTTCGTTTCAATAATTTTCACCCTTCCTAATTAGAATTGCATGAGGAACCAAAACCTTTGTTCCCATTCGGTGAGGAGCCAAAACTTCCAACCTTTTTGTTTCTCCCCGGTGAAGAACTAGTACATTTACATGCTTCAAAGTCATTCCCTCTTGGTGAGCAGCCAAAACCTCCACATATTCCAAAGTACAATGATGCCTCATTTATGTTTGATGAGGAGCCAAAACGTTCGCATGTCCCTTCTGTTGATGCACAGTTAGTCCCGGGCCTAGCTCTGTCACTTCTCAATTCTCAAAAGATATTCAATGTAAAAGATTATAGAATTTGAGAAGTTTGAGTCTATCCCATTAAATGGAGGAGTAATTTACTATTTGCATGAGTTGATGAAATATCTAGAGAAGCCTTTTAGTGTATAATTAAGGTTGAATCTGAGTAGAATCATCTCATCGTATTGTTTAAATCACTGATATTATCCACACACCACGACTATACAATATGTAATAAGCGTGGCAATAAAATCAGGAGGAGATTTATTAGATACTTGGCCTTATATACTTAATATACCTATACCTTGTCCAATCAAATCAAATCAAGTGGATTTTTTAGTGTTAATAATATTAATAATATTATAATAACAAGAGCTTGTCATCTTTTAATATTCGGATAAAAACTGACACTTTAAGTATGTGATAAAACTAAGTATATAAGTTTTTGTTCACTAAATAATAATGATGATGTTTGGAAAGAGATATGATTATCGATCATTCATATAAATTAAAATTCACAAGTTTTATTTAATGACAATAAAGCCATTAGGTCGCTCCTCAATTGCCAAACGAAATCGCCTAGTAAAGTTAAGCTATTGGCAACAACAACAACAAAAACATAAAATTAGGCACACATATTCGCAAACAATTTTAGTGTCTGAAAAAAGTATTTTATCTTTTCTACTTTGCCCGTAGAAAGATAAATAGTTTTTTTTTTAAAAAAAAAAGATATTTAGTTGAGTCAGTGGTTATTGCTCTTCATTGAAAAATAGTAGTCTAATGTTTATTAATCGTGAAAAAAATATTTTTATAAATATAACACATTTGTAATTATATCATTCAACGTTTATATGAGTTTGCAATATTTCTTATTTTTATGACAAAAAATTATGCTCCCTCCGATCCTAATTATAAGAGTTAGTTGATTTTTTTAGAGAGATTAAGGAAACTAATTAAATTACTTTAGAGTATTTTTATTTTTTCTTCAAACTAATTAGTTTAACTAATAAACTAATATATAATTTAAGGATACATAGTATAGAAAATAATTAAGTAACTTATTTAGCTTCCTTAATCTCTCCAAAGAAAGTCAACTAGCTCTTATAATTAGGATCGGAAGTAGTACTAATTTGTTGTTGTTCATACTCTTCTAACAACGTACAGATTATTATAAGTAATATTTTTTTTTTTTGTACCTGAAGTATAAGTAATACACTGATTAACATGTTTTTGGAAGTTTTTAAGATTCTGTTCCCAATATGAAGACTTCCGTTTCTTAATTAAAATTATTACATTTTTTTTTCTATTTCTTAATACCATTACAGAAGATTACAGACTGGAGGGAAATAATTTAGTTCCTGCCATTGTTGTCCGTATAACCTAATGGTTGTGATAATTTGTAGTTTTGCACCCGCTTACATTGCTTTGCTCTCCCGTTATTTGTGTTTGTACATATATTATAGTTATCTGTCTACAACTCTAAATATAAAAAGAGTAAATACCCTTTTTAGTTTTTGGAAAAAAACACGGACCCTTTTTCGTCCCCAGGGACTAAAATAGGACATTTTTATGGACCGAAAATGGGTTTTTGGAAATTTTTGAGAGACCAAAATGGGGCTTTTTTTTGGAAATTCGTCATTTTCGGGGACTAAAAAAGGGTTTTCGTTGTTCGAGGGACGAAAAAGGGATCCGTTTTTTTTTTCAGGAACCAAATAGAGTATTTACTCATATAATAAAACAACTATGTTTATCTCGCCTCCGGGTCCGTAGATGAAGCCCATGCGTGGACGGAGGTTAACAATGATCGGCCCCCAAAAAAAAAAATGTAGGAAATCGATCGTAAACGCGGAAGCGTATCGTACCACGCGATGTAGGAAAAGATGAAACCTTTCATCGTTTTGCTTACCCGGATATTGAAGAGCTATCCGAAAGATTCTCCACGAGCAAACCTTGTCTACGAACCTCGTATACGAACAAATTCCTCGTGCGATCTATGATTGATCTTCCGACTATCTCTCGAGGGGGATGAGATGGTTGTGTGGGCAACCGTTCGATGATGAACGTCTCGCCTCTAGGTTTTTTTTTTTTTTGTTTCGATGAGAGCCTCCTAACTATTTGTGCGGCCGTATCTTTTCAAGCGATCGAAAGTTAGTTTATATGCTACTACACCCAAGGCCTAACCCTAATCCATGGGCCTTAGAGTTCTTGGGTTGTAGTCTCAATTAAGCCTTATTGCTTAAGTGACCAAAGAGCACATTAACCCAACAATCTCCCACTTGCTCTTTAAGATACTAACTTGAGTTCGTAAACCCAAGACCATATAGCCCATAAGCCATCATCATCTCGATAACATACCCCATCCCTTGTCTCAAGCTAGCCTGGGGACCCACCATTTGTCATTCATCAAGGCTCATGATAATCTACGTAAGATTATCTAGTTCGGTGCTACTCCACTAAAAGCCCGAACGTGATCTCCAAGAACAATGACACTTATAACAAGAATATGCACGCCCCTTTATAGAATGTCTATAATTTGATTGACTAGTTTTCTCGTAACCCAATCAATTATTTATTCCCTTGACTTTGATAGTTTCTCTAATGGATTACATGCACCGGCCGTTGTCTTCAATATCCAGGTACCGAAACATATCAAGGGGACATTTCCTATAAATTCCATGTTGTTTATCTCATAAACACCGATAACCAAATAGTCTCAATCCCAAAATACCGAGTTGTTGGCCGTCATATAGATCAAACCTCACCCGTTGGTAAATCAAAGAATGAAAACTATTCGACTACCTGTTTAAAATAAACTCAGGATTAAGAGCAACTACATAACTATAGTTATCTGGAGATTTGATTCCTTATGACAGAAAGAACAAGCTTAATCAAATCTCTCCTTGATCCATTCAATGTGAGCATTAACTCACACCAATGTTTTATAATGATTCGGACAAAACCATTTCATAAAACATTGCAGCCTAAATAAAGTGCCCAACTTAATTTAATAGTCGTGAATCATTTCATCAATTGTGAGAACCTATGACCATGTCCTCTATGAAAGTATTCATATGATCATATACTCCACAATTGATCCGACCTTAGAGTTTGTAAATAGTGTGCAAAATAAATGAAAAAGAATACTCCATTTATTAACATTCGTAAAAGAAATGCAATGTCATAATGTCATGCTCAAAAGCACAAAATAACAAAGTAAAATAACAACCGCCTAAAGCTATAGCAACTGAATCCTCCTAAGACCCATAGATGAAACATGCCTCTCGAACACATGCTCGTGCAAACTCTTAGTAAAAGGGTCACGAGATTCTCGTCTCGATGCTATCTTTGCTACCACCGTATCTCCTCTTTTAATTATTTCTGATCAAGTGGTATTTCCTCTCTATGTGCTTCGTCTCTTATGACACCTTGGTTCCTTGGATCGCGTTTACCGCCCCACCGTTGTCACAAAAAGAGTGTGATAGGACAATTTACACTCGGTATCACCCGAAGGTCCGTTAGGAACTTCTTTAACCATGCAGCTTCCTTTGCAGCCTCGTAAGCGCCTACATACTCGGCCCTGGCGTGGCGTAGTCGCCCACACATGTTTGTTTTACACTTCTCCAACAAATGGCACCGCCATTAAGGGTGTACACATATCCCGAGGTGGATTTTCTTGAGTCAATATCTCCTTGGAAATCTCGAGTCCGTATAACCAATGGTTTCAAGACTCCCACTTGAGTAGACCAACATATAATCTCTCGTTCTCCGTAGGTACTTGAGTATATGTTTAACCGCTACCCAAAGTTGTTGCTCTCCGTGGTCCGATTGGTACCGGCTTACTACTCCCACCGCATAGCGTATATCCGGGTCCGGTACATAGCATAGCATACATGAGACTACCTACCGCCGAAGCATAAGGTATCCTACTCATGCGTTCTCTCTCGTCAGAGTTTGAGGAGATTGCTTCTCGAGAGATGAATCCCATGCCCGAAGGGTATAATTCCCCTCTTTGAATTCTCCATGCTAAACCCGGCAAGTATTTTGTCAATGTATTGAGCCGGGATAATGCCAAAACCCCGTTCTTCCGGCCTCGCAAGAGTTTAATACCAAGAACATAATTGGCTTCCCCAGTGTCCTTCATATCAAAATGTTTGCTCACCAGGTTTTTATGCCCAACAATACCTCTCGTATCATTTCCGATAAGGAGTATATCATCCACATAAAGTACCGTAAAAGATACCGCATTACCTTGGATCCTTTTATACACACACGGCTCATCGACTTTTCTCAAAGCCATAAGACTCAATGGCTTGATCAAATCTCGATGTTCCATGATCTCGGATGCTTGCTTAAGTCCATAAATGGACCTCTCGCAACTTGCATACCATTTCTTCTTGCCCTTTGGCCGTAAACCCTTTTGGTTGCCGCATATAGATTTCCTCTTCCAAATTTCCATTTAGAAAAGCAGCTTTTGACATCCATCTCGCCAAATCTCATAATCAAGATTGGTCGCAATGCCTAAGAGAATCCGAATAGACTTGAGCATGGCAACCGGCGAAAAGGTTTCATCATAATCCACTCCTTCTCTTTGGGAGTACCCTTTCGCCACCAATCTAGCTTTGAAGGTTTCAACCTTCCCGTCCGATCTTCTCTTTCTCTTGTAAATCCACTTACACCCAATGGGTCTTACCCCTTTAGGCGCATCTACAAGAGACCAAACCGAGTTGGAATACATAGAATCCATTTCACGATTCATAGCCTCGAGCCATTCCCGAGCATCAACATCTCCTAGTGCTTCGTCATAACTCGTGGGATCACCATCTTCTCGCGATGATGTCATCCCGATTTGACTCACCCAACAAGAGATATCTTGCAGTTTACGAATCAATCTCCCACTACGACTTTGTCGCACTTGATGTCGTGCATCTACAAGGGGGTCCACATTTTGTGGGTTGACAACTTCTAGATGAGGACCCTCATTAAGTGGATCAACTAATTCATGATTTTGTTCTTCATTTAGTTGAACATCATGCTGAACTTCTCGGTTTTGTCTCTCGGTTCCCGTGTATGTTCGATACATTTTCCCCTCTTTGAACAACCACAGAACAAAAGCCGGAACCCTCGAGGTTGAGGTGAAACTTGATCCGAGACTAGCTCATCAAGAATAACCTTACTTCTTGGCTTATAGTTTGTCATATAGTCCTCCTCTAAGAAAGTCGCGTGAGTGCTCACTATGACCTTCTTTTCTCTTGGACTATAAAACAACCAACCTCTCGGTTCCTTTAGGATAGCCTACAAACATGCATACTTCAAGACGCGAGTCCATCTTGTCCGGTTTTCGTTTCAAGACATGTGCCGGAGCACCCCAAATTCGAATATGATTCATGGTGGGCTTACACCCTTTCCACAATTCTATTGGTGTCTTTGAAACCGACTTGACGGAGCTAAGTTCAATAGATACATAGTCTGTTTCTAAGGCATATCCCTTAATGAATCAAAGTGATGAATAATCGAGCATAGATCTTGTCATTTCTAAAAGGGTTCTATTTCTCCTTTCAAAGAACTCCATTCTCGTCGGGGTGTCCCCGGAGAAGATAATTGCGAAACTATCCCCTCCTTGGTCGTAAGACCGAACTCTCCAGATAGGTATTCACCCCCTCGATCGATCGAAGAGTCTTGATTTGAACACCTAGATGCTTTTCTCGCTCTCGCCTTGAACTCTTGGAATTTTCCAAAAGCTTCGACTTGTGACGCATCGTGTACACATGTCCAAATCTAGAGTAATCATCAAGCAAATGTGATGAAATATCGATACCCGCCTCGGCATGGACATTTATTGGTCCACATACATCGCATGTACCAATTCCAAATGAAGTGTGGCACGTTTTCCTTTGGCCTTGAAAGATCTCTTGGTCATTTTACCCTCTAAACAGGATTCACACACCGGTATCGGCTCAAAGTTCAGTGGATTTTAAAATCCCACTTTTGACCAAACCTTGGATCCCGTTAGAGTTAATATGACCCAATCTCAAATGCCAAAGATAAGTTTCATTGGAAACTTTTCTTTTCTTTGACGAATTGATATGCTCAACATTTTTTAATTCAACATGATTAACTTCACAGTGGTATAGGACTAAGGAAATAAAGGCCATTGAACTTTACACTGTAACAAATAAAAGAAGATGAACTTCTTATTGAAACCGAGGAATCAAACCGAACCGTCAAACCATGTTTATCTAAACAACTAACGTAAATTAAATTCCTCTTAAAACTGGAATAAATAAACATTTTCTTCTAAAACCAAAGTTCTATAATTATTAAAAGATAAAACAACTTGTCCCATCGCTAGTGCATACACAAGCTGCCCTGTTCCAAGCTTCAAATCTCGTTGTCCTTTACTCACCGGCAAGCTTTGTTTGAACCACCGCAAAGAGTAGCAAACATGGTTAGTGGCTCCCGAATCAACGATCCATTTGTCATCGTGATTCTCCACTAAACAAGCCTCAATCACATTTAAATCACCCATACCTGGTTTTTTCATTTGTGGGCAATCTTTCTTCCAATGCCCCTTTTGTCCGCACTTGAAGCACTTGCCTTTTGGTCGCTTCATTGCAACTGTTTTGGCAACCGGAGTACCCGATTTCTTCTTTTTCTTGTTCTTGTTCTTTCCCTTGGGTTTCCCCTTAGGTTTCACAGTAACTTTCACTAACAAACAATGCACTTCCTTGCTTGACTAGAGTCCGCTCAAGACTCTCAAGCTCGTGCATTAGTTGAGCGAGGTCAAGATTCATTTTGTTCATATTATAATTCATCTTGAATTGGTTGAAGTATTCAGTAGTGATTGTAAGAGAAGGTCAACTTTTACTTCTTGTTCAAACTTGATACCATGGTCATCGCCTTCTTGAAGTTTGCTATCATTGTTAGACAATGATCCCGACACTTCCTCCGCACATGACTGTCTTGGTGATCGAATTCGCAGCATTTTGCCTAGCAGTAATCGCTAGGTGTAGCAAACATGGCATCAAGAGTCCGGAGCATTGTTGCTCCACTCGAATTATGTTCATTTGCTCCCGAAGGTGATCGGCGAGATCGGCCAAAATGTAGCAAGCGAACCGACACATTCGCCTTCTCCCATTTTTCCTTCTCCCGCTGAAAACGAGTCCGAATTGCATCGACGCATTCGCAGCAGCCGCGCCGGCATAGGGGTAGTGAGAACAAAGTTGAGCTTTTCATATTGAAGAACAATATCTAAATTGGTTCTCCATTGTTTGTAGTTTGTACCATCCATAGGTTTTTGGCTCAAGATTGTAGCTAAAGGATTGAATGAAGACATTTTTCTGAAATTAAGGAAAAAGCACACTAATTACAAACTATAATTAACAACAAAAAGATATAGAGTAGTAGATTCTAATAACTACTATTCGTTTATTGTTTAACAATCCATTAGTTATCTTTACAAGGCTTACGATGGGCAAGATTCTTGTAAAACTAATATTGTTAATTTGGGCCTTCGGGCCCATGCCGAGCCTCGATGGGAGGGTTAACAATTTTACCAAAGTTGAATGTAATTAACCATTGTTTACTTTCAAAATTATCTTTAGTATCCAAGTGTTGCCGACGATGGGCCGTACAAAACTTTACTAAAATTTTGAAAATATTAGGGTTTAATCTAGCGAAATCCGATCATCCTTATCCGATGGGGCTTCAGCGACAACCATTTCACTAATAAACCCACAATGGGGCCCGTAGGTTTTAAAATTAAAAGCTTAATTTAAAACCTTCACCCATTCAATATTTTAAGTTTAGAATTTTTAATTTCCAAGAATTTGTTCATTTTAGAGTATTTCGTGAGATCAACATCTTAATTGAAATCATTAGGTACTTTAAAATCCAAGTCATGATTTAGAATGAGCTTCACATGATCATTTTAAATAACCCACAAGATATTCTCAAAAATACAATTTCTTGGGAAATTTGTTAGATTATTTATCTCGGATAACCCAAATAATCTCTCATAATAACTATCACACTAGTCGATTGAAAAACATAATAGTTATCATGCATTTATGACATGTGATTATGCAACAATATGGCATCTTCCTATTCTATATGGCATGTTATTTCAAACATCACGTTAATCGTACATATAATTCATACAATTTAATAAAAGCATTAAATTAAGAAAGCAAATAACTTTAATCCATGGTTTTCCTAAAAAAAAAAAAATTTAAAAAATTTAAAAAATTTTACAACTTTGGAATTTCTCTTTGTCCCGCCCATAGGATTTATCCGAAGCCCCTTCGTGGTATCTATGAGCCCAAAAGCCCAAAAACCCAATCCTTGGCTAGAAACCCTAGGACACAAAAGAGGAACCCTAGCCTTCGCCGCCACGCAAGCGCCGAAGTCATCTCAAAGACGAAACCTGTGGGAAGCACCGGCACGGAGAGACGATCAAACGGCCTCCGGAAACACCCCAAAAGGGTGGCCCACGCGCTCACGCGCCGGCCGTTTGCCGGCGCGTGAAGGCCACGCGCAGCCACTTGTGGAGGCGCGTGGCGGCGCGTGGCTGGCCCTTTGGCGGTGTTCCGACCGCCAAATTGTTCGTCTTTCCGTCCTCTTTCCATCCATATATGGTTTGCCCAAATCCGAGATCCGAAGTCCACGAAAAGTGTCGTATGCTGTTGTTTGCTCATATTCTTGCGTTTCTTGATCTCCAACTTTTACAGAATTCAAAAATACATAGAAATTCGAAAGGAAATCATAAAAAAAAGCAAGGAGGAAACCTAATCATATGGGATTAGCCTCCTTGTTACAAATCAAGAATTACACGAGAGAATCTAACCATGGATTAAAGTATTCATATGATTTATAAACGATAACTACTATGATTCAAATAACAAATATAGAAACAGATGCCATCCTTTCAAAAATTATTTTCGAAGATAATCACATGAAATTTCAAAACTAGGTTCTTTTCTCATCGCTATTGGCTCGATGCCAATTGTAGGAAATCGATCGAAACGCGGAAGCGTATCGTACCACGCGATGTAGGAAAAGATGAAACCTTTCATCGTTTTGCTTTACCGGATATTGAAGAGCTATCCGAAAGATTCTCCACGAGCAAACCTTGTCTACGAACAAATTCCTCGTATACGAACAAATCCTCGTGCGATCTATGATTGATCTTCCGCACTATCTCTCGAGGGGGATGAGATGGTTGTGTGGGCAACCGTTCGATGATGAACGTCTCGCCTCTAGGTTTTTGTTTCGATGAGAGCCTCCTAACTATTTGTGCGGCCGTATCTTTTCAAGCGATCGAAAGTTAGTTTATATGCTACTACACCCAAGGCCTAACCCTAATCCACATGGGCCTTAGAGTTCTTGGGTTGTAGTCTCAATTAAGCCTTATTGGGCTTAAGTGACCAAAGAGCACATTAACCCAACAAATAGTTTTATATAAAAAAAAAAAAAAAAAAACATCAATAGTTATGTGAAAACAGAATATATAAGTTACTTTTTTAAGGGCTGTTTGGCATTAGAGGAGGAGCGGGGAAGGAAGATGGGCTGAGGGAAATCTTTTGGAGTTAGATTTACGAAAGTCAGAGAAGTGGGGCTATAAAATGTTAACAAAGAGTAAATATACGATAAAAGAGTCAAAAAAAAAAATTTAAAAACTTCTAACTCCTTTTTTTTTCCTAAGAAAAAAAAAAACTTTTAACTCCATTTCTCCAATTTTTCTAAATTCAACTTATAAAACTTTTCCTCCCTCTCATATCCCTGATACCAAGTAAGTCCTAAAACACCTTTATTTATGGGGGTGAGTGGGAGAGAATGAATAATAAAGTAGATGAAATAGAACGAGTGAAAAAAAAGAAGATAAGAGACATTTAATTAATTTCGGATAAATTTAAAAAAACATTCAATTATAAGACCAAAAACAAAGTTTATCTTATATGAAAAAACCACAACACTCAGCAAGTTTAATTCTTATATTTTGAATAAGAGGGAGTTTTATACAAACTTATGTGCTTAATGTAAGGGTTAATCAACTAAATTTGATAGATTAAAAAATTAGTTAAATCAATTATTTATAGTAAATATATGTTATGTATTATTTTTTTCTCAAATATTCGTACCATACTTCTTTATAATTATTTTTGGATAGAAACTTTTCATTTGTTCAATGAAGAGGGATACATGGGCCAAAAAAACATTAAATGCAATTCTATTATGGGTTTGTTTGGGTTAGCGGTAGAAGCGGTGACTCAAAAACTATCTGACTATAAAAAAAGTTCGGTAGGAAAAAAGTCAGTTTATATATAATGATTTGTGTTTGAATTGATGGTGGTAGAAGTGGCGGGACCCACGTCAAAAAGTTTGAGAAGATTATAGAAAAAGGCTGGATTCTAGAGCTTTTTCCTTAACCGACTTTTTGAGCTTTTTTGACTTAAAATTAAGCCAACGCCAAGCAATCGAAACATGTTTTTTTTCTCATTAGGTCAGTGACTTAAAAGCCACTGAAATTTTTACACACCAACGTTAAAAAATAAGCAACTCCAAACAGGGCCAATGTTTTTGCCGGACGCAAGAAACCGGTCGGCCGGCCGGCCTAGGCATCAGCGGATCAAGATTCTCCACGTGTCTCATTTTCAGGTTCGGATTCCAATTAAAACATCTAACCACCATCCAATGGCAGATGGCCCCCACCACCACAAAAACCTCGAGACCTGAGGGCGTTCAGTACAAACTCACGGCTCTTCCTCAACCTCCGGTAACGCCCAGGCTGCTTTAGCCCTGTTTTTGCTGGACTTTGATACTACTACCAACGACACAAGAAGAAGAAGAAAGGAGCTCCGAGAATGCCAGGATTGACTGCACCCTCAGATTATTCTCTCGAACCTCCTCGTCATCCTTCTCTTCTGATTAACGCTAAGGCAATTTTCTCGCTCTTGGTTAATTCATCTGGTCATTATTTTTTTCTAGCTTTTCTCGCCGCGATTTTCCTCGTGACGTTTTTTTAATCTCTGTTGGTTGCTGAACTCTGGAAAATTTTCTGGTTACGTTATTTTTACTGGATGATCTCATCACCTTTTCTTTGGCGAGGATTTCGGCCATACGATGATGCTGAAAAATTGAAGTAGTTTCCCCGTATCTACATTTATGGAGAAAATGAATTGGAGCTAACCAATTGAACACTTCTTAAAATTCTATTAATCCCTCAGAACTTGTTCAACCGCCCTTTTGGTTTTCATTTTGGTCCAGTTTTTTTTACTTCTTACCCATGGTTCCTTTGTTGATTATTACGCGATCCATAAACAACCTAAACATTGACACACATGATATGTGTACACATTAAGCTGAAAACGATATTTAAAGCTCTTAAAATGAAAAACTCTCTAAAAAACAATAGAAATAAGTCAACATCTGGCTTCTAAATTTATCACTCATGTTTCTTTAAGATATAACTTCATATTTGATTTTTTAATATCCTCATTTGAAAATATTCTTGTAAAATTATACCTGTTTGTACTCTCGGTTGGAGCTTTAGTAAGCATTAGTAATATACTCTTCATGGTTATCGGAAGAGATTTTGATTACTAAAGTTCATAATTATTAATATCATGTGTTACGAGTTCGAGGAGGTCCTTGTTTAGAAAAAGAAATAAAAAGATAACATAGAAAAACAATGACAAGACAGCAGACTGTAGGCTAAAATCAGTGGCTCAGTGCTCTTTAATTCTATAGATTGCATCTTCAGTCCAGTTTCAGTAGGTCCGTGAATTCTGCAACCATGAATTGAACAGTTGGTGGAATATCTCATTGCGATTAAACGGTAGCTTATATGGAACTATAACAATTCTGTTTTGAACTACATATTTTTCCTCTTGGCTTGATTGACAACATACATAATTTACGCTTATATATTTTCTATTGTCTTCTTCTCAAATTCAACCTGCTGTGTTCTCCAGGCACCATTTAATGCTGAGCCACCACGTTCTGCCTTGATTTCCTCATATTTGACTCCTTCAGATTTCTTTTACAAGAGAAATCATGGTCCGATACCAATTGTTGATGACATAGAAAGGTCTGATCCTTCCTGATTATTATTCCTCGTTATTTCTCAAGGTTGTCCACTATAAAGAGATTTGACTTAATAGTATGACCTTTCTGGTAGAGCAGATACTTCGTTTCAATATCTGGTCTCATAGAGAATTCCAAATCGCTTTTCATGAAAGATATCAGGTTAGTGCTGATCCAGAATCCCAATTTGGATTCATTTCAATCAAATGATGTAATGATTGTCTGTTTACCTTGGAACTGTATAGCTCCAATTTATTTGCTAAATTTATCTCCAATTGAATATGCGTCAGTCAAACTAAGAACTGACCTTGTTATTTGATGGCAGGATGCTTCCAAAGTATGATATCGCTGCCACATTACAGGTAGGCTAGTTAAAATTTTATGCTGCATTTATCATAGGTACACCTTGCTAAACTCCGAGCAGAAGATCACATAATGTCCTGGTTTGCTGTTGGGTAACTCTTGCAAATGCATTTGCTTTCCAGTGTGCAGGTAATAGAAGGACCGCTATGAGCAAAACCAAAACCGTTAAGGGAGTTGGCTGGGATGTTTCTGCCATTGGAAATGGTTAGTACCCTGTGTACAACTGATATTACTCAATTATTTTAACATCTAATGCCTACAACTATGATTACCTTATGGCATAAGAAAGAGACGATATCCATGAAGTATTTTTTCTGCATCCTATTCATAAAATAGCATCTGATTTATGGCTAAACACTATGCAAATTCACTTTTAGAACTGCATTTTGATCCTATGCAGACTCACCACCGACTGCACATGCCAATTCTAGCAAATTCACTTTTAGAAGGATTCTTATTTCGGTTATCTCTTATTATGAGATAATACTGCTTGTTGAAGCTTCTGTTATTTGATCGTAAAACCTGCATGGAATCTTGCGCATGTGCACCTGTTTTTTATACTTCTTGTTTTTCTTTCCTTTGATTAACTGGTGTTTGAGGTGTTCTATCCATCTTATCTTTTTATAGCTCTTTCATGTTAATATTTTCTTTCAGCTGTCTGGGGTGGTGCCAAATTGGCTGATGTTCTTGAACTTGCTGGAATCCCAAAGTTGGCAAGCATCACTCGGTTAGGTGGAAGACATGTTGAATTTGTGAGCATTGACAAATGTAAGGTAATTCCTGCTGCTTGTTAATTGATTTTGGAGATCATAAATTCTTTCTGGTCATTTATGCATTTATCGTTCTGTTCCTTCTGCAAATTGTAAACATTAAAAAAATACTATAGGAGGAAAATGGGGGTCCATACAAGGCATCAGTCCCACTCAGTCAGGCCACAAATCCTGAAGCAGATGTTCTTCTTGCTTATGAAATGAATGGAGAAGTAAGTGCATCCTCTGATTACACTTAAGCTTGCTAGGTTCTTTAAAATCTCAGTTTTGGTTTGCCTAGTTAACAATATTAAAAGTTACACCATGCTCCTCATTTTTTTCGCATATGGAGCTTTGACTATGAGTATTTTAAGTCCGCAAAATGTGGAGAACAAATATAACGCATGCTCTTTTGAAAAAGTATCATTGCACAATCTTTTATCTTTTGTTGGTTTCTTGTACTTTGTAGCTTGGAACCGGATTATTCAGTGTATCCTATTAGTACATTGACAAAGAAAATGAGAAATGATCAATAAGAAAATCTTATCCTTGGGATTGAGTGAACTTTGAGATTAAGCATGTTCTGCGGAGTAATTAGTTCACACTTTTTTCTGGTCCCCTTTGCCCTGCTGTAGCCTCTTAACAGGGATCACGGGTATCCATTACGTGTGGTTGTTCCTGGTGTTATTGGAGCTCGGTCAGTTAAGTGGTTGGATTCAATCAATATCATAGCTGAAGAATGCCAGGTCTGATATTACCTGCTGTAATATTACTCGGAATTTACCAAAATTTAGTTTTTTCAGAATGTCCTACAACTTCACATTATCATGCGGCAGGGTTTCTTTATGCAAAAGGACTACAAAATGTTTCCACCATCCGTGAATTGGGATAACATCAATTGGTCAACCAGGAGAGCCCAAATGGATTTTCCAGTTCAGGTGTTCTGATTTTTGTGCACTTTCTGTCATACCTGGTCCTTTTAAAAAAAAAAAAAAAAAAAAAATCATGCAAAATGAAGTTTTTACTCTTAATGTGTTAAGAGATAAGGTGTGGTAGAAGTAGGTGCTTAATATCTTCATTTTGTGAGCAAAATTTTGTAACTAATGCTTCTTTATTCTTGTGAGCAGTGTGTCATATGTTCTCTTGAAGACGTGAGCGCTATAAAGCCTGGAAAGGTTTGTTCATGCAGTGACAGATTTAAAGTGTTTCTGTTGACTATGAAATGCCCAGACAAATCACTTGAGCATTTTATTTCTCATATCAATTTTTTTGTGTGTGTGTAAAATATACATTCGGAACTCTGAACATGTTTTTTGCTGCATGTATTTAATTTATATATGTTCCTCCTTTCCTTTCCTCTGAGTTTGACCACTTCTTCTATTTTCATGTTCAATGCACTTTTTTCTCGGGAGTAAACAGACATAATGCTTTGGTTTACTTGCAGAAGTGAAACACCATAATGTTCAGCCAATGATTAAAATCCAAATCTTGCATATATTATTATGCAGGTAAAAGTTAGTGGGTATGCAGTTTCAGGAGGTGGTAGAGGCATTGAGAGGGTAGACGTGTCTGTTGATGGAGGCAAAACTTGGCTGGAAGCCTCAAGATATCAGAAGACTGGCACTCCATATATAGCAGATGATGCCGCCAACAGTGACAAATGGGCGTGGGTGCTGTTTGAGATCACAGTTGATATCCTTCACAGCACAGAGATAGTTGCAAAAGCGGTATGTTAATTTTTCCTGCTAATAATTCTCATCATAATTCCATTCTATCGGAGGAAAGCATCTAGGAATTCTATTGCAGCAAATCAGTTATGATGGCAACTGCATGTCTTCTCAGGAAGTGTGATGGTAGTTTGAGTCATTAAAGCATTTCTACCTTAGCCTGTCCAAACATATTATCTCATCCTTATCTTTTGTAACTACTACACTCTCTCTCGCACAAAGTACAAAAGCATCATTAGCTTTTCTCAAATGGATCCTTTTCCTTAATTTACCAATTTAATTCCAAGAGGGTTGCTTTCCATAATGGATAACAAAGATCAACACTCAGTTAGAGTTGAAAATCTTCCATACAGCTTTATTTCAATACCTTTGTCTGATTTGCAGGTAGATTCAGCTGCAAATGTCCAACCTGAAAAGGTTGAAGACATTTGGAACTTGAGAGGCATATTAAACACTTCATGGCATCGTGTGCAAGTTCAAGTGGGGCACTCAAACTTGTAAAATTGTATGACTAGTTTGTAGCCATGAGCCAAGAACTTGAGTCTCGCAGGTTTCCCCGGCCTCGTCTCTGTTGACCCTCCCACAATGATGTGGAACCATGTGAATCATGAAAATAAAAGCTCAACTTTGACTATGTTCTGTTGAAAATAAAAGCTCCTTACTGTAAACAATCGCTGGAGGTTTTTGTTTAATTGCATCCAGTGATTCCATTGAGTTAAGCTAATAATCTACGTATATCACTTTCCCATGGAAGCATTTAAACTAGCCGGTATCTTTTGTTTTAGTTTTTCGGAATGAAAATTATATATTATTTTGACCAGACCAATGTGGAAAGAAGAATCTATTGCACTGAAGTAGAGAACTCGAGATGATATTGGCTAGCCCGCCCCCCTGCCGGCTCCGGAGGTAGTAGCACTTTTTTATTTGCCCAAACTAAAAAATAACACGTGAATATATATATTCAAATTGCATTCATATTTGGAACAAATTTATCATCTTATCAAATTTATTAACCAATAAGGTATAAAAAGAGCACAAGGTATATTTTTAAGGGAAAATTTCATTGAGTCCCTAAGGATGTGATACAATTTCAGTCAACTTTAGAACTTTTTAAAACTTCATTGCATCTGTAAATGAAATTAAGTTTTGTGGGTAAAAAGACAATGATGTCCTTTTATTTTCTTAGAAGAGCATGTATAAGATAAATAAGAGACATCTACAAAATAAATAAAGACATTCTTTTGAATCTAGGGAATTAAAAATATTTTGACTATTTACAACAAAAATATGGATATTTATAAGACATGATATAATTTACATGACAAATAAAATAAAGATATTATTATATTTTCACCTTCAAATTTAATTCAGGTGTATTGAAATTTGACAAGATTTTAGGGTTGACCGAAATTACGACACTAACTCCCTATTTTTAAATTTTCTGGGGTGGGTGTACCTTCTTAAGGTCGAGTTCGCATTTCTTAAAAAGACAAGGGAAAAGCTCGTAGAAAGAGGCATTCCACTCGCAATTTCATTATGAAATGAGGCAGCACGTGAATGAAGCGTAACAGACTTAGACATATGCTTTTAAAAGAGAGACCTTGAGATTGAAAGTCAGAGTCAGCCTCTAAAACCCCAACTCATATACCATCATCTCGATTTGTCAATTAGTAAACTACCAATTCTTTTCGTTTCATCAAATGGTCATTACATTATTGCGTTCACATTTGTTAGTAGGAACACTCCCATTTTTTTCTGTCCTTTTTCTTTATTACCAGGTAGAATTATTATTTTTTATTTTTGTGTCTTTTGGAACAGAGAATCCTCTATATTTTATTCTACACAGGACAAAGTGGCAGACCTTTTTTTTTTTTTGCTCCTTTTGTCAATGAGAAATAACATATAGGGAATAGGGAGCAGAAAATCTATGTGGAGATTCTCTTCATTAAAATAAATAAATAAATAAATAACTGCATGAAGACCTTTAAAAATAACCTACTATCCCACTCTAATAACTTTGAAATATTACAGTTTTACACTTTATTCCATTTTATTTGATATTAAAATAATCACGTAACTGTCCATCTTTTATGTTTCCTATCATATTCTCCATTCCGTTCATACTTTCTATATGAAATTTCCTATATTTTTATCAAGACATCAATTTTAATTGGTTTGTAATATTTTAATTTAGCTTTCTTATGTGAAGTAAGATAGAGGGATCCATTTTAAAATACAAATCAGCCTGTAAATTAAAAGGGGAAAAAAAAAACTTTGGTGGGGGGCTTTAAACGAAGCATCCATGACCATTATTTAAAGGCCAACTGAGCACAACTGGCAATCCTTCTAAGCCATTCTCCATATCAGCTTTCATCGTCCATGTTAATAATATGGGAATAATATTAATCTTCTTGTTCATCCTCTTCTACAAAACCTTAACGGACCTCCGGCGACTTCGAGCTTTCTCCGGCCACCACGGCCCACCGACCTACCCTCTCATAGGATGCCTCGTACCCTTTTACAAGAACCGCAATCGCCTACTTGATTGGTACACTCAACTCCTCTCTCACTCACCCACTTACACCATCGTCCTCCGTCGTCTCGGTGCACCAACCACCATTGTCACGGCAAACCCACAAAACGTAGAGTACATCCTTAAAACCAACTTCAATAACTTCCCCAAAGGCAAGCCCTTTACTGACATCCTCGGCGATTTTCTCGGCCACGGAATCTTCAACGTGGATGGCGAGCTGTGGCAGACTCGACGTAAATTAGCCAGCTATGAGTTCACTTCTAGGTCCTTGGCGGATTTTGTTAAGCACACGTTAGTAGAAGAAGTAAACAAGAGCCTCATACCGATGCTCGAGACATTGTCCAAGAGAAAGCAAGTGGTGGATTTGCAGGATTTGCTTGGGAGATTCTCGTTCAATGTGATCTGTAAATTCACATTAGGGATCAACATGTGTTGCTTGGATCCTTCTTCGCCCATTTCGCTTCTGGCAAGAGCTTTTGAGGTGGCATCGGAGATATCAGCGAGGCGTGGGGCAGCACCGTTGTTTTTGATCTGGAAGATGAAGAGATGGCTTGGGGTTGGATCTGAACGGAGGCTCAGAGAGGCTGTGGAGAAAGTTCAGAGTCAAGTAATGGACATGATCCATGAGAGGAAGAAGAATATGACGACGACGGCGAAGAATGCTCACGGTGACGATCTCTTATCTCGGCTTGTACGTGCAGGTCAAGAAGAGGAGGTGATTAGAGACATGGTGATAAGTTTTATATTGGCAGGGAAGGACACAACAGCAGCAGCTTTGACATGGTTTTTCTGGTTGATTTCTCATCATCCTGAGAGAGAGCATCAGATTGTGAAAGAGACAGAGGCATTAGATTATGAATCTTTAAGGAATCTAGACTTTTTAAAGGCTTGTCTTTGCGAGTCAATGAGGTTGTACCCACCTGTGGCCTGGGATTCAAAGCATGCAATAGAAGATGATTGGCTGCCAGATGGGACTAGGGTGAAAGCAGGGGATAGGGTAACATATTTTCCTTATGGTATGGGAAGGATGGAGGCATTATGGGGGAAGGACTGGTTCGAGTTTAGACCGGATCGATGGTTTATCGAGACAGACAATAACAAGAAGATGAGGAGTAAGATTTCGGCGTTCAAGTGTCCGACGTTTCAGGCGGGTCCTAGGAAGTGTCTGGGCGAAGAAATGGCTTTTATTCAGATGAAGTATGTGGTGGCTTCAATCCTTAGGAGATTCAACGTCAGACCTGTTAGCCAAGACGAGCCTGTATTCGTGCCATTTCTTACGGCACACATGGCCGGCGGCTTAAAGGTGCTTGTTTCCCAGAGAGAGAACCTCCCTTAGGCTCATGATTACACAATTTTTAAGTTAATAAGTTTTTCTTGGCGGCGCGTTTTTAAGACCCCAGTTAATTAGCATGCCATTGTTTCTCCTTGAAATATTTGTCTTTAGGTGCACAAAACTGATTGTGAACTCAGTCATACAATGAAGTTATGCACAGATTTACCAGAGGAATCCAAATAAATAATTATATTGAACATGCTCGTGATCACCGTCAACTGATCACTCCTTATAAAACATGTTGAATGAGCACATGCATCATTATTGTTGTTATTTATAAGATGTGGTGAGATTATTGCATAAGACCGTGCTCATTGATAATTTATTTCACATGCAACGATGCACTCCGCGCACAACGCGAGCTCATTTAAATATCGTATAATGATTGCGCGAAACAAACAGCAACGGCATTTGTAAAAAAGTCTTTTCCTATAGGTAGCTTAACTTATACAAAACCTGTGTTCTCAGAATTTCAGATCCCCAGGCGTTTTTGGCAAAAAACAAATGATCCCCGTGCGTTTGATGAGTTGAACAGGACCTTAACTTTCCAAGACTAGGGTAAGTACACATCACGGTATGTACCGCTAGCACCTGGATCATCAGCCAATCAGGGGGAAGAGAAGGTCTACTTGACGAATGTAAACAATATTTACGCTGCCTTCATACAAATGACTCCGGCTTCTCCGATGATAGGCTTCCAAATTGTTCGTTCCATTTTTCATAAGCGCCCAGTTCATTTGAGGAAACAGATCGCCTCACCTCTTTTAGAGCGTCCATAAAGTCCTGCACAACAACGGTTTCAAATTAATTAAGCTCGCGTTTTTTTATTTTTTATTTTAAAAAAAAAACTTGAATACGCTTAGCTATGAACCTGAAGAGCTACTGGCCGCATATCTTCCTTGTTCAACTTGGTAATTTCTATGCCCTGCTTTAAAGCCTCTCTTAGGGGACCCATTGAAGCATCCTTCACTAAATTTTTCATGTCTGATCCCGAATATCCTAGGAAAGAAAGTTCAAGGAAAAATATATTTAAAGAAATTATTAAGCAGAAAGGGGGGCTTATTTAAATTAACATTTAACAGGCAGTGCCATACAGAATTTTCTATAATTTATTTGGGATACCTTCCGTTTTGTTGCATATGGTATCAATCTCTTCCTTTGTAAGCATGAATAGTCCGTCCTTGTCCAGGAGGTTACGTATAATCCAGGCTCTTGCCTCTTCATTAGTCATGCCAATACAAATAAGTTAGCCACATAGTGCTAAATGTGTTTGAATTAAGTACAATAATCATGATAATTGGCACCTGAGGATGGCAGGGGGATATAAAGTCTTTTGGTAAGTCGCCTTCGTGCTGCTTCATCAAGCTCTT
This sequence comes from Acacia acuminata, assembly GCA_019022655.1. Taxonomy (NCBI): domain Eukaryota; kingdom Viridiplantae; phylum Streptophyta; class Magnoliopsida; order Fabales; family Fabaceae; genus Acacia; species Acacia acuminata. The sequence goes on from JAFJYI010000292.1 coordinate 253,376, forward strand.
GAGGACGGTTGGTGGCCCCTGTAAAAGTACGACCGAATAAATAGCCAGGATGGCAACATATGACACCCAAGGGAGAAAAAATCAAGACACCAAGAGTAAACATGCTATTGACGCACACTGGCATCAAATTGAAGGAGACAAACTGTGCTGCCCTCGAATCTTAAAGAAGTTAAAACTGCCAGTAGGTAATTAGATAGTTCCATTTGCACGTCAGTTCAACCCCTTTAAATTTAATTTCTCAAGATACTCCATACACTTCCAGAAGCACGCTCACAAAAGTTTAATTATATATAGATATTTCCATCATTACAGGCATAAAGTGTTAGAGAGGCTCATGTTTGGATCATTCCCTCATCAATTTATTCAAAAACTAAAGAACCTTACCAGTCTGATAGTTGAGAATTTATATTGCATATGAGGAAACCAATTATAGCTACATATTTTTTATTTCCGCTTAGTTAGAACTTTCAGACTCCCTTTCAGTCTCATACATATATATGATGAAGCTAGAAGCCTAGAACGCATTACAACTTCCAAATATGAAATCAGCTTCTTTGTTTTGTACAAAGGAATACGAAGATATTTTAATTTTTTCATGCATAAAATATCACAGAAGAGCCAGCTAGTTCAATCTGTCGCTGCCTGAAATACACAAAACAAATGAGGAAATTAAACCCAGTGATTCAACAATTACCTATAAGAAGAACCTGCTCGTTACCACTGTCAAAACCTTCCATTTCAATGAGAAATTGTGTCTTGAGCCTTCTGCTCGACTCGTGTTCACCCTCTGACTTACGCTGCAACAAACAAATGTAACGGCAGAAATAATGGAGGGTAGAAAAAATAACATGCGGTATAGTCGTAAAAACTAATAATTAAATATCCATGTCGCAGCTTAGAAGCACAATGCATTTTTCACCTCAGAATGATTGATTTCCATGAACTTCCACAATATATAGATGAAAATGCTAAACTTCAAGTAAAAATTGTCACAAGAAATCTAAGACAGCGAGCCTGTCAATGTCATCACCCTGAACGTTAGCCTCAAACAGCCACAATATTAAGGTACCTGAGATAGGAGAGAATCTATTTCATCCACAAATATTACAGCCGGCTGGCGACAACTGGCAACTCCAAAGAGTGCCCTCACTAGTTTTTCACCTTCTCCGATCTATAACGATGACCAGAACAAATATTAAATATTAAAGGTGAGATCCCAAAGATATATCTGACTTGATGGATACAGTTCATGAGTTAAGATCACTAGTACTCAAGGGGGAAGAAGGGTGAAGCACTTGAAGTTGTAAGAAACAAAGCAAATCTTTTGGGATACTGGCAACATATCTTAACAAAGAATGCAGAAATGCATTTTAAGTTATGAGAGTTGCAAAAGACCCTTTTTTTTTTAATAAATGCTTGTAGAATCAAAACACATTTTATAAGGCAGAAGACTTTTACATTCAAAGAAATATGTTCAGAATTCTAGACAGTTTAAGTTAAACATACCCACTTGCTTGTCAATGAACTGGCCGAGATGTAAAAGAAGGTTGCCTTTGCCTCCCCTGCTATGGCTTTTCCTATCATTGTTTTACCAGTTCCCTAGCATTCAAAGTTGTAGAAAGAGTGGAGATTAGTGAGTGCGCAATTTGCATATATTACAAAATTATATACTTACTGGTGGACCAAATAAAAGTAGACCTCGCCCAGGAGAGCGGCATCCCTTGAATATATCAGGTCGTAGCAGAGGCCATATGACCATCTCAGTGACGCATTTCTTGGCATGTTCCAATCCCGCTACATGTCATTACCGAATAGGAAGAGTATAGTTAGTTCCGGTCAATAGCAAATTCCCAAAATAGTGAACGTAAAAGAAAGTCAAACAGTTATCTGTATTACCAATGTCATCCCACCGGACATTAGGATCTCTATCCATAATCTCATTGCTAATATGTTCAATAAGGCGTGGTTCTATATTCCTCAATTTCTCAGGAAGCTCTCCGTCAGGACCACATAGCCCTTCCAAACTAAAAGCATGTTGTGAAACATATTAGGAAGCGAATGTGTAGAAGTGTTTATCACATGATCAATGAACAATCATAATTCGTCAAACTAACAACTATTGGAGAAGGGCGAAAAAATGTATTGTGGGAAGGAGTCCAGAACAACAAAAAACAGTCTTGATGCCTGCAATAAAAAGAAAAGGGCGTATTCAACCTTGTTCGAGTCAGTAAGATAACAAGGTCTACAGGATACTGGGGCCCAATAAGGTAATGTATGTAAAAGAATAACCTGACCACCACTAGATGAGAATCTTTTGAAATGTGTTGCAAACTTATTTTGATGATATACTCCGGTAAGATCAAAACTCACTCAGACGCAATCAACAAAGATGTAAAACAATAAAACTTTGACCCTGAGAATATGGGTTTATAAGGAAAAGCAGGATGAGAAGTTAGAACTTCAACAGATCAAACTGAAGGTTGCACTACTGACCATTTCTTTGTTGAGTCATCGAAAGTATCATCACACTTTCCAGAAATTCTTGACGTCATATTTCCATCGCCAGTTCCATTGGATTTAATAGGAGGCACAAAATTACCACGGACGCCACGTCGAGAAACACCATATGATCTCCCACCATATACCCGATTCGAAGTATTGATATCATATTGTGAGACAGATGCAGTGGGTGAACCAATCCCTTCTCGCCTCTGCCTTGTTTCCATTTCCTGCGGGTACAAAGTAAGTACTATTACTAATTCCGAGGAAAAATAGAAAATAATATGATATATAAACTCAGGCAAAAAACTATTCGTAATTCGATGCTAAAGGTTGCTCACTTTTACCACCTTTAGCACGGTTCTTAATAGTTATTCAACATGAGGGCATTGGAATTTCAGCTAGAAAATCCCATTTGGCAAAGAAAAATGTGCATCTAGAGCTCAGATTACTTCCCACGAGAAAAGGCACAGCAGAAGGGTGAAAAGCCATGTAAAATATGTACGAACTTAAAAAAATTCTCTACAATGGGTATGCTTGGACAGATAAAATAGTAATTCCTCCACTTGACACCCACAAACACATTGTAGACAATATAGTAAATGATACCAATTTAGCTCTGGCAGTAACAAAATCAGACTTCGCTTCCTCATTGCTTGAAGGTGACTTCACGTTGCTAACTTGGGGGTGGTTAGTTTCCAAGTGCACACGTTTTTTCCCCAAAGTCCCAAAAGTTCTTTCTTCCCCTTCAGTTTTCACGAAGGAAGAGACAGGATGACCTTTACTGTGGCCACCATGTGACGTCGGCTTTTCAACAATCATGCAGTCCTCAGATCTATTATGTTTGAAACTCAATTTGGAACTACTATTAGCCCTCAATGTACTTCTCCCATACAATGATGTTAACTTGGTTTGCAGCAATTCTTTTGGCAATTTGCTTCCTGCTTTGTCTTGCTTCTCCAGATGATAAACCTGAAAGTCATTAAATCAACTATCTGGAAGATTGCGATGCATAAAAGTTTATTAGAGTAAAGAACACAAGAAATTGACACGCAGAAACAAACAGGGCACCCGCAAGCAGTAGCTCAACAGAAAAGAGAAGGGATTAGGTGGGGAAGGATAAAATGGATTTTAAATATTCTGCCTAAAGATAGATGGAGTCCGTTTATCAGCATATATTAATATAACCAATAGATTCTCCACCTTTTCTTTGGAGTCCTTGACAAGAGCTTGGAAGTACTTCGACTTCTTAATCTTCCCAATGTCAATATCTCCTGTTTTGCCAAAAATACACCCTGGAGACTTTTTTGCTTGTTCAAACGCTTGGCTGGGGGAATAACAACAATTAGCATCAGAACACAACTTCACTTGAGCTATATTATAATAAGAAGAACTGACAGGAAATTGCCTAAGCGTCCGTTCAAGGCATTGCCTCCAATGAAAATTCAAAACAGTCTTATTTTCACCGTTCAATCCGTACACATAAAGCAGTAATCACAATAAGTTCGGAAAATGATACGATGAACCAACACATTAATCATCATTCTATACACTAGAACATTATTATCACCCCTTAATCAGTCGTTAGGGTCGACGAAGAAAGAAGGCATGTCAAATTCCACAGTCGAAATAACCTGAGATCTATGTGAAGCACTAAAGCTCCTTATTGACCGGTTGCGAGTAATTAGACTATAAAACAGAGAATTTTATAAACTCAATAGAGGCGTGGTTTACTGAAGACGAAGACATGGAAACAATATATATACCGATCAGAGTCGGGAATGAGGGATCGACGAGCGGTGTCAATTTTCCCCAAGACTTCATGTCGAATTGGACGTATATAAGCTTCATCGACATCGGAGTTGCAGCGAGAGTCGAGAAAGCCGATGAGGCGAAGCCCGAGGATGTACGCCGACTCAAAATCATCTTTCTGAAGGGCAAGATCGGCCCCGAAGAGAAGAGAGTGAAGCCTCTTGAGATTCTCATCCGCTTGCTTCCTCCAGCATTTTCGGTTCGGATCATCCTTTATCCCTGTAAGAGAAGGAGAAGAAGTAGTAGCAGAATACGGGCACAAAGATGGGCTTTGCTTGCGCGGCTCCTCTCCCGCCATGTTCTTCCTCTTTTGCTGCCTCAGTTCGAAATGTTCTCTTACGCGCGCATATACTAGCCGAACAAACGGGCCGCGGACACGGCGTTACTTGGGCATTTACCAAAATCTCCTCCTCGCTTTTTCTTAAAAATATAAAAAGGTTTATCAAAAATATATATATATATATATATATATATATATATATATATATATATTGGGTAAAGGATTTAAGTTATCTCCGGTGACTCCCAAAACTACGTCATTTTAGATTAATCTATAATTTTGTACCCTTCATTAATTCACCTAAAATTACAAACACTTCCTTCATTAATTTAAAACGACGTAGTTTTAAGGGTCATTGGAGATAAATAACTTATCTCCAGTGACTGAAGAAATACCTTTCTCATATATATATATATATATATGATTTTATCATTTGTCATGTCACTTGACATTAGATTATGCCAAGTTACCCCAAAACTACGTTGTTTTGAGAGTTAAAGGAATTAATGAAGGTGTTTTAGTATTTTTGTTTTTATATTTATTATATAAATTTTATCAAAAGACCCTTCATTAATTCCTATAAGCTCAAACTACGTCGTTTTAAGAGTTATGGGAATTATGAAGGATGCTAATTTTACCAAACACCTTTCATTAATTCCCCTAACCCCTAAAACGACGTAGTTTTGGAGTGATCAAGATAACCTTTATGTCAATGTCGATACGACAAACGATAAACTCTATCTCTCTCTATATATATAGTTACGGGGCATTTTTGTTCTTAAAGTTTTTGGAGCAATTTTAGCTTCATAAGTGTAAAAAGTAGAGTATTTTTGCCTAGATTGTTATCCCTGATAATTTTAACTATTAGTCAACCAAATATGTTGAACTATCAGTCCATATGTCATCTATATTATTTTGTTAAGGTGTAAATTTTTAAAGTTTTAAATCTAACTTAAAAAAATGAAAGGTGTAAGTTTAAAAAAAAATGAATATGTAGACTTTTAGCTCAACAATTTAAAGGTCAAAATTTAACTTGAATAACGATTCAAAATTCTCTTTGTTAAAAATAACGTTTTGGATAATATGTAAACTTTTAGCTCTACATTTTTTTTTTTTGTCTTAACTTGAATAACGATCCATCAAAATTATTTTTCTCTTGTTACACTTCCTATAGGCCGATAATTTTAAATTAGTCAACCAAATATTGAACTATCGATCCCATATGTCATCTATATTATTTTGTTAAGGTGTAAATTAAAGTTTTAAATCTAACTTAAAAAAAATGAAAGGTGTAAGTTTACACCTTTACAAAAATATAATATGTAGACTTTTAGCTCAACATTTTTTTGTCCGGGTTAAAGGTCAAAATTTAACTTGAATAACGATCCCATCAAACTTATTCTCTTTGTTACACTCCTATAGGCAAATTACGTCGTTTTGAGAGTTAGGGGAATTATGAAGGATGCTAATTTTACCAAACACTCTTCATTAATTCTCCTAACCCCTAAAACGACGTAGTTTTGGAGTGACTTCGCATAACCTTATGTCAAGTGACATGACAAACGATAAACTCTCTCTATATATATAGTTACGGGGCATTTTTGCTCTTAAAATTTTCGGAGCAATTTTAGCTTCATAAGTGTAAAAAGTAGAGTATTTTTGCCCAGATTGTTATCCCTGATAATTTTAACTATTAGTCAACCAAATATGCTGAACTATCAGTCCATATGTCATCTATATTATTTTGTTAAGGTGTAAATTAAAGTTTTAAATCTAACTTTAAAAAAAATGAAAGGTGTAAGTTTACACCTTTACAAAAATAACCTGGATAATATGTAGACTTTTAGCTCAACATTTTTTTGTCCGGGTTAAAGGTCAAAATTTAACTTGAATAACGATCCCATCAAACTTATTCTCTTTGTTACACTCCTATAGGCAAAATCCCCCCCCAAAAAAAAAAAAAAATGCTAGAGCAAAAATTCCCCTAAATAAAAACTTTCACAGTAAAATTGGTGCTTCACCCAGAAAAAAAAAAAAAAAAATCTTCCTCTGACTAACTTTTACTTATTTAAAGCTCCTTATTTGCCGTCACTTTCTAATAGTTTGAAATAATTTTTACAAATTTTGTCTAGAAAAACTCCGATGGGAATTCATATTTTTTTTTATCAAAATGAAACTCTGAATTGATTTATATTTTTAATGGAAATGAGCTCTATCAATAAATACTTAACAATACAAAAAAAAAAAAAAAAAAAATTACACATCAGAAATCAAATGAATCTTTCGTCTGAACGAAAGGCAGCGAATTGATTTTAGATATAAAACTAAGAAAAACGTAAAATTATATGAGTTTTTGGTTCAATAGCTCTATCACAAAGCTAAAATGGATAACTTACTGAAATTACATGCAGATTACAATTTGTCTCATCTAAATTTAAACTGAAGCCTTGAGCGCGTAATTCAGTCACATTCCTTCTTTTAAATCAGTTTTTTTTTTATTTTTTTTTTTTATTTTGAGAGGGCGAATTTGGTTTAACCCCTATTATTCTTTCATTTCAGTGATATTGAGTGAAAAGCATAGTCAATGGTTCGAAACCTAGAGAAAATGAACCTAATTTGTGGGATACACAGTGATTAGGTTAGGTGGTAAAACGACAGTGTGAAAGTCCACATTAGATGGAAAGGATTACAATGAATTTACAGGAGAGGCAAGGGAGAACATGAGAGGTGAAATGAGAAATACAATAAAGTCTAATTAAGACTACTAAATTATAAATCAAAACTAGATCAGATCCTATAATCAGGGGATCCTAATCATGGGTGATTTATTTCCTATTTCTACAATCAAGGGATCCTAATCATGGGTGATTTATTTCCTATTCTAACAATTTCTAATAATAGCTAATTAGTTTTTAAAACATACATCTCCAATGGCAAGTAATGTGGACATAACAAGTAATTGGTGGTAATTATTGTGTGTCATCTGTGTGGGACCGTACTCAACAAGCAGGTCATTGTCTTCCACTTGTATGAAAGTGGCTGATCATCCTCTCGGACCAGCTACTGATCATCGCCTTGGTAAGCTATTGCCTCACCAACTAGCTAATCAGACGCGAGCCCTTCCTCGGGCGGATTCCTCCTTTACGAGTGGGACATATGAACATACTAAGATATTGTTTATACTATGAACTTATAATTTATGGGTAGATACTGTTTTTATCATTGTTGAGATTTCATTTGTAATATGTAGTATTTATTCGTTGGTAGTAATGTTTGAATGTTCATTAAAGGCAAGAAAGTAGCATCACTCAGGAAGCAATATACGTTTGATTATATTTTTTATTTTAAAGAAAGCTTGGAGTTGTATGAATGTTGGATAGATCAATTGATGGACATTATACCAAATATAGATTTTTAACTTGAATGAGATTAATGTCATAGAAAGCTGGTAAAAGTTTTCATTGTTGTTTATGTTTCATTTTAATATGATCCAGCAATAAGGCACTTTTAGATAACAAAAAATGTTTAAGTAAAATCTGCAGAGCTCAAGTATAGGCTCGTTAATCTGAACATTAAAATCCAGCAGCATTTGAAGCTGAAAATCTGCAGAGTTATAAGATTAAATGAAAAGGGTTACATCAATAAGCTTCCTAACATGGACCCTTCATCATATAGATGTATCTGCCACATTAGAAACAGAGATCGAACGAGTAGAAGCTTGAAGCAGAGACAAGTCCTGAATGTCCTGCAAAGCAACTCTGCTTATTCCTTCATAACAATATTCAGACCTCAGGCCACCCTCACAGCACAATTGTGAACGAAGGGACTAAGCTTGGTGTTGCCACATTCAATTCGCCGCCATTGAAGCTCCTCAGCAGAAGGATCAGGGCAACAAGTGTAGATCGTCAAGCCACGACCAGAAGAAGACGTAGCAGCAGCACCGATGACGAGAAGCTCGTTCCCCAGAGATTTAAACGCCACACCCCAACCTCCTTGAGCACTAGCTATCACTGGAACTGTTCCCAGCTTCTTCCATGAGTTGCTTCGTTTCAGATACGTTTTCAGCTCGTTGGAGGAGGCATCAAGAGCGTAGAGCTGATTATTGGCGACAGCAACAAGTGGTGGGGACCGAGAAACCGACACAGGAATGTCTTTCAACATGTCGGGAATCAAGTTCCAAGTGTTGGTTTCCTCGTCAAAGAATTCCCCACAAGTGAGAACGTTCTGTTGCTCATCTTGTCCCCCAATCACATAGAATTTCTTGTCCATGTAACAACCCGAGCAAGACTTTCTCTTCCGATTCATCCTAGGCAGAGATTCCCAACACTTGATCTTTGAATTGTATTTCTCAGCAGAGTCCAAAACTTGAGAGTAAGTTTTGGTGTCTTGACCACCTGCGACGAAAGCATAGTTACCGGAGGTGGCTGACGCAAACAAACACCTAGGATTGATCATGGAGGAAGCCTTGAACCATTGGTTTGTTGCTACCTCGTAATTCCAAATAGCAGTTCCATCGAATTCCCTGCCTGAAACAAACAAATGGGAGCCTGCACAGAATGATTCCTTATCTCCATGTGTGAAATTGTAATCTGATGGGATAAAGGGAAGCATCTTGCAGGATTCGAAATGTTCATCGAAGACCCACCAATTAGTCTCTCCACTTGCTAACATGAACACAGTGGGCTCTTTGAACCCTATTTCTCTCCTGATTTTGATGATTTCACCACTCCTCACAAGGGCTTGAAGCCTCTTGTTGAGAAAGCATAGTTTCCAAAGCTCAGATCTTGGAAGTCTGGCCAAGATCAGAGTCTCCAGCTCGTCGCTCAGAGACGGCATATAATAATCTGCATCCTGAGGTTCATCACCTGATGAACAACCACTTTCCCTGTTCTCTATAGGTCTCGTCTTGCTCGCCTCATAGCTACTTCCAGTGCTCCACACAGACAATGTTTTCTTTTTGGTTGTCATGGTCAATGTTGGAGTCATATCAATGTCATTTCTTTTCCAATCCACTTTATTGAAACTTCGCTTCTTTTTCCTCCGGATGGTCAATAATCTGTGATAGGACAAAAACGTGAAATATGAGGAACATCAAAGAACTCTCAAAACCTTGGACCTTTTGATCAGTACTATTCACCGTTTCACTTAATCTGATGTTTTAAAACAAGAGGAAAGTTTAAGAGTCTAGCAAATCACACAGAAAAATCTTCTCGCTGGGGGAAAATAACAGACTACAGAAGCAATTTACATTTCTCGAGTAATCCAAAATTCAAGAACGAATGCTTGGTAAAACCTAATAAAATTCATGAAACCTCCGAAAAGAAGCTTACCCAGATGACGAGGGCGCAGAAAAATCAACGAAATTGGAATCATGGGTCGATGGTGGATCAGAGATTAAGACGTAAAGGTGCAGAGGATTGAAAGAAGCGGAATGGAGGAAGAAGACAATGAAGCTTTAGAACAAAGGAGAGCATGTCAGGAAAATGAAGCAGGGGCGCGAAAGGGAAGAAGGAAACGGTCATAGGAGAAGTCATACACGAGGGGAAAAAACAAGGGAAGGAAAAGGCCAAAGCAACAGAGAAACAAAGCAAGGGAAAAAAATGAGAGCAATAAAAGAGGAAGGTTACAAAATGAACTGTCAACAAGTTAGGCGAGGCTACACCACCTATCTGGTGCTACCGATAAAAGGAGGCATGTGAAGGTGAGGTTGAATGAACAGAGCAAGAGATGTAACATAAGAGGCAGCCACCAACTGGAGAACTGGAAAATAGGGCTCTGATCAACGAAAAATGCAATGTGCCCTTTGGCTTCGATCGCCTTTAAAATACACCAAGTGACGTTGTTAATTAAATAATCGAGGCATCCCCACTGCCTTTTTATTTTTATACTCTCAAAGTGGCTGAGAGCAGTTTTCACGATTCACGAGTCCCTTTCAAATTCTCAGTAATTTCTGCTCTTATATATTATTATTAAAAATAAGAAAAATTAAATTGTGCTAGTGTTTAGTGTGAAGTTTGGCACAAGTTATACTCTTTATACTGATATTGATAGTTCACTTTGAGTGCTAAAAACTAAAAAGGACGTCACTGGTGTTTGTTAAACTCATTTCTAGGCATGTCAGTTATTCGTTGTATATTTATATTGTTACATTCCAAAATTGTAAAAAAGAAAAGAACTGTTACAGATATTCGAAAAAAATGTAGATTTACTCTAAAATGAGAGTAGGAGTTAATGGACCAAAAATCGTAGAGTGGGCAAAAAACAATAATTAAGTGATAATTGTTAATAATATAGAATAAGGAATAATAGAAAACGTACAGAATTAGTGGTCTGTGTCGTTTAGGACAAACAAAACAAAGCACAGTGAGAAACTGTGCTACACAGTACTGGCTGAGCTACCAAGGTCCAAAGTTAACCTACGAAATTATTTTTTAAGTGTGATTTTATTGTTTTCAAAACAAATCTCGGTGCATATATAAGGGTAAATGTGCAAAAATACACACGTGCTTTACCTTCGGGAGCGCCCAACATCACATACTTTTTTTTTATGCAAAAATACCCATGTGGTTAAGAAACTGGAGCAAAAATCTCAGCAGCCGTTATCTCAGCTGATATTTGTTTTTAAACCCAGTTTATCGACCTTCTGCGTTCCTGCCCTGAACCAGAGCTTGAAGACCCCTTCCGACTCCCCCATCGTCTTCACTTTAGGGTTTGATAACGGAAATAAGGACAAGGGGATTCATTGCAACCTCTCTGGCTTCAATTATTAATTTAACTCCATCACATTTGTTTGAATCGCTAGCCACTAATAGATCATAAAATTACAATGGTGAGGCATCAGGAGGAAAGAAATTGTACAATCGCTGAGAGGTTATTTTATTCCAAAAAAGAAATTCGATGAGCGGTAGAATAAAATCTAAAAAGCCCAACCCTCTAAGCTCCCACCAAGTTGTTAGTCACTTAGCTGCTTTCTCCGCCATAGGAAGACAGGTGATACACTGGTCAACGGGAAAGAGCATGGGATCCGGAGGAGGATCATGCTGCAAGTGTTGCTTTAGCTTCATAATCACTCTGGGTCTTACAACCTTGTTCCTCTAGCTAAGCTTGCAAACCCATGAACCCAAACGCTACGTCAAGTCCTTCTACGTTCTTGCCCTGAACTAGAGGTTGAAGACCCCTTCCTACTCCACAATTGTCTTCATGCTAGGGGTTCGATAATGGAAATAAGGAAAAGGGAATTCATTGTCCTCTCCGCCTTCTGATGACATGGGTGCGTCATCAGTGGATGGGGGTGTGGCTGCAACAGGTAGAGTAGGGAATCGGCCGAGCCCGTTTGCCGCCCGTTTTGCTCCCCAGCCTGTAGAGGCTCGAGCTAAAAAAAAAATCAATTTTGAATTAGGCCTCAAGCAGGCAGACGGCCGTTAGGCCCGTTTCACCGTAGCATCTTTTTAAAAAAAAAAAAAAAAAAAAAATTAATTACTTGACCTTTATCTATGTATTTTATATGTTATAGAGTTATTTATCCATCTAAGCACAACTACATAAATACATAATAACTATACTCCGAAGATGACAATTGACAAAGATAATTGTATGCTTCTTATATTTTATGTGAGTCATTTAATCTTGTTTAGTTTAATGCTTTTTATGTTTTATGTGAGTCAATTGTAGACAATGGTTTGTTTTTTGTTATGAATTAATGAATGTGTTTATTTGTTGGATGATTTGTATTGTTTAGATATTAATGTTGATAATATTTATTTGATCGATTAGAATTTTAATGGTTGCAATTTACTAATTATATTTCTCCTGGAAAAAACCTAGGAAGAAAAATAGTTAAAATTTGGAATAGTAATTTTCGAGCCCTATAGGGCAGTTTCGCCCCAGCCTGTTACTATCGGGTAGGGCTTTGAAAACAGACATTTTCGTTCTTCCAGCCCTGTAGGGCCGGGCCGGCCCTGATTCCCAGCTCTAGCAACAGGGGTGGACATAGGCGCCCTCCGACCACCTCCCCTTTTCGTGGACGTCGATGGAGATGGGGTAGCATCGGAGGAGGCAAATCGAGATCGATTAGACGGAGGAGTTGCTGATTTCCAGACATTTGCTCTATATTCAATTCAAGGTCTGGTGAGATAACGGCAAACAAACGGGAGGTGGGATTTTAGCTCCAGTTTCTTAACCATATGGGTATTTTTACAAAAAAAAAAAACATATGGTGGTGGACGTTCCTAAGAGTAAAGCATATATGCATTTTTGCACATTTGCCCTATATATAATTTTCCACTTTTAAAATTACTAGCTTCGATCCTAATTATAGGAACACTTTCGTAGTGTAATCTGCACTACGAAAATGTTTCTATAATTAGGACCGGAGGAAGTAACTTCTTTTGATATGTTTTAAATTAGGAAAAATTTCAAATAAATACCTTTTGAATTTGGAAAACTCCAAAAAAATCTATAACACATGGAAATAACAAATACTCTCTTAGGTCTTCATTATAAGACATCAACTAATAATTGTATTTGGTCATTTTTATAATGCACTTGCTTGTTTCCAAAGCACATTAATTATTTTTTTCCATGTATGCCCATAATTAATAAAAGTTATGAATTATGAGTGAGAGTAATAATTAATATAATATTAGAGTTTATGTAATTAGTAAGGGTATTATTGAAAGTTATTTAAATTGTAGGAAAATTTTATTGACTTTAACTGTTTTTATTGATTTGTAAGAATTGTTAGTTGGTGTCTTATAATAATAAAGACCAAAGAGAGTAGGTTTTAAGAGATTATTCTGAAATTTTGAAATTTTGTGCTTTTATTAAAATGCCCCTCAAATATATATGTATTTTAAAAAAGGGTTAAGGTGCATTTTTGCCCTTAAAGTATGCGCCCAGGAGCAATTTTGCCCCTAAATTTTCAAGCGTAGCAATGTTACCCCTAAAGTTTCAAAGGGAGCAATGTTGCCCCTCCGTTGAAAACCCTAACAGTCAACTAACGATCAACGTTAGGGTTTTTAACGGAGGGGCAACATTGCTCCGTTTTTAAACTTTAGGGGCAACATTGCTCCTAAAAAAGTAGCAATTTTGTCCCGAAGTTTAAAAACGAGCAATGTTGCTCCTCCGTTAAAAATCCTAACGGTCGGTTGACCGTTAGGATTTTTAACGGAGGAGCAACATTGCTTTCGTTTTTAAACTTCAAGGGCAACATTGCTACATGCCCAAAAACTTTAGGGGCAAAATTGCTCCTAGCGCATACTTTAAGGGCAAAAATGCACCTTAATCCTTTAAAGAAATAATCCTCGTTGGCACCGGAGTTCCAACAGTTAGAGCTTCAGTGACAACTTGAATAATGAGATTGACTACTTTAGTATAAAGAATGACTACTTTAGCTACATAAACCATATATGACGTTGTTAACAAGTTGAATAAAGGCAATTATAACTTGAGTATAACGATTAACAAATTGCGATCTCGGGATTATTAATGACTACACTTAAGTTGTCATTGTCAATATTAAATTTGTCATTGCCTATTATCCAGCTTGTCAATAACGCTTAATAGAGCTTAAGGAACTCTAATAGTTCATCTTTATACTCAAATAGTCAATCTCGTTACTCAAGTTGTCATCCGTTGGCAGGGTGGTGTCGGCAGCCAGAGCTCTGACATTGGCAAGGGTTTTTCTTTTTTAAAAAACAAAACTTGAGAGGCATTTTGGTAAAAACACAACATTTCAAAATCTCGTATTTATCCCTTGAGACCTGTTTGTTGACATACATTATAAGATTTTTTAAAATTCTAATGGTATTTACGTTTTTTCAAATTTGTATCTACAATTTTTACAAAAAACACACATACACCCAAACGTAATATATTCTCATTGGGCATAACGACTACCTCAAAGTGGGGGATCCCCATGGATGGGTCAAAATGGCCCAATTAAGCGGTGCCCCGAGCGAGCTTGGGGTCTAGTGCTTATGGGTAAGGGTGGATCAAGAAAATTATTAAAAGAGGCATCATTGGTGGAAGGATTTGGAGTACTACCCCGAATTTTTTATTTTTTATTTTAAGGAAAATTTTAAATGCATTAAAAAAATAAAAGAATATAAACAAAAAAAAGGAATATCAAAAAAATATTAATGAAATCAAGTGAATGCCGATGATGTAATAAAAGAGACAATTATTTGTCATTTAGAAAAACAAGGTTAAGTGTCTTTGTTAGAAATGCAAACTACATAAATTACAAATGAAGGGTGAAGCACTCAATAAGTTCAAGTACATATATTTTAATAAAAAAATATATTACAATAAAAATAATTACAATGTCATCCTTCTAGGCCTTATTTTTTGGAATTCCATCATAATTGTTTTATTATTATTGCTATCAAATATATCTTTTTCAATACAAGGCACTAAACAATCATTCAACCATTCATCTTCCATCCGATTATGAAGTGTAGTCTTAATGTATTAAGGGTGAGCATGTAATTTAAGGGTAGACAATTATTCAAACATGTATTATTATTATTTTTATTAAAAAAAAAGGGTGGACAATACCTCCCCCCCTTGGAAATTTATGGGTGGGGTGGGCACTTACCTACCCCAAATCACATACTTGGATCCACCCATGCCTATGGGTGGCCGGTGGGTGACCAAGTCCTCACTGAGTGTATTGAAGGGTACTCCTTCTGTAGCTTTTTAAAGGAAAAAACATTTAACGGAATAAAGTAGATCAAAAAACTATTTAAAAACAAGAAATATATAAAATTTGCAACTTTTTTTGAAAAATAATTTTATTTATAAGGAGAGATGAAATAAGAGGGGGAATTAGAAGAGTAGAAAAAAGAGACGTAGTTGAAGGGAAATAATGTGTGGTGGGAAAATAATGTGAGTGGTTACAATATAAATGCAATAATATTAACATGAGTAATTAAATCATGACATAATGGGAAATCAACAGAGAAAATTTAAAACATTTTCTAAACATATGTTGTAGATAAGAACAAGCCATATGTGGGAGTTTGAAGTACAAAATGTCGACACCCAGATTTGACCATAGGACAAATTATAAATTTTCTAGCTTAAATTACAGCATTCAATTTAAAATTGGGTTAAGGTATAGATTTGCCAACGAACATTACTTAAGGAGCATCTGGCATAAAAAAAAATTGAGAGTACCAAATTGGCCAGCAAACTATTAAAAAGTGAAAAAAAAATTGTGCAGATTCGCCAACGAACTATTACCCCGTCACTGTCTTCCATTGACTGTCACAGTGTCAGCGACGTTGGCGTTTCTAAAGCTTCCATTGTTGCTGGGTGTTCTACTCGCCCTCTTGAACTCATCCAATAGTCCACAGCTTTCGACCGGCACGCGCCTTACACCCTGGTTGCATCCCTTCGATGCCACAAGCAGCAACTACCACTGCCACAATGCTTGCTCGCATGGGTCCAATCTCTATTGGTGTTTGCCTTATCCAACAAGAAGACTTAACCACTCTTTTCTCTAACGTCTCCGCCACCGTCCTACGCCAGTGGCTCATATTTTAACGTAATTGTGATAATTGATTTTTTTAATAGTTATTTGGTACTTTTTTTTTTATCACTTTTTAATAGTTCGTTGGCCAATTTGGTACCTTCAATTATTTTGTGTGCCAGATTCTACTCAGATAATAGTTCGTTGGCAAATCTGCATCTTATCCCTTTAAAATTCAATTAGCATAGATATTCAAAGTTTATTGGGTAAAAGAATTGATAAAAAAAAGGGAAAATGTCTATGCCACCCAAGTGCCTGTTAGTGTTATATTTCTGACTCAATAATGAAGCCAAGGTCCAGTTATGAAGATTCCCTTCCACACAACATAAGCAAAGGCGCACATTTAATTATTTAATACTAATAATAACTGGTCATTTAGTGAAGTGATCCTTGTATCTGCAAAAGGCAAAAGATTCTCGTAATCTCCAAACACATTCATATATATACAGAGAATAAATAAAAGTCGATCACAAACTATTATATATATTGCCGACGGATTATGGGCGTCCCAACTATACATACACCACCTTAGTCCCATTCACATCCTCCTCCTTCAAAAGGGCCGTGCTAAAAAAAGCACTCTACTTAGCTTGTAATCGTTAGATCGTTCTCGTTTATTATTTTTAGCATATATATATGGGAGAATCTCATATAAAGACAGTTAAAATAGGAAAATTCTATATAAGGTTGGTAAACTGGACAAATCTAAAATTGGGTCAATGACCCAATTTAGAATATTTAAATTTTGATTATATTCCAATAATGCCCCGCCTGACCCACCCCAAATCTCCGCCACAACACACACGCTTCGGAAAATCCTCCTAGACAAAAACTCTCCCGTCTCTGCATCAAACCTCTATCCTATCCAGCTCTGTACCCAATTTATCGTGTTTTAATTTGGTCACTATACCTTAGGTTGGGTATTTAATTTCACTTCCTGCCCATGTTATTGAACTTGCGTTTCTGATAACTCTGGCAATCGGGAAGAAAGAAGATATCATTGGAGGGAAATTAGGGCTTCTGAAATCATTGAACAGTTTTGAGAAATTTAGGAAAGATTATTTCAAGGCTCAAGATGCTCTGCATTTGTATATTTTCCAAAATAAAATATCGATGCCTGCTTATTTGCAAATACAGATTTCAATTACGTAGTACAGTATTGCTTTTTGGAGGGGCAAGTATTGGCATAAGTCGTCAAGGGTCCTAAAATTAACCGATAGGTTCGAGATCCCCAGGTAATCAACATCCCTCAAACTTTTTCGCTCACTGCTAAAACTAGCTTTGCAAAAAACAATTATATGGTATTGAATACTGGTACATACGTGGCGTTATAAGTTTCATCACGCGTCTTTATATGAATCTGTATATATTGGTTTTGATAAGCATGAATACTGGTACATACGGGAAGAAAGAAGATATCCAGGCTGCAATTTAGAGGTGGATGACCCCAATCAAGAAGAAACAACCTTCGGCACACGACGTCTTCGTTGGCAAATTGCCAACCAAGAACGACATGATGGCAAATTGTGTTCCTGGTTTTGGAACCACAGTGAGCATTCTATATGGTGTTGGCCGTGAGGACGCAGGGCCCCATGAATTGCTTACCTGTGCCGAGCAGGTTCCTTTCAACCCGTCATCTCCTACCGCGACTGCAGCTTCTTGAACTCATGGACGGTCGGAGCAAGTAGCACATGGTGGTGTTGTGAATTTACTGCCGTTAGAGTTCTAACGTAAAGCGTAAATAATATTCTTTGGTCTCCAATTTTGCTTTTATTTTTTCCTTAATAACTAAGGGACATAGAGGTAATTTGGCCCAAATTTTAAATTCCTAATTGAGTCATATAACCTAATTAATAATTTGTTAAGTTTAGTAACCCAAATTAAAATTTGTGTAATTTAACCGTCTTTATATGAGATTCTCCCTATATATATATATATATATATATATAAACACCAACCTCGATATTTGCATGCTCTTAGAATTTGTAGATGTAGTGCTATCATCGATAAAATAATTTGTAGATAGAGAGGGTGGAAAGGACATATGTAGACATACAGTCAGCATAATCGGATATTTCCCATTAAAATGTTTGTTAGATAGTTTTATTTATTTATTTATTGTTTAATGGTATTTAATTGTTTGTTTCACTAACGTAACGCAAGGGCCGGTGAGTCAGCTTTTATTTTCTCAGGTTTATTTTGATTTCATTTTTGTGATATTTTATATTATGCATGAAGAACTCGTCCATATTTTATTCATTGGACATACCAACTTGATCTTTGGAGGTTTCAAAGGGAAAATAACAGTGCACGGTAATTATTAATTTCGTCATCCCTCCACTGTTTTATTAAAAAAATTATTCCTTCCGATATTAAATATAAGACAAAAGGTTGTAGTACAATCAGCATTATAAACTTTATCCTTATTTAAGATCAAAGATGGTATTTGGCAACTTCCTACTCTAAATCATCAAGCCTGAGCATAAATTGATCTTCTAACTATCGTTCTTATTCTCCATCACTACTGTCAACCCAGCCAGTGGTCGAAGACAACATCGATCTTTTACCCCAATATCAATAATTACTTATTCGGTCATTACACCACTACTTTGGGTATGTAATATTATATGTATATCATTTTATAAACTAGATAAATTAATTCGCAAAAAATGACAAATATAAGAGAATATAGAGTAAGATATTATATTTAAGATTAAAACTAACTCTCTAATTGGCTCAGGCCTCAGGGGAGTATATTTTCATTAATTATAACGTAACGTGGAGCACGACGGAATTTAATTAACGAGGTTGGAGAAAAAAGCTGGTGAGTCAATGACCTTATACATAGGGAGTATATGTAAAAGCGTTAAACATGAAAGCTACAGGACTAAATTAGCAAGGCAGAATGGGACACATGGACTGATATCAAAATCAAAACAATAATATCACCACTACTGTACCTTTATACGTTTTGTTGATTGATTCGTGATAATTATTGATGTAAGAATTAGGAATCTCAAACGCCACTAATTGCTTCTGCTCTTTAATAATGCTTCATTTTAATTGGGCCAAGATACCTCTTACGTGGAATCCTCAAAGCTGCAGCTTAAAGCTGGTTAGCCCTAATTATAAGCAAAAAAAACTCCGTCATATCTTTAGTGCCATATTATTACAAGTTACGTAGATCACCTAAAAATGCATAATGAATGATGCTCCCTCCTAATTGCGATGGATACGTGTGTGTGGTTAAAACGAGCCAGAACAACATAAAATGAAGTGACATATGTGTGTGTGGCTTTAAAATTTCATCTGTGACTGTCGTTTTCCCATTACAATTGTGTGTGTTCAGTTTCTACTTTATAATTTTCTATTGTTGCAATTTGCATGACATATGATGGGTATAATGCCGTGGGACGTGCAAACAAAATAGATGGTAAACTCAGTATTTGAATAGTATTTACGTGAGTATATATATGTGTATATTCACATCTTATATGTCCTTTTATTTCGTAATCAAGATTATTACATGAAGGAATTGAACAATATGGTGAGTTATTTGGGACTTTAATTTCAACCAATGATACAGAAGATGACATGTGTGATGTGTTGAAGCGAAAGGAAGTGCGGACCAGGGGATTAGGTATTCTTTTGTATACTCTCCAAGTTTTATAAATTAGTGTCATTGACTCCACTAATATATATAAGACTATTTGGGTTATGGTGACATAAGTGACTTTTTTCAAACCAAAACTTGTTTAGATGATTATTTGAAAAGTAAGTTTAGACTGAAAATAGTATTAATCTTATTAAATACTAATATATATAGGATTTTTTCTTAATTAATGTCATTTGTGTTTTCCCTATTATTTCTCAAACAAATCGCCACATGTCATTTATACTTGTCGTATTTTTTTCCTAAAAAACCATAGTATTAATTAATAACTTTGATTTTAATTAGTCATATATAAAAATTAAATTGAAAATAAAATGTTACTACTGTTATTAATTAGCAAATGGGATCTGTTAGGTGATATTTTTTAACCTATGTTAGGTAATGTTTTTGGGAAGGTACTGTTTAGTGATATAAATAATACTCCCTCTGGTCCTAATTATAGGAGCAAGTTTTGGAGTTGGTTTTGGTTCTAATTATAAGAGCAAGTTTTAACTTTTGTCAATTTTTTCCTATAATACCCATATTTATACTTTCTCAATAATAATTTAATAATACACCTATATATTTTATAAATTAAATAATGTTTACAACTCATTAATGTCATATACACTTAAATTATACTTTTTTATATAAAATAATTTTGAGCAATTTTTGTCATATTTTTCTTATATCACCCCTACTAATACTTCTTCCACAATAATTAATTTAACAACATGCTTATATTCTATCAAGTGAGATATTGTACTTTACTTTTTATTTTTGAATAAAATAATTTTAATATTCCCTTAAAGTTAAGTTTGATATGAAGTAATTAATATTTGGAGCGAATATTTACTTTTATTTTATAATAATTTCTAAATTGTAACAGACTACAATATCTTTATTATTAAAAGAATAAAATAAAAAATACCTTGACATCGAGAATTCTTCCAATATTCCTATTAAAATATTTACTTCATCTTCTTAAACCGGTGACCTGTGACTTGCATGCTCTCTATGCGGCACTTCAAATTTCAAACTCCATCATAAGTCCTTCACACATCTGATCTCCATGTGGTTCAGCGAAGGCTTCATTGGACCTCTTCCTCTTCTCGCTTCTTTCCATTTTCTTCATCTCTGCGGACTGCCAGACCTCTTCCTCCTTCTATTCAATCAAATTCAGATCTAAGCAAGAGGGTGTTCGATTGACAGATTTATTCAAAGCCGAAGACGATATTTAGTTAAGGGTATTTTATAAAAATACACATAATTACCTAATTTAACTTTCTTCCTTAATCCCTCTAAATTCTGGTAATTTGCTCCTATAATTGGGACCAGGAGGGAGTAGTGATTTATTGACTTCCTCCTGCTTAGCCTCTATCGTGAATAAATGAATTGTCACTGCATTCATTTTTTGTGCAAAAGATGATGACATGTGATGGAGAAGATGGTCATATCAGAATTTTTAATGCCATATCACACCGCAACATTGAAAAAAGCTTATAACCTACCGTGTGGCTTCTCAAATAAAAGTGCAGTGAGTTTACCCTAACTCAAACACTCTTATATACTAAAAGTAGCTTTTCAATGTGGAAAAGTGGTTTTTTCCCTTTCCACTGTGATCCCAGGCCCATAGAATTGTTTATTTCCGTGTGTGCTTTTGCTTTTTATTTGCGCTATAGGGGGTGGGGTTTTAACAAATGTTTATGAAACTAGAGCATTTCATCAGTATATATACTAAAGCCAGCTTTATTAGTTTTAAAAGTGAACAGTGACAGAAGTGATCTGATTAGCCACTGATTCCTGTTGTGATTGGTTAGGCAATCCTTTGAGAACTGAACCACCTCAGACCAGTATATTCTTGGGGATAGAAGAACAGAAAACCTAGAAATATAATATGCACATACACACACACACATAAAAGAGAAGGTGATATTTTTTACTTTGAAATTTAAATGTGGAAAGGAGGCTTCTAATTTAATATCTTATTTAACAATTTTAGGGCTTATTTACAATTAAAAAATAATAATTTTGGTTGATTAAATATACTAGAGTTACGTTGTTGATCGAAGATGGAGGGACACGTTTGAAAATAAGATACCCGGTCATCTTATCAAGATACGACTACTTTTTTTTTTTTTTTTTTTTAAAAAAAAAAATTAGATCACCTTCGAATAATTAATATTTAAATGTGGGTGATTATACTTGGGAGTGGATATACAAACCCTCATAGGACGCATCAAAGTTGAAGAAAACGAAGAATTCAATTTAATAAAGTAGGGGTGTTGATGATGCATGCGTGGAGGCTTTTGGCATAGTTTAAGAATAAAAGAAGGATGGCTTCTTGATGCAGTGAACCTCACATGTTTTTACGTGAGCACTGAACTTCCCTCACCTCCACCCACACACGTACGTGCTCTCTCTCTAGGGATCATACATTCATACATAACACGCACCAACCAATCACTCTCATTTTATTGTTGCACTTATATATAGGTATATATCCAGTCAAAACCCAATCATATATATATATATATGAAACCGGTTTCTCTGCCAAGAAAAAAACGCTTAACAGTGAGAGTTAAGGATATCTGAATTATGTAGATTATGAATTTAGAATTTTCTCTTGATATTGGATGAATTTATTTAGAACTTTCCTTAAAGAAGTTCGAACATAGATACTATTGCTTCTTTCAGCTTAGCTATTGGCGCAGAATGAATTTAATTAGAAAGTACTCCATCTCATCCTTATTATAAGGCATCAACTAACTTTCCTCACAAACCAGTAAAAGCAGTTAAAGTCAATAAAATTGTTCTAGAATTTAAGTAACTTCTAATATTACATTTACTAATTGTACTAAACTATAATATTATATTAATCATTACTCTCACATACTACCCTTATTATTATGGACATACATGGAAACAAATAATTAATATTTAATGGGAACAAAAAAATGCCTTATAAAAAGGACCAAATAAATTTGTTAGTTGATGCCTTATAATAAAGACTAGAGGGAGTAATATCAATTTTTAATATATAACTAGTTTAAAATAGTTTTCTTAATGTTAGGAAAGTAAGCCTTGTATACATGCGGGGCTTGTCGTAGGAAGAGGTGAAGAAATCTTAAGCTCCCAGGTTCGAACATCAATATCTATGCTGAATGGCACTCCATATAAAAATGCTTGTTGATAGAGAATGATGGTATTTCCAGAGACACTATATATTGTCAAAACGTAATTAGTCACATTATGTGTGATCCATTTTTAATTTCCTTCTCAGTTGTCAGATTTTCAGCTAATTAACTCACTAACCCGCATAGGCAGGCTACTTGTGCCCAGCGATTATTGTTTCTATTTAGTGCTAGCAGACGTACGCACCCAGATTCCTCTATTCTGTGTGGGTGGGATCTTCCAGATTCATAAAGATGTCTCTTCGACATGAGTAAGACATACTAAAATCACCATATTGAGGAACTTGTGGGCCGAAAAAGAGGCTTTACTTAAAGGCGTGTCGTAATAATAAGAATAGGAACTAGGAAGTGTATGCTATATCAGGCTACCTAGTCAATCGATTAGTGTTAGGTACGTCAGAAGATGGCTGTAGGGCTCTACAATATACACTACCATATAGAGGAAATGCTAGGCAGCCTAGCTAGCCTCACTTTCCAGTTAAGTACATTGTTTCTAGGCTGAATTTTTTACTAGGCTGAATTTCATCACTGCTCTCCATAAAACAATAAGATTCATCTTTTGCCTTCTTCGTAAAGTAAGCATCAAAATTGTCGGGGGCGTCTCAGTGAACACGCACGGCTAACTTTCTATTTTTCATCAAAATGATATCAGTCCATAGATAGCAAAACAAACTATTTATGCAGGTTATTATAAACTACTGACCCATAACTTAGTTTCATACTTCGCATATATTACATAATTTTGCCTATGACATGGCTTGCTTGTCATTAATGAATCTTGCATGAATTAAAGGACCTTGTACAAACATAATTACTGAGAACCAACCCTAGCCTGTCACAACTTCTCTTGAGTAAAAAAATCATACATAAGATGATAGATAGATGTATATGTATGTGCAAAGGCATGAAATAAACAAGATAATTAATTAATATAATGCAGAATATTATTTGAGATAACGTTGTCGAACCTTCCACTTAATTATTATATATACATATCCTTCCACATTCTTCTGCAAGCTAAGCCAAGGGCATATCTTCTCAGTTATTCTGAAATGAACCTTTTCTTTTTCAACTTTGTAATCAGAGTGATTTAAACAGTGATACTGCTTTCACATCTTCCAATGCCAATTTTTAAACACAACCCTCCGCAATCTTTTGCCTATCGTGTCGATCAATGGTTATATATGCAAATATTAAATGGACGTATATACATGGAGATCCAATAAAAAAAAGAAGTAGCCAGAACACTAATCACTTAAAGCGAATGATATCTGATATACATAATAGTTTATCTTTGCTAAAAACGGTCACTCTAATTGGCTCTTGAAAGCGAACCAAGGACGACTTGCCCTTGAACTTTTTTGTCTATGCAAATAATAGTTTATATCAAGCCATTTAATATTATGTGATACCGGCCTCACCCTATAGGCCCTATATGTTACCTCCGAATCGTTTTAGTTAACTTTTTAAAGATTAAAGAAATTATTTATATTTAACGTTTTTCTCTAAATTAATTTAATTGACTTATAAACTGATATATAATCTAATGATATATAATATATGATAAATTAAATAATTTATTTAGCTTCATTAATCTTTCTGAAAAAAGTCAACTGAAACTTATATATAAAATCATATAGAAAGTACTACCTCCGGTCTTAATTATAAGAGCTAGTTGACTTTTTTATGAAGAGATTAAGGAAACTAAATAAGTTACTTAATCATTTCATATGTTGTATATGTTTAGATTATATATTAGTCTATTAGTTAAACTAATTAGTTTTGAGAAAAAATAAAAATAAAAATACTCTAAAGTAATTTAATTAGCTTCCTTAATCTCTCTAAAAAAGTCAACTAACTCTTATAATTAGAATGGGAAGGAGTATTAGGTATGCTTCTGTGCTTTTACATACAGGCTAATTTGGATCAACGGATTATTAGGAGTGTTTGGAACTATAGCTCACAAATAAGAATGTTTAAAAAAGTATCAATTAAATAATTTACTTACAAATAATGTAACATATTGATAAATATCGAAAAAAAATTACGAGAATGACCGAAAACAAATACCCAACCATTATATTTTTATATGACACATTAATTAATTGCATCAAATACTGGACCGAATGGATACAAATATTAAACCACATTATTAAAAAGCACTAGCTAGTTCAAATTAGTTATTCCCCTTATAAACCTTTGGTCCATTTGACACGTACGGATGACAATTTTTTTTAATAAATAAAAGGACAATGTTAAAAAGCACCATAGACACTTTGTCCAATCCTATTTTCAAAACTCTATATCTATTGTCTTTTAACCAAGGATTTTTGACCAAATTTAATGAAAAATTCATAACGCATTTTTAAAAGTATCATTTTGCACTTGCATTACTGTCGATTAATAATACAAATAATCAATTTTTTTTTTTTTTTTTTTTTTGAAAATTTATTAAGCTTCTTAATTTAATTATTCTTAACAAGTTTTATTAATCTCATATAGAGTTGTTAATGGTTTTTTTTTTTTTTTTTTTTTGGTCGACAGTTGTTAATATTACCTTAGTACCTTATAAAGAGTAATGCCCCATTTGGCACAAAGGAATTAGGGGTGGGAGAAGTGGAGGTGGAATCCAATTCTGGACTGTTTGGTATGTAGGTGAGAGCTCATTTTCATGACATTTTGGATCGGATTTTTCTCATGATCCATTTTCTCATCATTATTATAATATTTAAATTAAATTGTCCAATCAATCTGAAAAGTCGTATCATCAAGTTATCACTTATTCAACTTTTTACTCATCTTCCTAATTAATGGTCCAAATTAATGATCCAGAGGCTCATAAGGACCAATGAGAAAAATAAGAGGGTTAAGGTACAAATCGGCCAACAAAGTGTTACGCAAAGAGCATTTGGCACAAAAATGTTTTAGAGGGACCAAAAATACAAATGAACAATTAAAAATAAAAAACAAATACCAATAAAGGTGCAAATTGGCCAACGAAGTATTACTTTCGTTGTCGATGACTCTCGCCTTTATCGCCATCGTTGCCGGCGACATCCCTTCTTCCTCCTCTCCACTGTCGTGCTTCAGATCAGGAGTAGGAATCAGAGCCATGATTTATCATCATCAATCGTTTGCAGAGAGGGAGAGCGAAAGTAGAACAGAGGCGCGCTACATTTTTTTGGAAGATACACTAAACGCTAGAATGATGGAAAGATCCCAGATGCAGAGCGACTTCACTATTCATTGTCCTCTTCCTTGGAACGCACAAGCTCGTTCCCTCTTTAATTTTATTTCCTTTTCACTTTGATTTTCTACTCAGTGGGACAGGGGAAAGGCTGTGCTGGTGGTGCCAATGACAACGTCGTCAACTTGTTCCTCCTCTTCCTCCATGACCACCATGGATGAGCTTGAATTCGAGACAGATCCGATGACCAATGACAGATGGACTAATGACGTTAAATTGAAATTAACATCATTGTGTTATTTTCCTATTTTAAATTGTTTGTTGGTATTTTTTTTTCTATTTTCAATTGTTCTTTTGTATTTTTGGCTCTAAAATATTTTTGTGCCGATACTCTTTATGGAAGATTTTGTTGGCCAATCTGCACTTTAACCCAAAATAAGACGAGGAGAGGATTTCCTCCCATTTCCATGTGTCCATCGCTCAACGCTAGGATCTGACTTCCAGCTTCGCTTCCATGCCTCAGTTTTCCCACTTGCCCTTCCCTCTTCCATTGCCTTCATCGTCCTCAACCGTCGCCACCGCCCTTTGCCACTCCCATCCCATTTTCTTCGACCTCCGCCGGACCCTCCCTCCTTCTTTGTCGTTCAAATCTGTCGCCTCTCCCCACTTGTACTTGACAGATCTAGATGAGTATTGATAATTTAATATTTCATACATTTATTTCTATCTCTTGGTTAATAAATTTAGGACTCTTTAGTTAATAAATAATGGGCTTTAATGCTTATTTGGGCTTTTTATTAGATTTAATTCATTTTAATAATAAAATTTCAGATTTACATTGCTTCACTATTTTCACCATAACTTTTGAATCAGATATCCGATTAGCCTCATTCTTGTCTTATTTTTTAGATGATTCAGAGGGCTACAATTGATATGAAGACTTGAAAGGAAATTTTGAACAAGAAGGCAGTTGAAATTGAAGCCAAAGTTAGACACATTTTTCTGGATTCTTATTAGGCCCGGATTTTGTAATTAAAGACCATTTATTTTTATTTTGTTTTGGGCCGGACTTGTGGAGCTCCAGTCCATTTTCGAATTAGGTTTTTACTAAAGTCAGATAGTGGCTGTAAATAGAGGAGACATTATATTTTGACAAATTTCTAGATTGAATGTAGAAGTTTTCATATTCTCTGAGTCGTTCTTCATGTTCTTCGTGTTCATAATTGACGTTTCTTCTCCGTTTCCATTCTGTATAGCCATGAGGGGCTAGGCTTCTGTGATTAACCCATGGGTTAAGGATTCTACACAAATCCAGAGGGCTCGTGCTTAAATTGGTAATGAACTCGTCTTCATTTTGTTTAGTCAGATTTGATTTTGCTTGTGGATTAGGTATTATATTTAATACCCAGATTGAATCCCAAGGACATAGTTCGGACTAGATTGAAATGTCTACTGTGCAATCACATAGTGGCACGCCGTGTGTTCGAACAAATTTTGGGTGATCGTCTAGTTAAGGGAGTTTCTGGACAAATGCAGAGATTTTGATTTGTCCAAAATCAATGACGAGTTCGATCATTCTATTTTGTGTTCGTTCAATGATGGAAAGTTGTGGAATTTGAAATTCTGGGTTGATCATTATTTTAATTTAGTATCTCATTTTTTATATATTATGTTCTGTTTAGTTTTAGTTTATATTTCGTTTGATCTAAAAACCCCCCATCCATTTACTGTTTTATAGTTTTTCTGTTTCTACTATCAATTCGGACCTACTTTGAATTTCTTGAGAGAAATGACCAAGGTTTTCATGATACTGCAAATTTAACTGAACTTGGTTATTTTGCGAGACTCGGCAAATCTCGGTCAAGTATGCAACAATGAGGGTGGAGCACTTGACAAAGGACAACAAGAGCGTCAGTAGCCCCCATAACTGACCATTGCTTTATTCTTCAATGTTTGTAAGCTTTAATCTCCATACTCATCTCTTCAATCTCAGTGATGATGGAGATCTGACGATGGAAAAGCACTGATGGCATTGAAGACGCAATTCATATCTAAGAGGAGTAGGCGATGATTTTAGATTTGTGTCGAAGATGGAGAGACGTTGCAATTCAATTTGCGATAAGGGTTTTGCCCAAAGCTCTTCTTCTTCCTCATGATCCTCCTTCTCCGGTGACACCTCACTTATGGATCCTTCTTTGTTTTTTGTTTTGTTTCAGTGGATGATATCTTGTTTTGATTGTTTTATGTACTCTATTATTTAGATTGATTTTTAAGGACTGAATTCAATGTGATTTCTCCGACAATGGTGGTGGACAATTTCCAATGAGCATTGGCTGTGGATGCAGTTTTGGTCGGCGACAATGGAGGTTTGATTTGTTGATATTTTGGCGAGATATATTTTGAGAAAATTATGTTCAGGTCCCAAGGAACATAAATAATTATAAAAAAGTCCCTTGAAATCACCAAATTACACAGAAGTCTTTAGGAACTTTTTTGATATTATTTGTTTGGAAAAAAATCTAGGTTTTTAAATGTTGTTACAAATATGCCTTTTTCTGTTGTAAATGGTCAGATTTTAAATTTTGCTGTAAATATAGAATTTCTTGTTGTAAATCTAGCCTTTTTCTATTGTAAATGACTTCTCTACGTTCAAAATCCAGGTGTTTAAATGTTGTTATAAATATGATTTTTTTCTGTTGTAAATATGACTTTTTCTGTTGTAAGCGGATAGATTTTAAATTTTGTTGTAAATATAGCATTTTTGTTGTAAATATAGTCTTTTTATGTTGTAAATGACCTCTCTATATTCAAAATCCAGGTGTTTAAATGTTGTTGTAAATATGAATTTTTCTGTTGTAAATTGCTAGATTTTAAATTTTGTTGTAAATATAGCATTTCCTGTTGTTAATACAAATAATATCAAAAAAGTCTCTTGAGACTTTTGTGTAATTTGGTGATTCAAGGGACTTTTTTGTAATTATTTTTGTTCGTTGGGACCTGAACGTAATTTTCCCATATATTTTTTCTTTCTTGAGGGTATTTTGGTCTTTTCCTGTTATGGATACATAGTTCAAGTAAAAATTATAGGGCAAATTACGTGCGGTGTCCCACGGAACAAAAAAAATTACAAAAAAGTCTCTTGAAATCACCAAATTACACATAAGTCCCAAGGGACTTTATTTTATTTTATTTGTATTAACAACAAGAAATGTCATATTTATAAAAACATTTAAACACCTGGATTTTGAAGGTATAGAGATCATTTACAACAGAAAAAGGCTAGATTTACAACAGGAAGTGCTGTATTTACAACAAAATTTAAAATCTGGCCATTTACAACAGAAAAAGTCATACTTACAACATGAAATGTCTATATTTACAACAACATTTAAAAACCTGGATTTTATTTCTATACAAATAATGTCAAAAAAATTCCTTAGAATTTCTGTGTAATTTGATAATTTCAAAGGACTTTTTTATAAATTTTTTTGTTCCTTGGGACCTACACATAACTTTCCCAAAATTATATCTCACTTTCATGGTTGTGCCAGATACACTTTAAATCTCATTTCTACCTTCAATTTCACTTCTAATTCCATCAAAAACTCTTCCATTTTACCAAACTAGGTATAAGTATTAAAGTGGGTGATGACAAGGAAATAATAAGTTTTAAAACTCTTCCACTTCTAATTAAGTTTGTGCTCACTCATCAAATACACTTTAAATCTCATTTTTATTTTATTTTATTTAGATCTACCTAACAAAATTAACTCAGGTATATATGAGATGAGTGAGTAACATGTCATTAGCTACTAGTGTTATTTTTCTTATAAATGATCAAATTACAAATATAAGGATAAATACCTATGGCAACTTATATGCATCATAATTGAGGCTAACATTAGATCCACTTAATTATACTTGAGGAAAACTAATAATTAAGGATTAGAAAATTATTTTTTAAAAAAACATTCAAATTAATTATGTAAAAAGAATGGCCCCTTTTCAATTATTTTTGGTTGTTTCTTTTCTCTTCAAGTATAGTTGGAACTTGGAAGGCTTCGATTTTTTTTTTTTTGGTCAAGTTGGAAGGCTTCGATTGGAGGAGGGAAAGCAGCGAAAAGAATTGAAAAAATGAGAGAAGCTTTTTGTTTTTGCAGGGAATCGGATTGGTTGGATCGTTTTGTAGCCCATATCAGAACAAAAAAACTGATCCAAATTAGGGCACAATTGTAGAGAAGAAAGGCGCCAAGCCCAAACTTTGAACGGGCATGGGACGCACTGACCCAACTTGTCCATAGCCTTCTGGTTTGCCCTTGCGCACACGTGTCTCTTTCTCCTGCCTCCTGGACTAACTCCACTCCAATCAACCGGAAATCATGAAGGAGAGCTCCGTTATCTTTTCCCAACGTCACCGACCGTTTCAGGTCCAGAAATGTGACCACAGTTTGGTGCCCACTGCTTGCCGCTAATGACATGACCACTTCCCTTCGTCTTCTTCTTTATCGACAGAATTATCCTCTGTGATTGATCGGCCGTCTCTCGCTTATGCGAACATCCTCTTCTTCTTCAAATCTACAGGCAATGTGCGGGTGGAAGAGGACGACCACGAGCCAGAGGTCAAAGGCTGCTTTAAACGTTCCGAAGATAGATCGATCATGAAGGTCTGTGTCGTTCAGGAATGTAATATGAGAGCAAGCGCTAGTCACGCGAGGCTGCTAGCCGCTAGGCCTAGTCTCACAAGTCACAAGGTTCACTTTTTTGCTCACCTTATCGTTTACGTTTTTTGTTGCTGCTAAATTAGATTGTTGGCAATGTTTAAGTTTACGAGGGATTTCGTTTAAATTTTATATTATATAATAGAGAGCTTAGGTATTAGATTAGACCGAGGAGATAGTGAAGCTGGAACTCGGTGTGGAACTTTGGTTTGTTTTTGAAAGGATGTGATGTGCAATTTACTTAGAAAGTCTGCAGATAGTTCGTGCTGTTGTGTCTATGTCAAAGAAAGGATCGAAAGAAAAAGGACCATTAGTAAGTTCTAGAGCCTTTGCTATCAAAACAACCATGAAAAACATGGCTGTTCTGTTTTTAACACCATGCTATTTCCTTTCACTAGCTCCTTCGTTATATTGCGGCAATTTCTATGTTTGTATTCTCACTGACACAAGTCTTAATGGCTAATGCCATGGTCTAACTACCAATGATTAGCTTGACTCTTGCTGGACTGTCCAAGATTTAGAAGATTTTAAAAAACATTATTCATATCTTTGCACATTGCACTGTTGTCTATGTCATTCCTATAGGCTGGAATTTATTAACAGAGCAAAGGACAAGCTTGAAGCATATATCTATAGAGGTAATTGTTCATGTCACGAAATCAGACACATCTTTGGAGCTCTCCACCTGAAAGCTTCAGGCTTTGAAGTATAATTATCTGATGAACGTGCTCTAAAGTTGATCCAATCATGTAGAGTAAGCTTCAGGTCATGAACTTTGCTTCTACGATCTTCACAACAATTGGCATGCATGCTATAAACCTCCCTAAACTGATACTTGTTAGGGTGGCAGAATTCACCGAAATAAGTTGTATTCACATACTGAATGCGAAAGCCATACGCTGCAACTACGTCTTCACTCTGCACAATGTACGAGCAGAGGGACTTGCTGACTCGTGAGTTCGGATATAGAACCTTCATGAAATTGAAGTACTTGAAGAATTCAATTGATATTGCTGTTGATTTCAGGAAGAAAAGTCCCCCATCTTGCGCGTTACCTCCGCTTTGCTCGTAACTTGATAAGTCACATGAAATTGAGAGTTCATTTTGGGGATGAAAGTGCGAAAGTGGACTTCTGAGCCACATCACATCTGCATCCTGCAAAAGCAAGAATCCACAGTTAAAGCGGTTCAAGTTCATTGGTTACCAATTGTCCGAGAGTCATCAGTTTCGAATGTATATTCCAACAAGATTTAAATATTACAAATATGGGTATAATTTTCAGTGAACTTTTAAACTATCATATTTTCCTGTGCATTCCCCCATAGAAAAGATATATAGTTTAATAAAATGAATGGTGAGAAGCAAATTATAAGAAGATTGAAAATCTTACTGTGAAGATTATATTGTAGCCCAGTTCAAGAACTTGGAGCAGAACGTAGTTTCTTTTCCAAATGTACACATTGTGATCGGGGCTCGTTGTGGATTGTGCGATGGAGCGAAGATAATGGGAAAAGATGGATGGATAGAAGCAATAGGGATGCAAAGATCTGCAGTAGTTAAATGCTTTTTCGTCCATGACTATGATCACCAGGTGATCTAAAAATCTCTCCGTCCCTTCCCCAACTCTGAAACTTCGTAGGAAAACGTCAAGGACAGATCCAGGGCTTGCCCATGCTTCATCTAGCATTGTGAGTATCACTGTTCTGTCTGGCATGGTCGCTCTTGACAGCACTTGTTCCAGTTTTTCTCTTTCTGAGTGGGACTGATTGGAAAGCAGCATCAGGTTTTACAACAAATAAAAAGAATACCGAATTGTTGTGCGTTTATGTGTGTACATCCAATACGATGAAGATTTTTTAGGTGTATGGTTATTTTCTTTTCTTGGATCACTGTTCTGTTGCTGATTTTATGTGACTGTTTTTTCGTTTTACGTTCTTATGTAAGAGTGAGAGGAACAAAATAACAAGCGGAGCGGATTATGATGCTGATATCAAAATACGGTTATTATTGTTATGCGGCTGTCACGTCTCATAATTCCACTCCATATTTTCATCGTTGTTCAACCAAGCTTTCATTCTTTTTGTTTCCTCTTTTCTTTTTTGGCCAATCATACTTTCATCTTCAATTAGTTATGGAAGAAGCAGTCAAAAAAGAAAGGAAGAAAACAAGAGCATATGGAAGCAGTAGTACTAGATGACGGAGATCATGGGGACGAATGCAAAATCAAATATGAGAAAACCCAGAAAAATATGTAGATAGCTAAACAATAATGCTTACAGTTGGAGGCTTGAGCAAAATCCTCCTCCGATTACCACTTCGAACAAATTCAGAAGAGTGAAACAGAAGGAAGCAAAGCAGGACGATGAAGAAAGTAGCAGTAAGAGAGAGAGACTGCCATTTTCTCAGTCCCAAATCTCTCATCCTTCCCAAGGCAAAAAGAAAATTAACAGCTTGTTAGGCCAAATCTGTCCTTTGATGGCTGCAAATTTAGGGCTGGTCGTCACTGAAAGGGAAAGTAACGGATTGAAAGGAAAGTGGTTTGGCCCTCGTAAAGGCAGAATGAATCGGGGAGGTCTTGAAAAGGAAAGGCATTAATTCATTTGGATTCACTTCAAAAAGATAAGAGCGTCTATGAGCAATGAGCATAATGCCATCCAATTAAGCACTTGCCACCCAGTACGCTCTTGAATGTTGTCTTTCTTTGATTGTCTGTCTGACTAGGGGTCAAACCGAATTAACAACAACAAAAACCGAATAAACACTGGATAAAGCTAATTTTAAACATTGAATAGAAACCGATTAACCAAAATAACTAAAATATTTCACTTCGGTTAATAACCGATTTTTTTATTTATTATACTTCCTCCAATCCTAATTATAAGACAACATTTGGGAGTTGGTTTTGGTCCTAATTATAGGACAACATTTTAATTTTTGTCAATTTGTTCCTAAAATACCCATATTTTATTCTCTCAGATGTGTTTGGTTTTTTGTGAACGGTGATTATATGTATATGAGTGTGTAGACTCTTCCAATCATTGAAACTTTTAAATTGTTAGATTTTAATTTATTTATCGATCAACTGTCATTAATTTACCAATATATATATACACACACTGTGTGTTTATATGTGTGTCCCCCACGCACACACTCTCTCTCCCACATCTACATCAGTGTGTGTGTTGTCAATATATATTGTACATCTATAAACACACACACATATGTACATATATATGTGTGTGGGTTCATATATATATGTGCAGATATATGTATGTATGTGTGTGTATATGTATACGTATACATACACACACACATATATATGTATATAGTAAAACCATCATTTCAATTAGAAAAGTACGAAGGGAAAATTTAGGTCGGAGTGATATGTGATAAGAGTTGTTGATTCACTTTTACTTTTATCATTTTAAATTTATATAAGGGTATTTTAAGAAAATGAGTAAAATTAACTAATTTAACTCCTCTCCTTAATCTCTCCAAAGTTAGTTAAATATGTCCTATAATTAGGACCAGAGGGAGTATTATCTAAGAAATAAAAGATCTATAAATGGATTTTGTAAGAATATTACTTTTCATCTATATTAGCAAAAATATATAAAATAAATTAAATAGATATAAAATTTCAATAGATTGGATATGATATAATTAAAAATCTATACCTACCCCTCTAGTTCTATTTATAAATATAAAGTATCTGATTTTCACATACCAATAATACTTAGTTAACTCAATAGATATTGACTAAATTGATAGATTTTTTTTTTAAAAATTTTTTTTGCCCTTATTTATAAATGAGTATTTTTCACCTTTTTTTTTTTCTTTCAGCCTAAAATATATTACAATTAATAGGGATAAAATTGTAATACTCTTTCCAGATTCATATATAATTATAAAACATATATTTATCAAATAGTATATATATGCGCATGTGGGTATACATATATACATATGGGTTTTTACTGAATTATTTTTCTAATAACCGACAAGAACGCCAAGAACCAATTTTTTTTTTGGTAAAAAAAAAAACAAATATTTAACTAAAAATTGAAGTAAGAAAAAACCGAACTGAATTCGGTTTGGCTCTCCGTTTCAATTCTAATTTGCTCACCGCTATGTTTCACAATATTGTGGATATGATTGGATAATAAGGGGCCCTTTTAAATTTTCAATCTCCCTATATTATATACACTTAAAATGAATCTTCTATGTATCAAAAATATGATTATGTTGCTAGTTAAGATGGTAAGTGGTCTCACTTTATAAAGAAGAAAACACAAGTTTAAATGCATTTAATGAAAAAGAATAAAACCTTTTACGCTCTAAACCTTAAAATAAAGAAACTCTTACATTGTACCTGGAAAAAAAAAAGAATCTTCTTTGATATGAGATTTAAATTTCACCTTTTTCTTAGTAAATAAATAAATAATAGACGGGTCTGTTTAATTCTTTCAATATGGACTAGGGGTGGTTATGAAGTCCTGAAGCCCAATGAGTCCGCGCAAACCCAAAGAAAAATCGTCCTGCTCTACCAAAAAAAAAAAAAAAAAAAACAAATTAGGCACAATTGAGCTACACATTTTTACGAGCAGGATCAGGCATCTAGCAGAGTATGTTGTTTTGTCCATTTCGCCCTACCCAATAAATATATATATTATTATATTTTATATAAATATTTATTATAAATCCGGTAATATGTTTCTTGGGCTCTTCCCTTTCTCTCATTTTCGCCTTTAAAATTTAGAAGTAGATTTCTTCCTCTCTTCTTTAATTTGTGACATATTAAATATAGTTGCTTTTTCTTTTTTCTTTTCCAAATACTTCATCATTTGATCAACTTTGGAAACATTGATGCAAACCACTTGGACTTCAAGGCTTTAAGTACAATCATTTTGTTGCCTTATTTATAATGGAGTATGGATGTTGTTTAATTCTTGAAGTATGAAAATTTGTTAAGACATATGGTAGTTTTTAAATTTCAAGACTTTAGTTGTAGACTAATTTTGAAATATCCCAAAAATGGAATCATCGAATGTATTTGAAGTTTATATTGCTTAGGGCGAAGTTAGGACATATGGTAACTACATTAATGTTTATGAAATTTGAATAGGATTATTTTTTTCATATGTGGATAGGGCAAAGCGTTACCACTTGGGCAAGGAAGCCTACGCCTCGCTCTTTGCCCAACCCGAAATGGTTAGGGTTTTTATTGGGTGGGGCCAAACATCAAGCTAAAAAATTCAGCCAATTTATCACTCGAAATTTGGACATCGGATAGGGGCCTTGCCCTGCCCATACCCACCCTTAGTGTGGAGTAAGTTTCCGTTTTGTTTATTTGCTTCTCAATTTTACTAATAGTAATGATTAAATTATACATTTTTTTAGCAACATCAAATAATAGAAGGTTAAAGTGCAAAAATATCCCTAAGATTTTATCCAAAATATGAAAAAAAAAAAAAAACTCATCATTCTATAAAATCAAAGCAAGGATATCAGTTCTGTTAAGTTAAATGAGGTTAATATCTATTAAATAAAATTTGAAATTACCAAAATACCCTAATTTGGGCAAAAAAAAAAAAAATCCTCCCCTCAACGTCTCACTCATCCCTGAACAACTCCATCATAAACTAAAAATCAAATCGGAATCAGATTAACTGCATACAGTTTCATCTAATTCTTGCTAAGAATCAAATTAATTGCATGAACAACTCCATCAGAACTATTAAACTTTGAAATTGCCACAAAAATACAGACCCTATGCATAGTAGAGACAAATCCAGCAGCCAGAGTTACAAGCCTCACAAAATTTGGTCTCGTCTCCATGAATCTAACCAAAATTGTCACAAAAGTCTACCTGAAATTTGGGACCATCGGAAGCTCTTCAAAAGGACGTTCAACCCACCCACTTCCATGGAGCTCTTTGATGAAATTTGGGAGCACCGGAAGCTTCAAAACAAACAAGGTGATCTGAAGATGAGATAATACCTTCCTCTACCCTGTACCACACCCTCAATCATGCCGCATCCAACAAAAATTATGGAATCCGCGTCAGGCATACCCTCGATATGAAGATGAGCTAATAGCTTCCTTGACTCTCTCATTGTGCTCAACGACAACTGGACATGATAAGTGAAATGAGGAAGAAGCTGAGTTATTGTCGTGCTTGATTCAGATTAGTGGAGAGAAAAAAAGTACAACAAAAAATGGGAAGACGAAGATGCCATCTTTGGTGGAGGATGCCGCCTCCGCTATTGTTTAAGAAGAAAGTGGGAAGATGAAGAAGGGAGAAAGGGAAAATGATCGGGTTGAAAAAAGGGTATAAAAGGAAATTAAAAATGTGAAGATTTTATTTTTTAAAGTAAAATGCTTTGACCTTCCTAACGTTTTGCTTTAATTACACGGATTTTTCATCTATTTTAAAAACATACACTTAAATCCAAACCGTTAACCCTGTGAAGTATTTTAATTTTTTAATTAAAAATTATATTAAAATAAATTTTATTTTAATTTTAGTCTTCACCATTACTTTTTTAGCTAAACTGTCTTTACCATTACTAACTCCCTAGTATTGGCTAAAATTGTTTGAGTAATTTAAGAGGTTTTTTTTTTCTTAATTTAGTTCTTACTTTTTGCAAATAGTCATCTATTAATTTTTTTTCATATTGAGATTAAGGCTTAATTAATTTAATTAATGTAGACATAGAAAACTTAATTAAAAATATGATTAACTCTTTTAATAGATGCCTACTTAAATAAATGTGTTTACAAATGTTTTTGCAAAAACGTATTTAAGAATTAAATTTAAAATTAATTTAAGTTATATAATATCTAAAATTTACATTATCAATAATATATGGCGAATAAAAATATGTCTGACAAGTATGTTTTCAATCATGGTATTATGACAAAAAAAGAAAGAAAGAAATATATTTTTAATCATTTAAAATAATACTAAATAAACAAGTTTCTATAAATATATTTAAAATTTTCTAATATAAATAAAATTAATAAATATGATAATATATTGAAAATTTTGAACATATTTGTATCATAATTATTTTTTATTTGTATAAAAAAATTATTTTTAAGCAAATATAAATGCTTATTCATTTGTTGAAAGATGGGATATTGGTCAAAGGAAATGTGTAATAATCAAATTTAATGGTCAATTATTGAGTGAATTAATGATTGAGTGAATGAAAATAAAATCTAAAAAATGTAAGGGATTTTTCTATAACATGCATTTCAAAATTCTTTGGAGGTCTATATACATTTTTAAAATAAAGGGGATGTTTGTGTAGATTGGATAAAACAAAGGAGTCATCACTATATTTTACTTTATTTTTTAACTAGTGTGGGCTCTATCGACATGCGTTAGCCTATGTAACATATCTGACAGTTTTATTCTAGTTTTATAAGTTGATGTGTATTTTTACACATCGAAAATATATACCGTGCTAGATATATTTTAATTAAAACCTTATTGATATTTTTATACCTTAGATATCATTACCGTAGTACTCAGTTGAGTCGGAAAAAATTAGTGGAATATCATACTAATAAACATTTGGTCCTTATGCTTTATTTTTTTGGACCGGAGTCCTTATGCTTTATTCAATCTTTTATTTGGCCATTATATTTTTTAAAATCATAATTTAATATTTTCATTTCATTTCATTGCCAAATAAGCTATTGACGTCAAAATTTGTCATCATGTTGCTGTCTGCAATTGAGGTTACCAGGAAATGAACACGTATCTCGTCTCTATTTGGCTTCTTATGGGTTGTTTTTTTATCGTGAAACAGCAAAACATAATGCCAAAATGGTACAAAGGAGAATGTATTTACCATAATGTTATGTTTAAAATCGTTCTTGTGAAAAACGAGTTCGGAGTTGCGAAGAAAGCTGTTCCTACAATGAACAATTTTTGGTTTGACAAAAAGTTAAAAATCATTTTTCTTGACAACAAGTTTAAAATCATTCTTCGCATGAACAATTTTTTTTTTTTTTTTTTTTTTGGTGACTTTTTTAATAATTAGAAAAGGTTCAGTCTTACTTAGAAATATTCTTCCATGCATAGAACAAAATACTACTGCTCCTTCCCAATGCATAATCATTGGCCATGTGAGCTTCTTTCCCCCTACACAAGCTCATGAGACAATAGTAATCTAGGCGTCCTTTATATTCTACATGCTGCTACTTGGTTTCTTGCATCTTACCCAACGATACATCCCTCTTACCTCAGTTTCAATCGTTCGCATCTTCATTCGATGATCCTGCATTATTTTCAGTTGAATACAATGCTTCTACTTTTAAGCATTATGAGCCGTCACATAAAGCATTTGACACAGTACTTAGACAACTAATTTGTTTTAATATTTAAATATATCAACTAAACAAATAAATAAGATATTTGAATTTCAAGAAGTTGACGTACAACAAAAACAATAACCAAAATATATGTGGAGGAGAATAAGATGTGGTACAGAAAGTCACTATTTGTAAGGGAGATCCATTTTCATTTTTTATTCATATAAGTTTAATTATTATTTAGTATTGTATTATTATATAATTATGAATACTTTTGCTGGCCAAAAAAGTAGTAATTATTAATACTTTTTCCAATCATTTAGTCATGAATTTTTGTTCAATTCAATTTATTAACGAGAGAAGGTCGGTGGAAATATTACGAAATAGTTTTCATTCAATTATTCACATCATTGTGTAAATGATATCATTTCATTTATTAGGTGAAAAGGTTGTCATTTATTATGAGAGATAAATGTTAGGAAATCATTCTTGAGACGACGACAAATCGTTCACCAGAAAAAATGATTTTTATTCAGTTCATTCATATAACGGAGCGCCTAGTATTAAAGAACTTGTTCTTCAAGACATCGATTTTAAAAATTGTTCATATGAAGAACGGTTTTGAGTTTTGACTATAATATTTGGGTAAATTTTTCACACACTATAGATTTTTTTTTTTTTTTTTTTCATTCTAGGAACATAAATGTCTAACCACAGAGGGTTAGTGTTGAGTTGGTGTAGGATCTATAACTTTCTCCAGGTTAATAGGAAAGGATCGGAGATCGAGATAGTTCTACGATGTCTATGGAGAAGACACTCCATGAGAAGATAGAATATCAAACGATCACGGTCTTTATACGAGAATGGTTCGTTGCGAGAGAGAAGAGGGGTGGGGTGTGTAACGCGAAAAAAGTTGTAATGTTTCCACAAGTTTTTTGTTCTTTCCATAAGATAAGGGGATATTCATTCGAGTTGTATCACACGTGATTTTTTTTTTTTTTTTTGGGGTAATCTCCTATTTATAGAGATTACCAGGGTTTCGTCTGAGAATATCAAAGGTTGGGTATTCGTCCTTTGAGTATACGTCTAGCAAATGTCTACTCTACTATCTGACATTTCCTGCTCCACTGCTCCATCTTTATCTTGTCGAGATTAACACCTTGATTAGAGGGCAATTAGTTCTTTGTGCGCTTAAACCGGTCCTTTATCTAAATGGGTCCTTATGGGCCATGTTAGACCAGGGCCTGATATATGAATCCATAACATTTTTTTTATTTTTTTTTGGGTTTATGGCCTATAGGTAAAAACAACCTTCTTATGTTTAAGCTTACTAGTAACTCGCCCTCGTCGTTTGATGTTTTGGGTCAAACCCGTCATACTTCAGTAAACACAAATTATCCTCTGCAGCTAGAGGGCAACAAACAACAATGGACGATGTTTTCCTTATTTTATTTGTTACTCCTTCTGTCCTTAATGCTGGATTTAATTAGGTAGTTTGTCTTGATTATAAATATAATAACTATTTTTATATTTATCATTTTTCCTAAACTACTCTTATTAATAGTTTTTCAACAATAATTAATTAATAATCCCTCTTTGAGAAAAAAAAAATTAATTAATAATCCCTCCAGTCCTTTTATAAAAACCCAAAATTTGAGTTGCATTGGTTCTTTTTACAAGAGTCCGACAAGATTTTTGTTTTCCCCTCAATTTTTAACCATAATTTATTATATGTGTTACATTGATTAAAATGTTAGTGATACTTATATTTACTTTATTTCTCTACCTCATTTTCCCTATTACAAATAATGACATACTTTAAAAAAATAAGTTTATTGCAAATATACTTATTATTTTTAACTAATTTCAATGACTTTCTTACATTGCGTCATTTAGTTATCGGGTTCTTATAAATAGGACCGGAGGAGGGAGTATTACGCACAAAAAAGTTCTACTATTTTAATGATCCTTAAAAAAATAATTTGGTAAAACATCAATCTCATTGTTTTTTTTTATTCAAGGCTAGAAAAACAAAAACTTCCATTCATATTTTATCCTATCAAGTGCATGTTCACTTAATAGAAAAAGTTTATCTCTAAAAAAAAAAAAAGAAAGAAAATAATAACAAAAAATGAAATTATGCGCATCAGAAAGTCTATGGCCTAGTATCTCATGACGATTAAAAAAAAAAAAAAAAAAAAAAGTCATTTTGAATCCATTAGAAATTCATTTTTTTTTAAAAAAATTTAGGACACATAAAAGATCACTATATAGATTGTAGTAAATTTAGTTAGTTATTTATTTATTTATTTGGTTAAAAGTTTTTACTTTTAAGGTTTAAATGGTAAAAATTTTCAGTTTTCATCTTTCTCAATAAGTATACATTCCTTGGGATTTAAATTTGTATTCTCAATATTACGAGATTGAGACTACTTACCAACTTAACCCTCAATTTATTGGTGATTTTGATTAATTTGGTTTCAAACAATGATAATTTAAAAGAGAAGCATATCATATTTTTTATTATTAATTTTAACAATCTTCCTAATTTAATCAATTTAGCTAATATAAGGACAAGAGGAGTACAAAACCATCTATTCTACTTGGTGGAAGCCCCATACAATCCCACATCCTGACGTTCATTGTGATTGGAAGATGGATGTAGGAAAAGGACACTGGTATGGAAAATCAAGAAATTGATCCTTTCATAATCTATTTTTTTCATTATCCCTCATCAGCTTACCTGGGCTATTAATTGAAAGATGAGAGAAAAGTTAAAATAGCATTGTGACTTTTTAGATTGATTGGACAACAGATATAATTTAGAGATTATGAGGGATTATGAGAAAAATCAGACACAGAAAATCATCTAATTATTGAGATAGATAATAACATACTGGATACAACAACGATCTACTATATTCATTTATTACTATTCCTTTGAAACAAATCAAACTAAATCATTAAACAAAATGGCCTTTCCTATCAGCACAGACATGACAAAGGAAAATCTTATGACAGTCTTTTCCCCTTCCAGATTGCTACTACATTTATCCCCATTTGTTTATTTCATGCAAACGAGCCTTGCTGACTCAGTTGAAAATGGAACTACCTGTCCAGTTGAAGCACATGCTTATCTCATGTCCCGCTGATTCTTACAATCGCTTCTTCTTCTTTTTTCCTGATTTTGCTTTACGATGGCCCCTCTTGAATACTGCTAAAACTTCAATGCTGCACCGAAATGCCAGATAGAACATAATTACCATGGTTGTTGTACTTTGTTTCATCCCCCATAAGGATTGATAGCATCTAAGTTGATGATTGAATGGCTGCAAAGCATGCATTTTTCAATGGAAACAGGAAATGCACTGCCTCTAGGAATTTAGACAAAACAATAGAGTAGTAGTTGTACTTCTTAAAACTCCAGCTGGTCAAATGCTTAATCTACTGACTAAAGCCGGTAGACATCTCTCCGATAGCAAAAGGTTTGTATTCTAAGTTTCTAACTGCTGCCCAACTAACAAGCCAAGAGAATATATGACGTCTGAAGGTAATATATATATATATATTCTTTATTCTGAGAGCTAATCAAGCTCCCCTAATATATGCTGAATTTGCTTTAGTCTATTACACAAATTTGGGCAAAATTTTGTCTTGTT
Source organism: Acacia acuminata (assembly GCA_019022655.1). Lineage (NCBI taxonomy): Eukaryota > Viridiplantae > Streptophyta > Magnoliopsida > Fabales > Fabaceae > Acacia > Acacia acuminata. Next base: position 296,235 of record JAFJYI010000292.1, read on the forward strand.
AAAGAAACATGGCTCAAGTCTGGGCTTTATGCATGGGCTTAGGCCACTACTTGACCTTTAATAACAGATCAAAATTAAGGTGGACCCAGGGGCTAGTCCCTCACAATGTTATGAACTAAGGTATGAAACCCTGTTAAGAAAGGTGCCCACATTTTATGCCAGACAATGACTTGAATGAGATTGCCTTCAATGGGTGTGTTTAGCCGCACCCCCCACCCCCCCAAGGGAAAAAAAAAAAACAGTGGACCTAAAAGGCTATTGGACTATACCCTATCCAAGCCAGATCCACTATAAGATATAGTTCTAAAACATGTCTTTCGCTTTGATCAAGTGTATATTCGTCTACCTCAATAATTACTCAAATTCAAAATTTCCTCATTATTCAGCAATTTTCCTATTATCGATATTTTCGTTTGCACTCATGTTTCATAGCTGCATATCTGGAAACACACTACTTAAGGGCTAATGATAAGACATTACAATGCGGACAACTATATATTTATTCTTTCAGCTAGATGGAGATTTTTTTTCTTGGGCATGGACAAGGAAACTGTCGATGGAATTGCATCCAAATTGTTTAAGATAAAGGAAATTGAGGAGTGCTACAAAGAAGGTTTACAATAAGTACCTTTGGGTGCCAGGAAAAAAATTAAAACCATGGGCTTTCTCCAAGTGCCATGCCTTACTAGATAACAATGCCTTGCAGTCCTGTTGACAGTTTGTTGCATTAACATACGATAGCTCAACTAAGATAAAGGTCAAGCACTCTTACCCATAAAACTCATCAATCTAGGTACCTCTCTGAAGCTTTCCCATCCACAACTTATATATATTAGGGTCTGAGGCAGTGACTGTGTGCTTTCATCCTGAGGTGTTTTGCTTCCAACCTGGACCGAAGCTTCCTTAGCACGCAAAACCCAAGGTCTTTTCTCTTCTTTGACTCTTGAGCTCGAGCTGCACTTAACTTGAGTCAGTAACTGGCATAAGGCAATACTTTCAACATGAAAAAGCTTCATAAGTCTATTGAAGGAACAACCTTTCGGATGATGACAACACTCTACGCTCTATTGATGATATATTTTGCAATGCATCAACAAGAGAAGTGTCCAGTCCTTTTCTAGGAGGATCAATGACAACAACATCTGAGCCCACAAGCCAAGAAAGCGGTTCCTGTACAATTTGCAAATGATCCACGAAATCAGTTTCGAACAACACATGGCCCGGATAGAAGCTACACAACTTGAAGCTCTCCCTCTTATCCATGGAAATAATAACAATTCATGAAAATATTTGCTCAGATTGATGCAAGAAAAATGCAAACCATAATTTGTTTTAACCATCATTTTCATATGAATTAGAACACTTAAATTTCTGGAGTTGATAAATGAAATATATGACAAGGTTGCAGATGTTTAGTACAGACTTTTGAAGCATCAGCGTGATGCCAGGTAATGCTACTCTCAATGGTTGCAGGCAAACGATCAACTGTCTTTTCGAAAGACAGTTTCGACTCTTTGTTAATCTCAATGCATTTCACAGATCTGTACAACAACAACCAGAAATATATATATTATCCTAAGCTAACTCAAGCAATAGTCTAAAGTGCATTTTAAAAGTTCAAAACCATCCATTAACCTGCATTTTCTTGTAGCAGCTAAAGACAAACCAATGACCCCTGCTCCAGCATACAAATCTGCAACAGATGTTCCATATGGAACATACTTCTGTAACTTCTTAAGCAAGATATTGAAAGCCTGGAAGAAAGAAAATCAAACTAAATGATTAGGACTCTCTTAGGCCTCAAGCTCCCCTAGATAGTGTTGCCAATTTATTTTGCCAATTTCTTATAAGGATGACCCACAGCTCATATGCAAGCAACACAACAGCCCAAAAATCGGTAATTTAGGCAAGCAAGGCACAAAAAATTATTCCTTTCATGAATAGATAAATGATGACTCTAGGTGCAGAAAAGTATACTGGACGCAGAAGTGCAAAAATTGAAGGCTTGTTTTAAATAACTTGCTTCTCTTCCGTCACTGTGAGAGGGTTTTCCTTTCAAAGCAGTAACTAAACCGAAATATTAATTACGTGCATTTGCTGATTACAAAATAAATTACTATAAGTAACTGAATCAGGATCTTCACCCGTGTGTTTGCCTGGCCAAAACTGGAAGGAGCCAAGGACACATCAATGCCACCAACATGTTCCCAAAAATCTCTTTCTCCAAGAAGATGCCTCCATCTATTCCCAAAAATGACCTGCACTACCAAGTAAGTATCCAAAAGGCATGAATCCTATGAAAACGACTACTATACATGTTTGAAACCAGACCATATACTATCCAGTAAAATTTAAGAAGGGTCTACACTCCACACTTCATAAATTCCAAGCAAATATAACATGCATATGCTACAAATTACAACTGCGCCTGAAACAAGTATATATCTCGACATCATTCTCATATGCCTCAAGTTTACATGATATCATTTTTATTAAGGAAATGTTAAATCCCAAGTCCAGCATCATTTAGTCACAATGAAACAAAATCTGATAATGAGATCTTGTTCCTTTTTCACTGGATCAAACTAGGACAATAACACTAAACAAAATCTGATAATGAGATCTTGAACCTTTTTCACAGGATCAAACTAGGACAATAACACTATGTTCCGGCAAGAAACAAAAATGTTAAAGAATTGGCCATAATGAAACAATGTGACTTTTAATTCAAAGTACTGTAAAGATGTGATATGGCATCCAAAGCCATAGTATACGCAAAAGGGAAAAACTATCTAAGTTATTCAATGTTCTACAGAAATAAATTATATTTGACCAAAAGAAGCTCAACAAGAAATAGCCCTAGTTCCGACTTCAGCATTTCATCAATACCAGGTCATCATTTTGTCTCAGATAAACAGTTTAAACTCACATTGTTTGTCGAAGTCTGGAAATTGGCCCACACAGAGTGAATTAAATGGAAATTGCTCCTTGGCCCACCATTTCTCCATAGAAACTGCAATCAATCACATCAAAAAATCACTTTGCCTATGTGAGTGCGCACACGTGTGAGAGAGACAGAGAAGCAGAGGAATAGAGAATAGTCTATTTTTGTCAGAAAAACTAATAGAGGAAGAGAGGAAAAAAATACGGTGGCTAGCTTACATTTGCCAATGCATTCAGTTTGTCCGACCTGGATGAATTTTCGTTTCTTGAATTCCAAACTAAAGTAACCTGTACTTTTCCTGAAACAGTTTAATTCTATAGTTTAAATAATGGATAACAACTCGAAAAGGAAATTGCCAAATTTTGCATTATTTTGAATAAGGTGAATAAGGTCACCGTTCTTATATCTTTCTGCGGCGGGAAGAGATGTGTTGTAAGTTGTAACGGCCATCTGCACACGCCGGCCAATAATTAACTTTCAAAGAATTGATAGCTGAAATTGTTATGTCAATTCAGCATCTACCGTATTCAATTTAATAATTGTTCACCTGAACGTATCGTAAATCACCAGTACCCTCATCTTCATCATATGGCTGGACTTCCAACTCAGTAATACCTTAAAAGCATTGAAAGTAGACATAAACAACTTGAAAATCAACTAAACAGACATCCAGATTCCAAACGACTGTGACAGGGGAAAACCTCGTTTAAGCAGGTCCACGGCAGCATTAATATTAGGATGATGAGCTGCGTAAGAAAAGCATGGGAATAAACACGTTAATAACGTCAATTGAATAAGTTTAACCAAGGGGCAACAGCAAAGCAAAACGAATAAAACAAATTTACGAACCTTTGCAATCCGGAATGTCAACTACGTTATGAGTGCCCTCCTCATAAAGTCCGATAAGAGGGTTAGTTGATGAACCGCGTACAGCCAGTTTTGCACGGCATCTCCAACCCCACTAGTAAAAGCATAAAAACCGATACCAAGTGTGAGAAAGGAAAGAGGAAACAGAGATTGCAAAAGTTTTGTGAATGGAGCGGATGAGTAACGGAAATACCAGTTTACAACTATCAAATGTGAAATCCGAAACTCCATGTTTTTTAAAGAAATTGGTGGCTTCGTCGACAATAATGGGATGATGCAGATTGAGCTCGTGCGTGCACCCTGAGCAACTGAAAAATCACGACTGTGAGAGGAGAAAAAATCCGTAGTAAAAGCGAAATTTAGTAGGAGATAATGGAGGGGGAGAGGAAAGCGTACGATTGAAAGTGTGGGCAGTGAAGAGCACAAGTTAGTGAAGGCTGTACGGATGTACTAGGGGTTAACGGCAAGGTTAGAGAAGGAGGAGGCGGCGGCGAAGGGTGGGTGGGCAAGGCAGCGGTGGCGTGGCAGGTGAAGAGAGGTAAGGAAGGCCGAGTCGAGACATGGAAGAGGTTCATGCCTCCGTCGCGCCTGAACCTGAAGTTGCTGCGGGAGTTGTAAGGCGGGAATGGATAACGGTGAGTAGGACGCGCGGCAAAATATATTGTGCTGTTTTAGGCTTGGGCTTGACCCATCAGTATATATAAGGGCTAGGCTGGCAAAGGATTAATGTCCAGTCCAACGATGTTTTTATTGTAAAAAAAGAAAATGGTACCTTTTTAAAAAATCTTTTTGGGCCTGAAATTCACTACTATCAAAAGTCTAAGAAAAACAAAATTAAACTAATTGAGCAAAACAAAAGTTAAATCCGTCGAACCATGACAATAATTGTAGCAATAGTAATAATGGTGAATACTAATACATCTTAAGACTTAGTACCTGCTTTTTTTGGCCCAGAAATAACGTTATTTTATTGAATGCAGATTATTTTTTGTTTTATAAATCATATCAAATTACAAACAAACCAGAAATATAAGGTACTCCTCCTTAGAATACTAATTTACATCTTAAGACTTATATCTTGTGATACGGTACCTTTTTTATAACGTTAATTTGATTAAATTAATGAAATTACAAAGTTAAGTTAGTTAACCTCCCATTTTGATATGTTTTTTCTTTATAACATTATAGTAATCTACCTTAATTTTCTATAACTTTCTATATCTCTTCCTTAATTATTGTAGAGAAAACATTAATACGATTAAATTAAGAAAAAAAATGAAAATTATGTCTTATATTTAGGATTCAACTCTCTAAATATATATTATATTACATTAAGGACAGAACAATTATTTATTAAAATCATATGTCATCTCACATTACATATTGCGGAGTACTTTTAGTAAATCAAAAGTAAAATGGGAGGTTTTAGTTGAATTCAGTTGAATAATGTCCTGTACTGTAGGAGTACAAAACTTGTTTCGTGATTACTTGGTAGAGTCTGTCTGTTCCAACTTCCAACTCCCAATGGATGTTCTGGTTTGAATATAACAAGCAACCTTTTTAGACCCGAAAAGTGAAAGGCAAATTGAGAATGCAGTGCTGGACAAAAATGGTGGCTGCATAATTGAAAAGCTCCAGAAAATATGAGTTAATGTGAGAAGGACATGGAGAGCTTGAGGCCAATAGCGTCAAGGTCACGAAGAAAAGTGAACACTCGGATCAACATCAAGCGAGGATAATGCCCTCGTCAAGTGGATGGACATGTGGCACAATATCTTTTTTATATATATATATTTTTTAAAAAGATATCTTGCCACATGTCGGATCACAAGTGTAGCGTCCTTACAAGATTGGGTGGGCTAAGTGGGGCACCCTCTATCCCTTTGTACGGATATGTTAAAACTGTAAGTGGGTTAAAATGATCAACATATCTTACTGATGTTATTATTCAACCAATTCATTACATCATAATCATAATACATTTCACATAGTCCTACATGGTGATAAGAAAGACTATCTTCATGCTATTATTGCAATAAAAGGTTTCGAAAAATTTCTCTATAAACTACATTTATTGTAGTACTCTGCATTTATTGAACTCATCCGATATAAGTGATTTCAACCCATTGAAGCTCTTAACCTTCGATAATACAACATATAGTTTTTTTTTTCCCATGTGAGAAAAAACATTTCGGGAGGTATAGACCTACATTGGACATCGATTGACCTTGATTTTTGATTATCGTCATTGCAAATGAAATTATAATGAGAAATTGTATCCTTGTCATATTGAAAGGCAATTTAGATTTAGATGGGTTCATATCTATTCTATATATCAAAATCCCTTTGCCAATGCTTATATCATTCAAGGCCTTTGCCTTAATTACCCGCTAGTTGCGTGGATAGAGAGCATCTTCATTCTTGTTAACAAAAAAGACGTATAAAGAAAAAAAAATGTAAACCAATAGCCTCAAAAAGATATTTCAAGATAACCCGCGGATTAAATCATGTGTGACTTACTTATTACATGCATTAGAAAATGACCAATTAATCTAAATTCAAATATTGAGACGGCAAAATACTGTTAAACTCTTGAAAAATTATTCAAACATAAAAAATATGACAATTGTTACATGACCATTTATTTGGTTTAATTTAATATTTTAGATACTTTAATTCCAAAATTTAAAAATTCAAATTACTTCAACACCAACAACCTACTTACATTCAAATCATTTTAAGTTACGCACTACATCTTAAAATGTATTAAGTTTTAAATCATTGTTAGTTGGATTATTGTAATTTGAATTGAGTTGTACCACTTGTGTTTTGATTTTATATATTTTTATTCGCACTCATTGAAATTGTTTTATCGAGTACATTGTTAGGTATGACAATTGATTTGTGTTGTTATTCAGTGTCTCGTGAGCATTCTTCATTAATGAAGCAAGTTTTACTAACTCAATTTAAATTGCACACCAAGTGGTTTTCAAAAGTGCCTTAATAAGTTGTTGTTATCTAGCGTTTAGGACAATTATTTATCAAGGATCACTTGACTCAAACCGTATTTGAGGTTTTTAATTAGACTTGGTAAATTAATTAACTCACATGACATTAGGCAAGCTAAGATAGTCATAGGTTCACTTCCAAGGAGCATTTTATATCATGTCATTCATTAAATCTAATCTCATACTTTTATTCATCATTTTATCAAAAATCCAAAATATAGTAGTTTAGGTTGTTATCCATCATTAAATTTTTTTTAAAAAAAAAACAATTTCAAAACACCTTTTAATATTGTTGTCACTGAGTTTAGCCTAGGAATCAAATAAAAAACTCCTTAAAAGAACACAACCTGAGTTGTGCCCTTTACTACATAATTTGGTTTATTTTGATTTAACCCGAGGTGACTAAAGGTTTTAAATCAATGGTATACTCACCGCTATCTTGCTTTTAATTGAATTTAATAGTTCCACTATTATATCAAAAATGTGTATCATTTGATCCGTCAAGACAAACCACCGTATGCCTTGCATGATCACGTGCAATAAAAATAATCAATATGTAGATTATTCATTTTGGAAAAACTATAGTTAAACACCTAAGATCAGCAATATTATATGCCCCGGGGCGTGCGAGATTCTTTCAATTTCATAAGCTACTACTGCTAGTAAGGATCAGTTGGACGAAACTAAAAGTCTCTTCACGATGTTCCGAGAAAATCAACATAAAAAATTCAGTATCATCATACAATTCTTCAAAATATCTTTTATAGACTGACCATACACATTTAACCATGTCGAGCACTTGATTGGAATGGAATAAACATACAATAGTCATTATTTGATGCAAAAATAAAATAAAAAATGAAGTGATCATCATGTGTGTTCATGAAAAAATGAAGTGAATTTTTGAATTTCCCATCCCGACAATAAAATGACCCGTGCGATGCGCAATGTGCGAATTCTTTCAATGACCAAATTGAAACTCCCTTATCATACAATTTTTCAAAAAATCCATTATAGAAACGACCACGCACATTTAACGCACCCAGATTGAAATGGAATGAAACAAATAATGCTTAAAAAAATTTAATTTGATCCAAAAAAATTTCTTGATTCATATATTTATTTTATGAAAAGCTTAAATGTGTGTATATTTAAAAATATACTTGTTTTTATAAGTGACAACTAAAAATTCCTCAACCACTTGAAAGTACCTAGATTATTCAGTATAAAGCATAAAAATGCTTTTCCAACTTATTTATTAAAAATTTCTTTATAACACATGTAGTTAATATGGAGTTATGGAATAAATTGAAAACAACATTAATAATAGAGTAAAATACATTGGCTACCCATCTGTTTTACCTAAATTACACAAACCTCCCATCTATTTTAAAAATGTATATAGACCTCTCTTGAAATTAGAATGTAAGCCACGAAACCTCCCACACATATTTGAGATTTCATTTTCATCCATCCAACCATTAGTCATTTGTTAAGTTTGACTATTAAACATTTTTTTCACCAAAATAATCCTCTTTCAACAAATGTATGAACATTTATATTTTCCTAAAATTATATTAACAGAAATCATTCTACTATATATGTTCAAAATTTGTAATGTATTATAAAATTTATTAATTTCTACTATATTAAAAAATTTAAAATTTTATCATATTTATTGAAATTTATTTCTTTGTGTTATTTTAAATAACTAAAAACATATTTATTTTGTTTTTTAATCCACGACACTATGATTGGTTCACCATATGTTATTAATAATTTAAATCGAGACATTATATAACTTATATTAATTTTAATTTTTAATTTTTCAAATATTTTTTCATAATCATTTATAAACATGTTTATTCAAGTATACATCTATTAAAAGAATAATCACATTTTTGATTAAGTTTTCAGCGTTTTCATTAATTAAATTAATGAAGTCTTCATCTCAATATGGAAAAAAAAAATAGATTACTATTTACAAAAGTAAAAAATAAATTAAGAAAAAGAACTCTTGAATTACTTAAATAATTTTAGCCGAAATTAGGAAATTAGTAATGATGAAGGGTAAATTATAAAATATAAATTTTCATTAAAAAAATCAAAATCCTTAACAGAGTTAACAATTTGAACCTAAGGGTATGTTTGGTTTGAGGGAGGGGGAGAGGAGATTTTTTGTCTCCTCTTTCTTGAATTAGCCATGCAAACTTTTCAATATTCCAAAAATATACTTTCAACCAAAAGGAATATTCTCTTTATTAATGACAATTTAGTCAATATCCTACTTTCTGCCCTTCCCTCCCACTCCCTCCCCTCAAACCAAACATATCCTAAGTGTATGTTTTCAAAACAGAGGGGAGGTGCTTGTAATTAAGGCAAAATGCAAGGGAGGTTAGAGTATTTTACTCTAAATAATATGATTCCAAAGCAATGAGGAGTAATTTTTTTTTTTTTTTTTTTTTTTTTTGGGTCAAAACAATGAGGAGTAATGGAATAGATTAAAAACAACAAAAAATCATAAATGATAAATAAATTCGATTACCTCAATCATCCATAATGATTATTAAGAAATATTATACTATGAGCTTCTTACTTCATGAGCCGCATAACAAGAGGTACGAGATAGGCTAAATTAGGTTAAGTGCCAATTATTGTAGCCCTAAAATTTCCTACGATCATGGAGAATAAATCAAATTAAAACTATCCTAATTTGACTGAAATTTAAGGTCCAATCATCTAAAACAATTAAATACAAAAGATCCCTAAAAGAAATCTTCTTATAATCATAGAGAATAAATAGAAACCATCGCTGAGATTTAAAGGCCTATCAGCTAAAATAATTAAATATAAAATATCCCTAAATATAAGAAATTACGTCCCAAAATTAAATGTAAATTTAGTCAATAGTAATTGGTCGTACATTACATATAAGAGCTAAAACGGTGCACTTATTATTCGTCGCCAAAATAAATCAAATGCATGTTTTTTCATCCCCGTGACCAATCCACGAGTCCTACCTTTTTTCTCATTTATATACCATGCATGCTCACATTTTCCAACATGTTATGTTTCTTTCCAATGTTATTTCACTTCTCTCATGATGAAACAACAATTTGAAATTTTCTTTTCCCTTTGGTAATGTGCACGCCTTAAATTGACTTTCCTTTGTATGTAGCTCTCCATGTGTTAACACCCTATTAATTTAAGAGGTGCATATAACCACATTAATGGGTCTTCCCTTTACAAGGTATTATTTGTTTCTATCTTTTATTGATCCTTCATATTTCTTTTTCTCCTTTTAAATAGAGTATCTTCAGAATAACTCATGATATTTTTTTTAAAATTTTAATTTTAATTTAAATATACAATCTAGATGGATATTTATAAATTATAACTCGATCACCCCCTCATTTTAGGGAGAATCCTATATAAAGATGGTTGAATTACCCAAATTCTAATTTGAATTGCTAAACTTAACAAATTATTAATTAGGTTATGTGACCCAATTAGGGATTTAAAATTTGGTCCAAATTACCTCTATGTCCCTTATTTATTAGGGAAAAAAAAAAAGCAAAATTGGATACCGAACAATCCGCTATGATGCTGATCGATTCTCGCTCTCATTCTTCCTAAATTTCTCAAAATTGTTCAACAATTTCGAAACCCGATTTCCCTCCAATGATATCTTTTTCTTCCCTTGATTGCCGAGTCATCGAAACGCAAGTTTAATAACATGGGCAAGAAGTGAAATTAAATACCCAACCTAAGGGTTAGGCATGCTTCAAATTAGAAAAGAGAATCGGGCGTTCACAAATGTTGCGTAACTTCCTTGGATATACAAACCGAGAATACCGAGCAAACAACATTGATAATGTCGGTGAATGTTCTTTTCCTTTCTCAATGGCGTAGCCTTTTCATATAAAGAGTAGTCGTCGACCAAGTTACCCTAGGAAATTCATGAGATGTAAATGATGTGAGCAATTTCAATTTAGATGGCCTTCCAAGCCAAATCCTAATGCCCATAAACCAGCATACCAGTCTATTTTCCATATTCGAATGCTTGACTATAGCTTCAAGAAGACTAGGAGAAATTTTGGTATGCACCAGTTGATGGGCCGCTCGGGCACTAGCTATATCCCCATTCTGCTCCTTCAAACGTGCAGAAAAAATATTTATCTCAGGTTGTCTTTGTATAGTGACCAAAACACGATAAATTGGGCAAAGAGTTGGAGGGGATAGAGGTTTGATGCAGAGGTAAGAGAGTTTTTGTCTAGAAGGGATTTTCCGACGGGAAGGTAGCGTGTTGTGGTGGAGATTTGGTGGCGGGTCAGGTGAGGGCATTATTGGAATATAAACAACATTTAAATATTCTAATTTGGGTCATTGACCCAATTTAAGATTTGTCCAATTTACCAACCTTATATAGAATTTTCCTATTTTAACTATCTTTATATGGGATTCTCCCCATTTTATTTGATTGGTGATTTATTTCTAATTTTTAAATAAAAAAAGCTTATTACAAGCAAATAATATGAATTGAAAGGTATTTTTAATTTATTAATTATTAATTACTTGATTCAATTTTCAGATCACGGCTTTGAATATACACCTTAATGAATTTTTGTTTCCCAAGAATTTCTCACTCCCATATCTTTCCATATTTCATATTAGTCTCACTTTCTATATTTTGCATTTTGATTATTATTTTAAAATCCTTCCAATATTATAGTCTTATCGTATCCTAAAGATCACACATATATATAGGATACAAACTAACCATATGAAATAGAAATATTTTATGTTAAATTTTATTATTTCAATTGTAACGCGGTAGTAATATGAAAAATATCAACCCCCAACAAAAACACAGAGCCTAAGAGTTAATTTCCAGAATTAGAATCACCATTCAAATTTTTTCATCCAGATTTTTTTTTAATAAAAAAAGACCTCCATTAAGAATATACTTTTTTTTTTTGTAATTGGTTATTAAAATTTTCTTAACCACTTAAAAATATTTGGTTAAGCATGCCTTTTAAAATAGGGATCAAATTTTCCATCCCCTGTTAAAATTATATGTCATAAATATTACTACCTACGATGCATTCACTTTTGATTTGAAAAAGGTAAATGATTATTAAAACTTTATTTGAAAAAAATATGTCAAAAGCAAACCATACAATGCAAATAGATATTGACTTGTATAATAAATTTCATTATTTCAATTCTAACACCGTTATTGGAGCCTACATCAATATTAATGATAAGTATAATTATAAGGGATAGGATATTATCACTACCAATTTTGGTCACGATCAATGTCACCTTACCTTTTCATCGTTAGATCAAAATCTCATATACTTTTATCATTTCTATCTCCTATTGAGATTATGATCTAACAGTGAAAAAGTGGTAGTGACATTGGTAGAGACCAAAATTGGTAGTGACAATATCCTATCCCTAATTATAATCCTCTTATTGGCATAGAAATAATAATCAACTAAATTCCATAAATAATAATATTGAATTCATGGATAATGATTATGAACACTTTATAATTTCCTTTTTTTTTTTACAAAATTAAGACCATGCCGAGGGAAGAGGGAGAATCACATATATAGGTGATTTTAGAGGAATTTGAAATTTGAAATCTCCACCCAACTAAACCAATTGAAATCTCCACCTAATAAACCAATATAGGCTAATCCACGCCCAATTTTTTAAGTCGGGCACCGCCCAACTATACTAACCAATGATGTTTTGGAAAATATTGACTCCATGCTTGAAAATAAATGCGTACATGGGGAAAGGGATGGAAACGTGGAAAATTATACAATATTAAATGATGCGTTCATGTACGAAATTAAAATGCCGATCCTATTGGAGGTCGGCTCTTAAGTAGGAATCAATTACATAAATAATTTATCAAATCACATGGAAGTTGTTAATAATTTAAAGGCTAAACACTCTTTCTGATTTTTTTTTCCCAAAATAATGACAACAACCCTTTTAAAACATTTAAATATTAATTTGAAACTAATACTTGTCTCCAAAATGAACGTGCAAACGAAGTTAGACTTAAATGAAAAAAAAACTCATCGGGGCATTCAAAAGAATAAAGACATTTAAATTATCAAAATATAATTACATGGACATCATGCTGGGGAAAAATTAAAGCACCATATTCCCTTGTACATTTAAGATATGAAATTAAAACAATTAGTATTTATAATATATCTTTACAATATGTCATTGAATAAATAATAAAATTTGCAAAAAACAAATATAGCTTGATATTACCAATCTTTAAAGATCAATTAAAATCAATATGCTTTTATTGCAATGACTTATTGTTAAATCATGTGGACGGTGGGAGGTTAGCGCTTAATAAGGTAGTATGTGCTACCAAATCCGAAATATGACCATATTAATTACTAGTTTATTTAATTTTTCATATCATAACTTCCCATATACATTATAATGAGTTTTTCCTTCTCAAGAATCTCTCATTTCCTATGCTTTTCATCTACTTATCCTCCATATTTTGATTTCATATTCAAATTTCATATTAATTTAACTTTCCTTGTCTTTTATTTCGATCATTATTTCAATTCCTTCTAATCTTATAGTGTCATCAAGTATCATAAGAATTCTTTTATATATATAATTTTTATATCACGGCGTAAATACCTTATAATCTTGATTTCGATCATTTTGCTTGTGGTTTGAAGAATGATCTATGTCAATATGTATTTTTATATCACGGCGTCAATACCTTATAATCTTGATAATATGTCATGATTACAATATTTATTTTATACCAACTACCATCTGTTGATCTAATTAATTACTATCACAATATGTCAAACGGTGGTATTTTCCCATTGGTTGTGGAGGAGGGATGCAGTTATTTACCATTAAACTTTCGTTTTATTCCAACACAATATTAATTTCCGTATACATTACTAACCCTATAACCATTAGTCTTTATGAATAAAGACGTTTAAATTATCAATATATAATTACATAGAAATCATGCTAGGAAAAAATAAAACATGATATTATCTTGTACAGTTAAGATATGAAATTAAAACAATTAGTATTTATCGTATATCTTTGCAATACATCATTGAATAAATAATAAAATTTTCAAAAAACAAATATAACTTGATATTACCAATCTTTGAAGAGCAATTAAAATCAGTATGCTTTTATTGCAACAGACTTATTGTTAAATCCGTGGACGGTGGGAGGTTAGCACTTAGTAAGGTAGTATGTGCTACAAAATCCGAAATATTGTTACTTTCCAAGAATCTCTCACTTACTAGTTTATTTAATGTTTCAAATCACAACCTCCCATATATTGTTACTTTCTAAGAATCTCTCACTCCCTATGGCTTTTCTGTCTACATCATAAATAGGGGATTTAATGTATTGGTCAATGCTTCCCAAGAATCTCTCACTACCCATGCTTTTCCTCTACCTATCATTCTCCATATTTCATTTGAAATTCAAATTTTATATTAATCTCACTTCGCATATTTTTTGTATTTTGATCATTATATTAAATCCTTCCAATTTTGTAGTTCTACAAATATCTTAAGAATCACAAATATAAGATACAAAGTAAAAAATATGGAATAAAAATTTTGTAGGTTACCCTAATATGAAAAAAATATATTTAATTTATAATATAATTCACAAATACGAAGCCAAGAAGATTTTTGTTATTTTTAGGCTCCATCGCCTTTTATTTCAAACTCTTTATTTATGTTACTGCATATAAAAAAGTAAATATTTAATTTTATATTAATCTTACTGCATGATTAATGGAATTAGTGCCATTGACTTATAAAAAAAACATGGGAAATGTCTTATTAATTTTTTAAAACCTAAAAATAGAGAATAAGTTTTTTCTAAAATTTATTCCAAACAAATCATAGTGAACATTAAAGATAAATCTTATTGCCTCGCAATGTTCATTTAGACCTTCGCTAATGGGGTGTACAACAAATGATCGAGTCTAAACATTAAAAAAATCAATAAAATCACTCAAGCATATGGGAAACCCAAAACACTTTCACGGTGCATTCTTCCTTGCCATCATCATTATTCGCCTTCATCTCTCCTCTATGTTTTGTTTGGAATAACTGCGCCAAAACTTGCTGGCTAGTCAAGTCAGCAAGAATACTGTCTAGCATCCACAGCAGAAAGGAACTAAGTGCCTCAAGAGAACGTAGGTTAGTCCAGTCAATTGAGGTCTTGTATAAATTTTCAGAAATGTGAGATAGTGGAATCTGGTAAAATGTACACTAGTTAATTATCTTCCCAGGAGAAAGTCAGAAAATAAAAACCAAAAACCTTATTAGTCACATGAGATTTAGTCTGAATGTCCATCAAATTTTGTTCAAACATTATCTTACCATAACAAATAAACAGCTTACACATATCCGCAATCTAGTTCCCAATTTGGTTAATGCTTCTCACTATAACTAAATACATGCAAATGAAAATGCTTACACATATTGGTTTATCTGTCATAGTTAAGCAACATTGACCAATTTATCAATCATCAAGGCACTGTTTTCCATAAAACAAACTTCGGACTTCCCAAACTCATCATCACAAGTATGTAGATACATGTATGCAATAAAAATTGGAAGAATGGCTAACTCACATCAGCCATCTTAGCCACTGTTGACTCCCTCAACAACTTCATCCAGGGAAATTGTGAAGAGCTCACAGTAGAAAATGCACGCCCAAAAGAATCAGCAAACCACATCATCTATATGTCCTGCTGCGACTCGTATGATGTCTACCGGAAAAAACAAAATGCACAATTAACCCAAACACAATTCCTCTCAGAATCAAAAGATATGATCCAAACACATATAATTGTGGGTGATTCACAACCCATTAAGAAAGTAAGATGCCCCACCGATATCTTAGCAAGAAAAGCTGCCGGATCAACCGCATCAATCTTCGCAGCCGCTTCGGCCACAGTAACCTTTGGCTTCTTCTGCTTCACCTTCTTTTACTTCCTCCACTTTGCCATTCTCCGGCTCATGACCGTCTTCATCTTCTTCGTCATCATCGTAATCAGACCGTTACTTTGGTCTGAGAGGAACATCAACAGCACCGGCATTGGCCGCCCTCTGTGCTTCGAGAATTCTTCGTTGCCATCATCATTATTCGCCTTCATCTCTCCTCACATTGATCTTCCATGTTTCAAGTTTTCCACCACAGAGTTCTTCAGTGAGAATGAAAACGCAGATTCTTCTACTGAGAGGAACTATCTAAACCGAGAAAAACCAAGCACCGAAATACTTACATACTCGAAGAATCAAATCAACTCCGGCCACCACCCACGTTCGTCGATCTTGACCAAAGTTCATCGAGGATCGCAGCGAAGGCTCCTCGATATTAACCAGTACAACCTCACCAAAACACGAGAAAGCAAAGACTGATGGATAAATGATTTGAGTTTCAACAACAATCCTTTAAAAGAACCACAAAGCTATAAGATAATAGGATTTGAGTTTTACAACTGGAGGTAAAATTGTTAACCTGTCTGGATTAAATAGCCATAGCGTGATGCTTCATGGAGACCCATCGTAAATGATGGAAAAAATTTAATGCGAAGATTAAAGACGTTGCCGCTTACTTCGCCCAATGCTTATAGATATCTGATAAATAAGCATGCTAATACATGGGGAATGTGCTCAGTTGGTTTGAAAATATAAGGACTATAAATGCGACGGTTCAACTCAGGGATGAAATAGCCAACGGTTTTTAGATGCAGGTTGAAAAAATGAGGCTAAATAATAAATGATATCTGCTACATGTAGATGTGGAGTATTTGTGGGAATTTCCATGTCACGTCCAGTAATGTTAAAAGAAATGTACACATCAGACATACAGATGGACCAATGAATGATGGGCTAGGAGATTTAGTAATATATATTTGATTGATGGGGGTTTGTCCCCATTTGACCAAAACAATAAAATGGGAGATTTAAGCTATATAAATTTTTAACAAGAATACATTAAAATATATTTAACAATTTAGCTTTATATGATTAAACTTGTTTTTATATCTGTTGTATTTATTAGAGAATATACATCTGAGGCTTTTTTCTATACAATTTACTCGAGGCTTTCATCAAAAAAAAAAAAAAAAAAAAAAAAAAAAAAAAAAAAAAAGGAAAAAGGGAAAAAATTAGTCTGAGGTTTTCGATGAACGTAAAAAAAACCTTCAAAGGTTAAAAATAATAGACAATAAACAAACAATACAGCAAGAAGTTTGGATATGATCAGTCATGGCTGCTGATCCGGTTGCCTGGTGGGCAATAGAAAATAATTTATTAGAAGATTTTCACACTCTCGGGCCGATAGAAAGGAATTGAGAAAAGGTGGAGTTGGAAAAAATTGCAGAATTGATGCGAAATATTTTATTATCGCTCGTCGTCAAAAGTCGAAGAACCAAAATCAACAAATGTATAAGCGGAGGGTGACCATGACCATAATCAACCAAAAATGCCGCTAGCCGCTAGCCGCTAGCTGCTATTTATTTTCTATGATAAAGACAACAGCCACCTCAAAGGTCGTCATTATTTGTTATGTGAGTAATCATCGGTACCAAAGTAGCGATCACCAAACTCGCCCATTCCGGGAATTACACGAGACACTTCGTTTAGGCCAGCGTCAATCTCAGATGTTACGATTTTCAAGGACGGAAACCTTTTACACACACATTGGATTCCCTCAGGTGCCTGATTTCAACAAGAGTCCATTAAGACCTAGACTTGAATAAAAAAACGGATAATTATGTTAACATCTGTAAAAGAAGGCATCGAGACTCACAGAGATGAGATTCAGGAATATTATGTGGGATTCCGGAACTCCTTTCTGAATGAGTAACTCAATTGCTTGGCTTGCTGAGTTACCTAAAATGCAGGTTATCAATGTCAGTTTTAAATAGCCAGAACAGTGTAAACTTCAATACTTTCAAGAATCGCCGACATTTAGACAGGACAGGTTCTAACAACCATCCACAACTAAATAATTTCATGCAGCTTCCCTCGACATAACTATTGGCTATAATTCATTGTGTAATATCAACCAGATTAAGGGATAAGGCTTTCATGTTTATTCCGTCGTTGGTCTACCCTACGTTCATCTTTTACCTGCTATTCAATGCATTTGCTAAAATTTTCTTTTCGTAATACAATTTTCCCGTCACTTGCTCTTTCTAGAAAATGCTCTTCCATTTTAGAAAATAACATCGTTAAAAATTTAAAACCACACATCTTATACTCGCCGATAGTATTAACCTCAAGTATATTGGATCCAGTTTTGGTACCTATCCTTAGCCTATCTCATTTGGATCGTCAGATGAGATTCGAATTTTTTTTTTTTTTTAAATGGTAATTTTTGAATAAAAAATATTAGTTAAAAAATTATTTTTATTTTAAATTTTCTACTTATTAAAATAATTTTTTTTAAAAAAATATAAAAAAAAAATATACGGACCTGGTCCAGATGAAATAGGCAAATGGTGCCTATCCAAAACTTAATCCCAAGTATACCACGTTATACTCTCTCCGGACTGTTTCTTTCAACATGCCAAATCCCAAGAATTTAAAGAATAAAATCAAAAGGTGGTCTTTATTTGCTAGTCATAAATGTCTCAGGAGGAAAAGCATATACAAATATGACGCAGTAAAGGAGAACAATAAATAAAGGAAATACGTTTCAAATTATCGAGAGTTCAAAGCACCTGTAGCAAGGACAGGGTCAAGAAGCAAAATATGACGTTCTGAAATGTCCCGAGGAAGCTTCTCATATATTAGCTGCTCAGAGGAGAAAAATATTTACAGTTAAATATGAATCACAAATGTACAATTTTAGAATCAATAGAAGAGCCAAACTTTTTACGAAGGTCAATTTGATAAAAAATATATATATTAACCTGTTTTCCGTGGTCCCCATGTCGGTGAATCAGAATTTTGCCAATTTTAATACCTTTGCAACATGCACGTAGCGCATTTTCCATGCTCTCTCCACTATCATGCAAAAAACAAGGAGAAATATTCATCTTTAGAGGAACTTCCTCAACAGAGAGCAAACGTGAATGATTCTAAGTTAGCATTAAGGTTCAAAATGCTCACTGCATGATTAACACATCAACAATGAAAACCCATTATTACAAATCTAACTGAATACTGGAATGCATCATATCACCCTGCTTAGATGTATTTCTACTAGCATTGTATCATTTAGATATTGGAGTAGCCAAAATTAATACCCGGTTCAAAGCTTACCTTCGAATAATTGAAACACCACATAGTTTCTTGCAGAAGTCAACTCCAGTATAGATAGATCCTGCAAAATAAAGTGGAATTCTAATTAAGTTTACAAATTGCTTGTCATATGAAAATTTACACATGTATAAGGATGCCTGTACACATATATAGGGACAGAATCCAATATGGAAAGACACAATTCTAAATGCTCCAAGACCACAAGAAATTTAATAAGCTGCACAATCAATTAACAAATCAATATTGGAGAAAATTACAGTGTTGCATTTCACTAATACTCAAGCTGACATGCGTCAAATTCAAGTGTAGTTTCTATGGCAAAACGATCTATAGAGAGCAGGACGAAAAATAAGGGAAAGAAAAAAAGTTGTAATTGTTGGTTCAAATTAAAAATACAAGTGAAACAAGAATTTTTGAAAGCACCCACTATATACATCAGGTTTAGAAAAAGAGTGCTAATAAAACCTGGCACTTAAATTTAATGTCAACTTGTAATCCATAAATGATTACTCAACAAAACCATATTGGATGTGATCAGTGCTTATAAGATAAATATACAGATGTAGAACTACTTCCATTGCATATTAACCATAAATGCTGCAATGTTCAATGCGTCGTTACCATTTCCAAAACAAGAGAAGAAAAATGAAGATGGCAAAACTTCACATGTGATGGTAAAGATGCATAAAATTACCTGTTGGAGTAACTACTTGCTTTTCAGTGAATGGCAAATGGCCAAGGCCATGCTCAACAACCTGATAATGAATATAAAAAAAGGCAGTCATGTCCTGTGTTCTGAGTATTAGGGAAGCAAAAAACAATCATGGATAAAAGTCAAGCAGAGCTATGAAGCAGAGTACCAGCCGTATAAGTCTATCTGAGTAAAACGCGAAATCATGCTTTGATATGTCTCGATCACGGATCAATGTATGCATTCCTCGGATCTGAAATTTACCAGCATAAGTTGAATGATCACATATAGATGTAATAACTCATCGCCGCATCTTACAGCTTAAAAACAGGAAAGAGAAGTGTGAACCCTACCATTAATCACCTATGTTCCTTTTCTTTTAGGAACCAGGAAGGGATTTTCCTCTTTCTTCAGTCCTAATCTATGTATCTATATGATGTAACTTTAGACTTCCCAGTGACAGCACGTGGCTTCTGAAATTGGTTATCCTAAACTTCTATTTTCTTTACCTAGTTATGCAAAAATCCGACTCCATAGTTTCATTCAATATCATCTCCACATGTCCTGAAAAATTACTTCATTTATTGTTTATCACAGAACAAGTACTTCTGCACCCCAAAAACTATAGTTCATTGTATAAACTCATCAAAGATTTGGAATGCAAACAAGCAAACTTCAAAACATATTAAACAAAATAGGAATATGATCAGTGATGATGCTTTAATATGTTCTCTAAAATAGGCATAACAGTCTGCTTCTGAGGGAGCAAGGATGTCTGAAAATGAAGAATAAAAATAATTTATCAAAAAGGTGATGCTTTCACCCAAGAAGTACATCATTACCTGGAATGTTGACTGAATAACATACAGATTAGAGTATATCTTGCACAGATCATGTTGACCAAGTTTTGTCTGGATATGTTGTACAATCAGATCAATGGCAACTTGATTATCACTTCCCCGTGGAATGATCACATCAGCATACTTCTTTGATGGATGAATAAAATCATCAAAAGAAGGCTTAACAAACTTTGCGTACTGCAGTAGACAATCATGAATCAGCATTTGGGCAGCCAGACAAGATAAACTGAGACTAATTCCTTCTCATGAGGACTATGAAATAATGGTTCTATTGAAATATTTGAATTTTAGCAAAAATCAGAACATTTATATGAGAAAAGGAAAGGTTCTATCCCTGGAGATGGAAACAAAATACTAATTCAAATACTGGCTTACCTGTTCAAGAACAGAGCATACATCCCTACCTCTTTCCACTGTATCACGTCTAATTCTACGGGCAAGTCTTACATCCGCATCTACAAGAAATTAATGAACACATATAATTCTAGTAAGAGTCAGACAGATGAGTAGTGTTATCATTTAACTACAAAAATTTCTTTACATTACTGAATACATATGTGATTACAAGGACTCTTCATGAGACAAAGACCTTGGATTTAGCCAATTGGAATATGAAATGAAATTTAAAGTGTAAACTCACAAGTGCACCATGCCATTTATTAACAGAGTAGTAAAATATGAGGCAGGGTGGAAGATAGACACAATTTTTCTCTCATGAGTCATCGTTAGGAAGTAGGGTGGAAGATAGAAATGGATCAAACCTGAATCAACAAAAATTTTCAGGTTCATCAGATCACGGACACGTTGTTCATGGAAAACAAGAATTCCTTCTAATATAATGACATCAGAAGCATTGACCTAATCAAATAACGTCAACTATAATTTAGCAAAGGGAAAGTAAGGGGGAAAAACACAGAGATCCATGGAGCAAAAGGTGAAATGAAACAATACGATACATTATTAAACTCAGGTGCCCATAAAATATGATAATAGATCAACAAGTGTGACATGTTCTACCTGCTGCATACTGGTGATTTGACAAAGGGAAGTGTAGAGTCTAGTGATCATCACGAAAATTTATACACAATTAGACTGAATAAAGGAACGTTGTGTATTTCATCGATGAAGGAAGATTTTCAAGAGTAAAACCTAGTAATTTAGGATAGAAATAGGCAATTAATATGCTTAAACATCTATCTGGCCCTAGAACTCTAGGCATCCTATTTAACAAATGCAGGCATATCATTCAACATGAATTTGACTTCGATACCTGCCGAAAGGTAACAGTAGAGCGCTGGTGCTTCTTAAAGTCATAAACTGGGACTTGGACGCTGTGGCCGCCTAGTAGCTTTTGCATGCAATCTAAAAGCTGCTCGGTGTCAAAAGCGTCTAAGAAGAAAACCAACGGGTAGTTACTAATTAGCAAGTGATGGAGTCAAGAAAACCTGGCTCCTATCTCTCCAAGTATATAAAGTAGCAGTATAACAGAACAGACGAGTAGTTGAACAAATTCATGCGAACTAAACACGATCAATGATAATAATTCATGTGTGTATATATATACCGGGATGATCAAAATTGTACTCGTGCACGCGTTCCATTTCTGAAGGCGTCAAACCACGATAAAATGAATCCTAAAAACCATGCAAATCAAATAGATGAGAAAAGCAAAAGCTTTAGAATATAATTTCTCGAATACGATAAATATTGAACCGATTACTCCAAAAATTTGACATAAAAAGGAAGGCAAGACAGAAAACCTGATTGACAAGCACGACTCGATGATCGTGAAGCTGCTGGATAATCATATTACATACAGTGGTCTTACCAGAAGCAGTACCTCCCGAAACTCCTATACATCAATACATGAAATCCACCAACAAACGTAATAGAATTGAAAAGAATGTGGCAGGAAATCGGTCCAAAGAACACGAGAACAATGTAAGGGTGAAAAAGTGCAAATATCACGCATGGTTAAAACTTGCAGAATTAATTTGGAAACAACTGACGAAATTCTGTGCAAGATGCCTAGAGAGATCAAGATTCAAAATGTAGGGAAGAGTATGAAAATTACCAATAACGAAAGGCTGTTCATGAGAAGAATCAGGGGCTAAGGTGGCAGAAGCAGAGAAACGATGGACAGGAGACGTATATGGAGAAGGTAGAGACGAAGAGACACCGTCAAGGCGTAGGCCGGAGAAATGAGGCCCTGAAGCACCCTCGATCACGTAGTCAGGCATTGTTTCACTCTCTTTGTGTCACACTTTTCCGGTGTTATTGTGTGTGGGGCACGAGTACTGCGAAAAACTGAGGAGGGGGAAAACGAAGTTGTGGCTCGTAACAGGAGCATGAAACTGCATTTGATCACCGCTCCCCTGGCGCTCTCGAGTCTGGCCCTTTTTTCCACCAAACAAAAAGAAAGTACATATGATTTTTATTTTTATTTTTTTGGCCAATAATATATATGAGTTTACACACGTTCAAAAAAACTGTCTTTATAGTTTATACTCATCTTAATAATAATCTCAATTGACGAAAGTTAAAAAAAAAATTATTACTATTTTTTTTTAAAAAAAAATATCATAATTTCATATTAACAATCCATGCAATGATTCAAAGATCAAGGGACAAATAATTGTCAAACATGTGTTCTCCCACTTGTTCGTAATTTAGATATATACGATTGGCTATGCAAACTAAGCTGAACGCTATACTAAAAATTAAAGATTATAGAAAATTAACAGAGAAAATAAGTTTAGGAAAATTAAACATTCAGAGTTTAAGAAATTCTGTGTGTATTTTTTTCTTGGGAAATGTCTTTATTCATCATCAACACATGAGTAAGGTGGACCCAGGTTTTATATAGAAATTTCTTTATTAAATATGATAAATGATGAGCGTTGATGGATTTATTTTTTTAATACTTTTTAAATATAAAAATATTTTTAAAAAATTGTTGTTGAGAAATTCTTATTTTTTAATTATTTAATTATCCATTAAAATAATTTTTTTAAAAATAAAAATAAGATCCTGAAATTTACGATTAAAAAAAGAGAGAGCTCTCCCTACCTATCTTTAGATATTTGCTTAAGCTCATTCCCGAATTTAACAACCTTGCATGCAATGATTCAAAGATCAGGGGACAAATAATTGCCAAACATGTGTTCTTGTTTAATTTAGATATTTATGATTGGTTACCTTCAAACTTTTCTGAACGCTCTATTTTCATTTACAATTAAAATTAAATATTCATCATCAACACATGAGTAAGGTTACGTCACAGTCATTAAGACATCAAATAGTCTTTTAGGAGGCACTTCAAATCGATATAGATCATCTCTGCTATCCACATTAAAATTCGTAAGCCAGTCCGACACAAAATTATTTGCCGGCTTTTTGACCGAAATAAGAACCAAAAAAAAAAAATTACCAGATTAGAGCACTTCTAAAAATATTTACCAGAATAATGCAGCTTCTGAAAATATTTACCAGAGTAATGCAGTCAAACATGTAAGGTTGACTGACGCCACTTGTCCTGTCAGTACTGCTGACGCCACAGTGAAGTGTTGACGCCACTTCACCAATTAAAATTCACGCTATTAATTCACTAATTGACGCCTTTTAAGCGTCAATTAGTGGACGCCTTGGCGTCAATTATTTTAATTGACGACGAAGGGTCAATTTTTTTAAAAAATATAATTTTATAATTATATTTTAAATTATAAATAATAATTATATTTAATTATAAATAATAAAATTAATAAATAATAATTTTAATTAAAAATTAGGAAAATTAGAATTTATTATAAAATATCTAATTTAATAACCCCCTTAAGTTTGTTTTTAGTTAGCTACTTCAGGATATTTTTTTTTTTTTTAATTTAAAGACTGTCTTTCAATTATATGCGAGTGCGAATAATTATAGTCTCCTTGGATTTGACTCGGGGATTATACCTTTTGGAAGGAGGCTATAATTATTTCGACACTCTACACATAATTCAAGGACAATCTTTAAATTAAAAAAAAAAAAAATATCCGAAAGTAGCTAACCAAAAACAAACTTAGGGGTTATTAAATTACATATTTTATAATAAATTTTAATTTTCCTAATTGTTAATTAAAATTATTATTTATTAATTTTATTATTTATAATTAAATATAATTATTATTTAAAATTTAAAATATAATTATAAAATTATATTTTTTAAAAAAATGACCTCGCAGCGTCAATTTTATATTAACCTTTGGTTATTAAGACCCGTGCAATGTTGGTTTGCGTCTATATTGAAGACCATTCCAATGGACTAGCACCTATGATCAACTTAGACCCAAGCGCTTGTTAGTTCCCAGCGACAACCTGCTTTAGTTATGATTTGAAGAGTGCCACGAGATAGGTGGCCACTAGTCTATCTATTTGAAATAGTTGCCCTCTTGTTTGACCTAGGTCATGCGCATCGAGTGTTGTGAATAGCACTCTTGCGATTTAACTGTTTATTGTGCCGCTCGTTAAAGGCTACGACGCTTTCGTTCGTTGCTGGTCAACCGTTGGGATATTATGGCTCTTGGCCTCTGTTTGCCTTTTCGCACCATTTACTGGTGTGGTGGGCAGCGGAGCAGGTTAGACCAGGGTTCACGCCGTGAGGCGTGAATTTTAATTGGTGAAGTGGCATCAATACTGTTGACGCCACTTCACTGTCGCGTCAAGATATCGACGGGATCGCTGGCGTCTATCAACCTTACATGTTTGACTCGTATTACTCGTAAATATTTTTAAGTTTGCATTATTTTGGTAAATATTTTTCAGAAGTGCTCTAATCTGGTCAATTTTTTTTTTTTTGGTTCTTATTTTGGTCAAAAAGCCATTATTTGCCCTACAAGTATGAGAGAAAATACTAAATACAGTATAAAGTTATCAAACTCACGAGTTTACTTACCTTTGTGTATCAGATATTATTCACCTTTGTTTGGACATGGTAATTTAAATTGATTAATGGATTAATTTTAACATTTTTATTTAACTTTTTCTGGTAATTCCCATTTGTATAATTTGAATTGATTAATGGATTAGTTTTAATATTTTTATTATTTTTACTTATAGCAAATAATATAGTTATGTTTTCATTTTGCTCTTTTAATAGTTAAAAGATTAGTGTTTGAAAACCTTCCAAAACTTATTTTTCATGCCAGAAAAAACTTATATCTAGATTTTGGAAGGTTTTCAAATAAATGTAAACTTATATCATAAATTTGTAAAATTTACTTTTATCATTGAATAAGCTTTAATAGTATATAATTAAATAAATAAAATATAAAAATGCTAAACAAATTGATTTAAATATATTTTAAATTTAAATAATTAAATTTAAATCTATAACTTTTATAATTTATCATACTAAACAAATAAATTTATATAAAATTCATATTTAGCAATAATCAAATTGAAAAAATTAACACTAATTTAACAATGAGTTAATACGATTTTATAAGTTAAAAATGTAAAAATAATAAATTCGATATTAAACTTACAAGTTTATCTGAGCTTACAATTAACAAAATTTGTCAGCGACTCAACACAATTTTATAAGATAGCAACATAAAAACGGTACATTAAAAAAGTAAAGTTTGACAATGCGAGAATCTTTCTATAATAGCTGCTATAAGCCATAAACAAGGTATTCTTTGGGTTAATTTCAAATTATATATTTTCTTTTAAACAATAAACAGCAATATGCATCATGAAAAAAGTAACGGACAAGTTACCATTTATAACTGCCAAGTGAGATTTATTTTTGTCGTTGTGTTGAAGTTAACGACCACAAACACAAGGCATGACGAACCATCATCCACACAAGAAAGGACAAAAAAAAATTCCAGATCCAAGTATTCTCACAAGTCACAGCAACTTTTTATTCAATTAGGTCTAGGGCATGATAAAAATGATATACATACATACATATATATATATATATATATATATATATATAGCTAGCTCTTCTCTCAAGTCTCAAACTCAATAATCATACAAAACACTCATCATTCTAAAATCAAACTCAAATTTTTCTCCTCAAACACTTTGCCCCCGATTCAATACATCAGCCTTCAGATCCGCAATACAATTAACATTGCAAAAACCAGCATGCCGGAAACAGTAAACCCTACTCGTGAAGCTGAAGCTGCAGAAGTAGAAGACGGGGAAACGACGACGACGACGAAGGCGTAGAAGGTGCATTCCCAGCAACTGTTGTAATCTTCACCTTCATGCCTTGCGCGCAATGGCCTGCGGTACCACAAGTGAAGTACCTCGTGCCTGGCTTGTTCAATTTCACCACATCGTTCCCGCTGCTCATGGAGTTCACTGGATTGCTAATATCACAGCTCTTGAAGTCACTCTCGCTGCCCAGTTCAACCACACTATGCAACCCAGAACTGTACTTGAAAACTACAAAAGGAAGACTTCATTTCTTTTATTGATTGTAATGAAATGGGGTAGATGAAAATCATGAAGAAGCTTAGGAGAAAAAAGAACGTACCAAGTTGATCGCCGACCTTGAATGTTTGTCCTGAAGACCATGTGTTAAAATCTGTGGATTCATCCCAACCTTGGCTTCCACCAACATCAATTTGAGCTGCCAAGGCTTCCTTTGCAAACAGAGCAGCAATCAATGCCAAGAGGATTGTGTTCTTCCGCCCCATGTTCTTCTTTTGTGTGTCTATCCCTCTGTTTAGTTACTTCTGCTTCGCTCTGGGTTATGTTCGAGGTTGAATAATCTGCAACTATTTATACAGGTTCGCTGCAACATAAAACAGTTTGTTTCTCCATATTATAAGCTGAAAACAATTTTAAATTGGGGGTCGTTATAGAGTAACGTGCTAAATTGTTGATATATTCAATATAAAGAAAGCTTCAGCTTAGTTGGATCAACATCACCTGGTCATTTCTTTAATTCCAGGGCAAAACAATCGCAAACTTCTTTTGTGGGCTTACTCTCTTTGTTTCGGTATGTAGATTGCCCGCTAAGCAATTTCTGGTAGATACGAAAGACTGTCAAAGCTTAGCGTTCAAACAAAGGGATCATACTTATCTTTAAGCATGGCTAGTCTGGAAGCTCAAATTTTCAATTCAGATCAGATAACCGATTCATCTGGAAGTTTCGATAGATCATAATACTCTGATTAAACGTCAATAAAATTGCAAAGCATATATTGAGTATTCAAAGCTCGTGAGGGGAGTAACTTTATCTGACCGCGAGTTTGGTTTTATTATGTGAAAAAAGTAGTCGTTTAGGCGCGTATATGTACAGAATACTTCAGTAATCAATAAGAAAGAAAACATTCATTTTCCTACTTCCATTGGTACCAACTTGTGCAGTATCAAGGGATTTCAGTCTGATATCATTTATAAAAGAACGTTTTGTAGTAGTCTAACCATTTTCTTTATACATTAACTTATCATATCAAATATTTTTTGTTAGTTTTATTTCATGATTGTTTGCAATGCACGGGGTAATTTCTACTTAGACATAGCTTTGTGATAATGCTTTCCGCAGCGTTTACTTTGTTTTGTATCACATATGTTGAAGCAGAGACTGCCTAGACCGGGCCAGGAGTCTAAAGATAAAAAAGAAGAAAGTTCATCAACAACTAGATAACTCAGATTTGATGAGATAGATAACCCAATACATTGGAATTTTGGTAAGACGTAGTTGTAGTAGTTTTAACTTTGAAACTGAGCTTTGCTGCATCAAGTATCAAAATGGCGCTTAAAGAATGCGAGAACCTCATTGTAGACCAAGTCCCTGGCATTGAAGGCCATGACGTAGTCGGCATGAGCATAGGCCTTGATGAACTGAACACTAAGCTTATCAACATCATGCAACTTGAGGGCATCAAGTAAGCTGTCAACATCAACAACATCAGATAAAGCATCTCGTCCTCCATAGCTAAAGAAGAGAGGGAGGTTATGGGGAATGTTGGACAGGTTATAAATTGGAGGGAATGCTTCTCCATAATGCATAATATTATAGTCTGGTCTCTCGTAGTTGAATTTTGCCAGAACCCCATGTCTCACAGCTGCAAAAAACTTCACCTGGTCAGTCCTATCTAAAACACTGCATATCTAATAAGCTGCACTAGTGAAAGCTAAGGTAAATGATCTTACTCTGAGCCAAGTGCACCATGTTCTTTGTTGATGTGGGCTGGGGTTCATTCTTTAAGAACAGATCAACCGTGGAAGAGTTGAGACAGCAATTTTTACCAGTTAGTGCAGTTAACAAGTCGTAGCAGTCTACTCCTGGGTAAACGCAGAGAGATTTGACAAGAGCAGCAACAGGTAACCTAAACATCATAAGGATTATAGTTACAAGTTACAAACAAGGGTGATTCCTCTGTTTTACACAGTAAATTGTAGTATTTTCTTACCCTCGGGGATTAAATTCTGCCAGACCGAACAAGGTAGTGATCTGTTTGGTATAAGACAAGGAATAATTCCACGAATCAGAAAATGTCACTACTTTGTTTTTGTGTCTCAAGTATTTATTATGGTTGCATAACAATAAGAGAGGTTATTGATAGTTGTTTTCTTTTTTCTTTTTACCTCACCAACAAAAGATTTGGCTGCCAGAACTCCAAGTGCGGTGCTCATATGGCTCAGATAAGCAATGGGGCTCAACAAGGCTGCTGATCTCAACTGGTTCACCAAGTTCCCCTCCGCGAAGGATGCCAAAGCTATCAAGGTTCCCTGACAAACAGGGTTTTTTATTTCAGTGGAATAGTGAACTAAGATCTTTTCTTCTTACACAGGATTTGAGTTTCTGATGCCGTACCTGAGAATGGCCGACGTAATTTATCTTCTGCCCTGTTTGGCTGAACACATAATCAAAAACAGCTGGTAGATCATAGCTGACCAGTTCATCCCAAGACCAATTCCAGAAGTCCTGTCATTTTCACCATGTATATAATCAATTAAAATCAAAACAAAGCTTTTTCCCTGAAAAGGGGAAAAACAGAGAGAACAAAGAAAAAAACAAACCGGGCTAGAAGGGTCCAGAGAGATATGTTGGCGGCTATATCTTGTTCCTCTGGTGTTAGCAATCCATACGTCGAAGCCATTATCAGCTAGAATGAAGGGCAAGCTTTGCTCCGGCGGATTCAGAAGCCACGTCATTCCATCCTGCAAGGGCACCAACGTCGTCGTTTAGTGCTCATCAAGCCAAGCACGCGATATTATTATCATATTCAGCATTAGAAACATAATCATAACTCCTTGCAACACAACTATTATGCGTAATGAAAGATCAGATTCGATTAAAATTGCACGTCGCATCAATGATCATCAGTCTTCCCAGAAGCCGGGCACATTTGAAAGAGTGATCATTTCTTCAGCATTTATTGTAGATTATAAGATTCCAGTTTTCATTATTCTGGTTTTGACATACAGTATTCAGTCCAAAGGAGATAGCTATATGTTTGCCCTTTTTCACTGCAGATAATCCTACCTAGTAACTCGTATGCCATATGCGGATGTTTTGATTTATCTGAAGAGTCAAATAATTGTAAAATGTTATCCTCGAATTTCATGCGCGGGTTCCCTTGGGATTTCTTATACCGGCCCGCCCCCCCGGGGGGGGGGGGGGGGGAGGATTCTTGGAAACATGATGTTTACAGAGAGTCAGGAGATCAGTGTCCGAGGATCCCGGGACCCACCCCATTCGTCAAACATCTTTAGCGAGCTTAATCATATCGTAGCTTTTCCATCAAGTGTAAAGTTTAAGTAACCCGACCCGACCCATGATGAGCGGCACTTGCGCTGTTATTTATCGGGACGAGGAAAAAAAGAGACTTTAGAAGTGTAACGAACGCGGAAGAGGACCCTTTCTGACACTTTGACAAAGCAAAGCGTCAACTTCACGCAGCTAGATTTGCAGAATCTTCCCCCAAAGTGTAAGTTACTGGTGCAGGTTTCAACATTTAACAGATTGAATGAGGAAGATGGGTCACTCGGACACTTACCACAAGGACTCCATGTTGTATAATCACAGGCTGCTTCTTAGTCGCATTGTGATCTCTTCCCTCTGTTCTGCCTTCTGGGATCCTCTGCAAACTAAGAATGTACCCATCCTTGGTTGTAACCTGTAAAACAAATACGATTGATTATTTTTAAAACCTTGTTAATCAGGGTTTAAACTATCATGATTACGAGATCTTACTTTAAGTTCATGGCATTTGTAGCCACGTACAGTGACGGAAGAAGCACATATGCCATCTGCTAGAGGCTCAGAAGCAGCATCTTTTGGAATATAAGCCAATGCTCCATGAGACTCACCAGCTATGAGTAGGATGCAAAAAGAGAAAGTAGCAAGAAAACCCATAGAGCCCTGTTGAGCCATACTTGGTGCAGAGTTGAGATTGAGGGGTGCTCTATATGTAGGAGAAGAAAGATGAAATGAAACAGAAAAAGAGGCACAGGATGGGAAACCAAGTTGGTTGCTTTGGTTCCTTTTTCTCCCTTTGCCTTTTCAACTGACTATAATATTCATTGGCCAAAAGTAGGAAATTCGTTCACATTGTGCGGGACCCATTAGGGTCTTCCTTCTAATCGATGAGCAAAGTAGGATCTCATGGACTTGGACTTGAATTACCAGAGACTTGCCAGAGCAAAGTCTGTAGCTCTGCTGGTGCTGGCATGGTATGGGCGTGGGTATGGTTTTGGTCCACTTTTTGCTTCTGCTTTGTGTCCATCTTCCTCTGCTAGAACAAAGTCCGTCGAAAAGGTTAGAGAGATTTGTTGTGCTGGTTCTGAGATTGATTCTTTTTCATCTTGAGAATCCGTGCGCTTTTAAGTTCAAAGCAAGGAAAATTGATTTTAAAGCCATGTCTTCTTTTTATATTTGACATGTAAAAGAAGTGAGCATTTAATTTGAATCACAGAAATAGTTATTAAGGCGAGAAAATAAAGTTGGGTCAACTATGAAAATTAAGATATATTACATTCATGAAAGTAAGTCAGCACCACTAAATTACTAATTACTGGGAGTTTTCATTTTCACCAAACAATGGAAGCATGAGTTTGCTTTTCACATCACAAGTTTGGGTCGTGTCCATGTAAAATGACTTCGCATTCATCGTTCCAGAAATCGTTAAAGCTGACGCAATTCATATTTTCCTTCATTAAAAAGAGAAACTCGATCTAATGAAGAATGATCTCGTTTAATTATGGCTTTGGTCTCTCAGTCTTTGAAGTTTGAACTGCATCCCTTGTTTCTTTTATAAGCCCTTTCTTTTGTTGGGCTATTTGATCCTTAGATAGTCCTGTGAGATATTTTAAGAACTAGTGTATTCAGGCCTTTTGTCAAAATGACAAAAAGATCCAACTTGGCCCAAATATACGCAATCCGCCCATCAAAACTTCAGAATTCTGAAATGTTGCATACTTTTTTCTTTTTTTTTTTTTTTTTGGTTGCGGGGGCCGGGGGGAAGGGGGGGGGGGGGGTGGTTCTGAAGGAGCGCATACTTTAACCATGGACGTGTAGTATATTAAATGTGGGGGAAAGAATAGTGTGAACAACTGCAAAACTAATTAGGGTAATGTTTTAAAAAAATATTAAATGAGGACAAACGTGGATCAAAGTTCCTATATTTAGAACAAAACCATATCCATTAACTAGATTATATGTTTATGACCAGGGTGAGAGCGTTTAGTGTTGAAACTTGAAAGTATTACTTCTTTATCTTTAATATAATATCCCATTTATAGCATAAATTGCATCTAACTGGAAGTTAAGAAACACTTCTTCCACCTCCACACTCTTGAGCCATCATCATTTTGGTTTAAGACCTTAAATTCCAACAACTTCATCTAATCACACTAAAAGCTATAAATCACTGATTGCTAGCATCAAGGATCAAGCTCTTCTTTTAAACAGGAACGCTGAATTGGTTATTGTCTAGTCATTCAATTTCATTATAAAAAACATAGTATCCAATTATAAAAAGATAGCCACTTAGATTGATTATGACAGCAAAATCCCATTGCAGTATTGGCTTATAGCATCTATATTCCTCTTGTGCTATACAAGCTGTCAACTCATATACTCCGGGTTCTTTACACTTATATCTTAAGATATACACACCATCAAACAGCAACATTCAGTGTGCAAGACACTTTATTTTCATCAGATTCCAACCGGGTTCAAGCTTTTCCATTGGCTGCAACAGCAGGACTCATCCTCCTCTTCTTCTCCCTGAAGCTACGGCATGAAACCAAGCTTGCAAGGCAACCATGAATCTGCATCGATTTCACTGCTTTCTCTTTAATTGAAACAGCATCCCCATTTGGGGTTCTATCGCTGGTACTCACAGAGTTTGTCCCTGAAGATTTTGAAACAGTGTTATTTATACTTAGGCTTGCTTCCTGCTTTTCATTACCCGCGTTTTGGTTAGCAAAGTGGTTTACATCAGGATAACGGTCATTTCCGATACTATCTCGAAAAAGCTCCAACAAGCTCTTTTTCTTTCGAGACGGAGGTCGTCCAAGAGTGGAACCAACAATTCTGTAGTCAAAAGGGGATTTATTCACTTTAGGAGTCCCAAAGGGATGAACTGGAGTGTTGCCACGAGACGGGGTAAATTCTGGAGAAAGATGAAAAAGACATTAAGAAATCAAAGCTAACTTGGATGAACAAGGGTCTCATTATACTTCCATTACAATAGAAACTGATTATGCATAATGAAGTTTTTTGTTTTATGCCAAATTTTGTCTGCTGCTTTGAATTGAGAACAGGGCTGAGAAGTGAGAAGTATGAGAAGGAAAAGCATCAAATTCTTACCACCATTGACGCTGTAGAAATCGTCATCACAGTCAGAGTCTAACCAGGGCTTGGAGTCAAAAAATGTTTCCTCTTTGCTACCTGTAAAAGGGAAAAAAATCCAAGGCAAAATGCTCACAAGAGCGTCACATATAACATATAATTCAAAACACTTGCAAAACTAATTCGACAAATATAGTAATTTCTACAAAAATAAAAATGGATAAATCAATGTCATTCTTCTTTTGAACTGAAGATTTAAGTGCAAGTTTGGTTCTAAATAGGATCTTTACAAGTTACTTTGAATTTCCAAGACTTGACCAATGGTCACTTCAGTTCCTTTTCACCAACAAGTTAAGATGGAACAATCACGAAATATGCAGCATATTATACATATGGCTTAACTCTACACATTTTCCTATAAGAAGGCATTAATTAAGTAGACAGCAAGCTTTTACCACCTATAAATATCTTCCACCTAACTAACAGAAACTGAAAGCTCTTGCTTCCTAACGATAAACCATGTTGTCATCTCATGGTGGCCCATTCATCCACGTAGAGGGCAAAAGCAAAACTTGACATTATACTTGCCATTCAAATATCTCACACAGACATCAATTTGTGACCAAGCTATTCTAGTAGCACACCACAAAAACAGAAGATAGAAGTTACAGAAGGCGATGATGATGGCAATAAGAACTACAGTCCAGCACAAGGAGCAGTCAGAGCATCTCACATAATCAAAAACAGGACAGAATAAGGTTACACTAATGCATAATAATGTTATTCTAGTCAGAGATTAATTAGCATAGAGAAAAGAAAGAAGGAAGAAGTATTCTCAGTATCTTGGATTGCATAGTTTTAACCAACAAGAATGTAACGAATTGATCCAGATCAAATTTGTCATAATTAGCACTATTGCTTTGATGTGTTCATTCAATATAATCCACAAGTGTACACCATATCAGAAAAAGTCAGATAACAAGAACAGAATATACTCTCATATCTATTTTAGAGCAGATTGAGAAAAAAAGATATTTCCTTATTTCCTCGCACCGTACAAACATTCAATAAACGATCGGATTATAAGGTCCGGATTTTTGCTAGCAAGGAAAATAACAAAAATAAAACCTTGAAGGCCCCACACCAGTTCAATTATACGTTAAGGGGAATCCCAGAAGTATTGAGTGTTAAGCTTCTCTCCTGATAAGAAATATATTAATAAATATTGCAACTTTGTATCAAGAGAGAAAAGTGAAGACGATTAATCAAATAAAGCTGGGGTCTTTACATCAAAAAGCAAAGAAAAACTAGAAAACCACCCAATAACATAGGACAGCTTTTGAAGTAACAAACCCACAAGAACCATACCGTAGTCTCTGAAGGAACTGGTTGACCGAGTCGGCGACCGCTGAGACTTGATATGGTCGATTCGAAAGTTGCCATTATTGTGCTTTTCCTTAATAGGCGATGGTGGAATCATCGAATTCTCAGTCTTCGACCCGAATGACAACCCGAGTTTCATTTCCACCTCCGGATTTCTATGGACTGAAACAGAAGCACACGAACCCATCAATCGAGAGAAAAGACTATTAGTTTCTGATCATCACGGACCCAGGGAGAGGGGGGGGGGGGTAGTAACGTGAGAGAAGAAGAAAAACGAACGAGGAAGTGGAGGATGTTTTTTATGGCGTTTTAACAAAGGCGCAGAGAAAATGCCTTTGGAAGAAAAATCGCCCACTGAGGGGGAAAACAAAGAAATAAAGAATGGGCGAACGAAAACAAAGATTGGGCTTGAAAGGGAGGTCATGTCTCAATGCGTGTGCTACAGACAGGCTGCTATAAATTGGATTGTATGGCGATTCACAGGGATGGGCCCCACCACCCCTCGAGAAACTGAACAGTTTTCTCTGCAAGGATTTCAGAGTCGGTCCGTAAAATCAAGGATCAAGACTACGGAATAATAATGAGATAATTAAGAGCGCTAACCTCGAAGTAATCGATTTAAATTATTTTTATAGGAACTTGCTTTTTTGAAACGTTCGTGACGAACGATGAGTAAACTCGATTTGCTTTCTTTCTTTCTTTCTTTTTTTTTTTAATGAGGGCGCTCGATTTTAACAAATGCACATACTGACGATTTGTGTGGTTGAGAGTAAAATTTAAATCAATGTTACTGGATTCTGATCTAGGCTGAAAAATTATATGAATGTGGTCCTCTTTTAAGGGTGGAATCTTTAGGCTTCAGTTGGCCAAAATAGAAATCTTTTTGGCTTCACGTAAAGACTCAAATACAACAGTTATGATTTATTTTATAAGTCTAAATTTACTGACCTTACATATCGAAGAGAGTTAGTTAACTTATTAATTAAGGTTATTTATGCCAACATTTTATTAGGGAAGAAATCACAAATATTAATTATTGGTACCTTAAATGCAATAAAACAATTATAAGGGGCTAAACTACACAATCTGTTAGTTTAAATAATTAACAGACGTTCAGTTCAATGGAAATGCTGATATGGCGAAGATAAAATGAAGATGTGTCAACTTGTGTCAGAATAATTTGACTCTGCGTTTGCCTTTAGCTTCCTAGTGAAAACGAAAAACGTTCCACTTCCTCGAAGCTAGGGTAAAAAGGATTCCTCTACCTGGGAATTCCTTCATCAGACCGGACAATTCCAAATCTAGGGCTCCAATTCAAGTCCAACTCAGGGTCCGTGCCCTTTTGTTTGAGAAAGCCACTGCTTCCCTTTTCTTCCGTTCCACCAATTCCTCTTCATCTTCCCAATCTTCATTTGTTTCGGACCTTAATCCTGCTTGTAAGTCTCTCTCTCGCGCATCTCTGAAGTTAGAACCTCCCTCTTCTCTCTTTCAAAACCCAAAGAAATTTTTCGAAATCACCCAACCTCTTCTCTCTCACTCGCCATTTATTTACACAATCGTCGTTGCGTAAGTCATGGCCGCATTTCCGCAGACCGAGCACTCTCTCTTTTAGCCGCCAACAATCATGGCGACTTAGCTGTCAAGATTTTGTCTTTGAAACAAGCCAAGGATATTCTTCTGTCAATGGAGCCGTCTCTAGTCGCCGACCTTTTCTCCTACTTGGTCGAGCTTCAGTCCTCCCCTGAAGCCTTGTTCGAAAATTATTGATCGAGTATGTTCTCATACACCAAAATTCAACTCATTCTAATTTATTTTACTGTCTTGCTTTTCCTAAGTTGCTGGTATCTTTTCGACGTTCCTGTTATATCATTTAGACTACTTAAATTAAACTCACTCCAGGGTTTCGCCGATCTCTCTTTTTCTCTGCTCTGTCTGCTTTTCTCCAGGAATGCGATTTCCTCTTCTCCAAAATGATGATTTCTCCACCAAGGCGTTTTCCTCTTCGAATTCGTTCTTTGGTCTCAACATTTTTTGTTTTCTCCAGGAACCTAAACCCAAAAAAAACGCATAGTCAAAGTTTTCTGACACAAATTGCCATATCTTCCTTTAATATTCACCACATCAGCATCTGAACGTCCGTTAATTAACATGCCTAACGGGATTGTGTAGTTTAGCCCCTTGTAATTGTTTTTTTGCATTTAAGGTACCAATAATTAATATTTGTGCTGGATGCTCCTTCCCTAATAGTATATTGGCAAAAAAGCACCTTAACCCTTTATTAATTATATGCTAACATTTTAAATTTACCCTTAAAATAGTGGTCATATTATGTCCTATTTATACCACTTTTATCTTATTTATAAATCTTTTTTACTAAAAAAAACTTGGTCAAATTTATAAATCATTTTTTAAGAAATAAATGAGATTGTGACAATTTACTCATATTAATTGAACCAATGAAAATAGAGAGAGAAGAAAGAGTTGAAAGATACATGTTCATAAATGTGGGCAAGGTTAAAAATTTTCCCCATAATCATTTAGGTAACTAGCTCTCTTTGGTATGTCTGATTTAATTAAAAGAGACTTATGAATAAGACCAGAGTAGTAAGTCTAAATTAATTAACTCACACAATAGAGAGTTAGTTAACTCTTTAGTTATCTAAAATTAATTAACTCTCACATATTAGGAGAGTTAGTTAATCATTTTAGTTTATAAGCTAAAATTTCTAAATTAACTAACTCTTATTATATATATTATTAGAAGAGTTAGTTAAATCTCCTACAACATGAGAAGTGTTTTTCCCTCAATTATAAGCTAAAATTTTCAATTTACCCATATCCATTACTGATTTAAAAAGTAAACATAAATATATTCATTATATTTATTATAATTAAGAGAGACAAAAAGTTAAAAGAAAAAACACATTTATTACATTAAAACTGAACTTATAATAAGGATTATTTTTTTTTTTTTTTTATCGAAAAAGATTGATAAATAAAACCGAAGTATTTAAGATAGATCGTTTTGTTTTTCCATGCCAAAACCAAATTAACAAAAATAAAAAAGGAACTAGTTGAAAATTTTAAATAAATAACTAAAACCGATTAACTAAACCAAAGCAACTTGGCTCAGTTGGTTGGTCAGAATGTTCCTTTAAGATTTAGTCGGGGTTCGGGTCGCGGCGGTGTGTATGGAAAAGGTTATTTGACTAGCACCAATGCCCCTTCGGGACGACTACGATGCGAAGGAGGATTAGTCTCTGCTGTCGGCGGAGGACACTCCCTGTTTCTATCAACAAAAAAAACCAATTAACTAAATAAATCGCGCAAAACTGACTTAATCAAAATATTCTGATTCGGTTTGGTTAATAATGGAATTAATAGAAACTTTTGATTGTATTATCTACGAAATACAAGAAATCTGGATATCTTTTGTAGAAAATCAGTTTTAGATTCAGAAAGGAAACGTATGAAATAAATTAAAATGTATAAAATATCTTTAGATTTAATCTAATATAAGTGATAAAATATTGTTACTACAAATGTCACTACTAGTGTGTTTCACCGTTAGATCAAAATCTCAATAGGAAATATAAATGATAAAGGTATATGAGATTTGATTTAATAGTAAAAAGTTATAGCCACCACTTAATTATAAAATTTACACTTATAAAATAATATATATTAAATATAAATAAATTATATATATATATATATATATATATTTAATTGTTAATCGAATTATTTTTCTAGTAACTAAACGGAGCACGAAAAATTGAAATTTTAAAAAATAAAATCGAATCATGTAACAAAAACTGAAGTAATAAAACTAAAAAAACGAAATCAAATTCAATTCATTTTTTTGGTTTCGATTATAATTTGCTCAGTAATTTATTTGTATCGGAATGCTTAGGCTTGTTGCGTGAGAATTTAATAAAAGCTAAGACAAAATTAGATTGAGCTGGATATGATGATGATAAAAGGTGACAATGTTTTTTCATTACATATTTAACACGATTGCATTTTTAAAACTCACATTAAACAAACGCAATCCTGCCAATAGAAACTTCAACGCAAAGGGGAACAAATCCAGTAATTAGAACCCAAGTTAGTACCCTTTCTTTTTTTTTTTTTTGTCAAATGATACTTCTATTAATACTCCAAGAAATATTACAAACAGAACATAATACACACAAATAAAAACAGAATACATCAAAGAAGGAAAAACCACAAAAGAAGAACCAACATCAACTGAAACACAAGTCCATGAATTACAAACAAAACAGAATACACACAAATAAAAACAAACTAAAAACAATCACCCCCTCAATGGGTGATTGGGAAGAGGAGCATCATGAGGAACAACATTCATCTTCTGGGAATCCAAGGCTAGAAGTGACAAGAAAGAAGGTGTTGGTTGGAAAACCCACCCAATCAAGACACCCCTTTATAAGCATATGTTGCAATTAGGTCGGCGCACGATTACCCCCTTGAGGTAAAGGACGAGAGAACCCAACCTTGGTACCCAACGGACAAATAATATCAAAAATAATGCTCCTACTCCTCCAATCAATCATATCCGGAGCTTTAGCATTAACACATTCAAGAAGAGAAAGACAGTCGGTTTCAAAAATGGCATTATCATGACCGAGATCAACAGCGAGCATCAATGCCCTCTTAAGAGCTAAAGCTTGATCATGAAAGCGAGAGATGAATTTCACTTATCCACAAAACCCCATTTGAAATCACCAAAATGATCCCTACAGATAACCCCGATAGCAGCGCCAGGCATATTAGCTGAAAATGCCCCATCACAGTTATATTTGAGCTTGCCCACCGATGGAGGGGACCAGACAACTAGATGAGTAGGAGAAACCCTTTGGACCTCCGGATTGCTGTGCTTTTTATCGCAGTTTACCCAGAAGTCAAAATTGTTTTTCCTCGCACATTTAATGACATCACTAGGGTTAGGATCTTTATGATTAAAAACCATATTATTCCTTTGTTTCCAAATAAACCATAAGATCCAACAAATTAATGAGATGTTTTGTTTACTTAAGAAAGACATACCTGAAAGTTGAATCCACCAAGCATTGAAGTTCGAAATACTAACTTTACACCAAGAGAACACTCGAACCAAACACACCTAGTTCAAAGGCAAAAAAAACAAGTGCTCCACCATTTCCACCGCATCAAAACAAACTGGACACATGCTACTAAGTTAGTACCCTTTCAGAGAATCAGAGCAACAGTGGATTGGAAGGAACATTCGAATGCATAATAAAAATATTAGAATACGCAATTTTGAAGAGTAAAAAAGAAAGGGTAAAGGAGCAATTTTACACATGTAATTTGGTCCAGGGAGCGCTCAGCACCACGTAAAATTTTTTGGACCAAAAATACACATGTAATTTCATTTTGGAGCGCCCAGCACCATGGCCGTTAGTTGACCGTTAACTTGGATGGAATCGACGTGACGCTGATTTGATTCGACATCGACGACGTGGAATAAAAATTTGAAAAAAATTTAAAAAATTACGAAAAAAAATTAGAAAAAATTCAAATAATTAGGAAAAAAATTCAAAAAAATTAGGAAAAAAATTAGAAAAATTTATAAAATAATTTAAAAATTCAAAAAATTATGAAAAAAATTTAAAAAATTAGAAAATAATTAAAATAATTAGCAATAAATTCAAAAAATTAGGAAAAAATTAAAATACTACCGTTAGTGAACCCCACAACCAGCGACCCTACGGTCATTTTCGCCGCCGGCCACGCGGGGGTGGTCGGATTGCGGTGGTGGGGACCGACCACAAAATTTTAAACTTTATTAATTCTATCACAAAATTTAACAATTTTTTTAATTTTAAAGCTATTTAGTTATACATTTTTTTCAAAAATAATAAATCATTATATATGAAGCATTCAAAATAATTATTATGTAGATAATTATTTTTTTGAAAAAAATGTATATTTAAATAGCTTTAAAGTTAAAAAAATTGTTAAATTTTGTGATAGAATTAATAAAGTTTAAAATTTTGCGGTTGCTCCCCACCACGGGAAACCGACCATTGCCGCCAACCGGCGGCGGCCGACGGTAGGGTGGCGGTTGTGGGGCTCACTAGGGGGTATATTAATTTTTTTCCTAATTTTTTGAATTTATTGCTAATTATTTTTATTTTTTTTTCTAATTTTTGTATTTATTTCTAATTTTTTGAATTTTTTTTTAATTTTTTGAATTTTTCTAATTTTTAAAAAAAATTCGTAATTTTTAGAATTTTTTAAATTTTTTTCAAATTTTTATTCCACGTCATCGCCCACGTCATCGTCCACGTCAACGTGTCAGTCCAAATCAGCGCCACGTCAGCGTTCCATCCAAGTTAACGGTCAACTAACGGTCAACTAACGGCCGTGGTGCTGGGCGCTCCAAAATGAAATTACATGTGTATTTTGGTCCGGAAAATTTTTACGTGGTCTTGAAGGTCTTTCTAGCGCCAAATGCATTTGTAAAATCGCTCCTTTACCCAAAAAAAACAGAACATAAAAGAGGAAAGTGGGAAGTGGAAACGGTCAAACCTGTCAAGTCTATGTCACGTACACTGATACACAGCAGCTGCTGCCACTTTCATTTTGGGGCAGTTTGACCAGGGGCTGCAGAAATAGTAATTGCAAATTATTTAATAAATTATGATTTTTTCTAACAAGTCCGCCGAATACCTAAGGACAAAAATAATTATAAATTTTTAAAAAATATATAAAAATATTAAAATACATATTGACTGGCAGTTGACAGTTGAATTTTTCTTCTATAAATGTCAGTTAACTAGAATTAAAATAATATAAATTATTATATTTTTACTAAAAAAATTTCAGATAACTTAATATTCTTAAAGTATATAGTATTTCTTCAATTTAAAATAATAATTTTTTTTTTTCCACTTAATTCTTTATCTTCACCTCATCACTTCTTTTATAGGATAGAGGGAGATGAGAGAAAGGATTAGGGTGACATTATTTTTTTTTGCCCAGTAAAAAGATTATTATTCTAAGTTGGAGAAATATTTAAATACTTTAAAAGTATCATGTCATCTGAACTCGCGTCTAATAAAAATATAACAACTTATATCAG
Source organism: Acacia acuminata (assembly GCA_019022655.1). Classification (NCBI taxonomy): domain Eukaryota; kingdom Viridiplantae; phylum Streptophyta; class Magnoliopsida; order Fabales; family Fabaceae; genus Acacia; species Acacia acuminata. The sequence goes on from JAFJYI010000292.1 coordinate 338,246, forward strand.
TTTAATCCTAGTTGATTGATGACTCATTTGAAAAAAAAAAAAAAAAAATCAAATTTTATCTTTTCTAAGAAAAATATCTTATTTTTTAAAAAAATACTAAAGCAAAATGATCAACTAATATTTTTTCTTAAGAACGAGATAAAATTTAAAGTTTTTAGATGAGTTATCAGTCAAATTGGATTAAAATGGTATGAGCTGTTATATTTTTATTGGACACGGTTCAAATGATGTGGTACTCATATATGTAAATATTTCTCTCTAAGTTATTTCTTAATCATTCACGTCATTTTCAATATCATCATTTTTTATCAAAAAATTCAAACAAGTCAACTAATGATCAATGTGTATTTTTATATTTATTTTGGAAGTTCACATTTATTTTTTCTCATAAAAAAGATCATTTGTATTGGGCGCACTTTTAATAAAATTTCATGTGTGTTTTTGAATTTTAACCCTTAAAAAATTTAAAATAACGGTCAATGTGTATTCTTACACCTATCTTAAAAAATTTATAGTTATTTTTATCCTTTTTAAAAAAATAAAATAAAATTGATGTTCAACGCAGTTTTGAAAAAAAAAAAAAAAAATCTTCTTCGTATTTTTTTTTTTTTTTCATAAAACCCTTATTTAATATGTGACTAATCGAAGAGTGATTAAATATGCTTCTTTATACGTATTTACATATGAGAAAAATATTCGGGAATGATAAATTCCCACCCCCTAAAAATGAATAATGAGCTGTAATGTGAAAACTTATTTATTATATGTATCGCATACGATGCAAAGCATATTATAAAAATACATCTAAATGAATTTCCCATTTGTTAATTTAACGTATTTAGCTTGCTACGTACGTACGTACGCATGAAACATTTTTAAAATATTGTTGTCATGCCTATTCACTCTTGGCGAGCAAATTGAATCGCGCCTTTACGGGGCAAAAAAATGTTCTTGTCTATAACGTAAGAGAAAATAAATGTTTTTTTTTTTACTCAAGCCATTTTTTATCAATCTCAAATCTTTATTTTATTTGCTTGACCTCTAATATTCATATTTCATAAAATGTTTATATCTTTTGTTTCTTGGGATTTAATTATTTTCTTTTAAATTTTTTCTTATTCTGGATTTTCTTTTAGCTTTCTTTTTATTTTGGTTTGCGTTACATCATGTATGATTAAAAAAAAAAAGTTATAATAGTAATTTTTAGAAAAAATGGGTGAAAAAGTTTACGTTTGAGGAGGATGTAATACTTGTTCCTATACACATAAAATAATGATACTTTGTACAATTTTTATAGACAGAGAAAATACAAGTACTTGAATCCAAATTCTCCACACCAATAAAATTTTGAAGTGTGGATTTTCACTGAATTTTCTTTAGGGTTAAGGTGCAATTTTACCAATGAACTATTGGTCCAGGAGCATTCAACACAATAAACTTTCAATTGGACCTTAAATACCAAACAACTATTAAAAATATAAAGTTGGCACAAATGCTGTTAATTTAATGTTAACCTCTGTTAGTTCACTTTGACTAGAATTGCTGGGCGTACACACGTGGAAGGCAATTTTATCTCCCCATTCCACCTTCCCCTTCCCTCCTTCCCTTCTCTCTCTCTCTCTCTGGCTCACCTTCCAGCATATGCTTCTTTGGAGAATCCATCAAACAGGAAGAACGCATGTAGTTCTGGACTAAACTTTCAAAACCATGAAACCAACTAGATTGTGCACGGATTGAAAACATGATATAATTCAAAGTGTAGTGTGTGCGCGTATAGTGCTTCATGAGGAAAAGGGAACCAAACCCAAGATAATTTACCTAAAGTGTGAGGTCTTTTGGCCCCAAAATCGTGACCATGGGAAGCGAGAGAACCGGCGAGAGACCCATAATCTTTGAGTCAACGGAATTTGTAAATCTAATTTGAACCCAAGAGGGGGGTGAATTGGGTGAAGTATAAAAACTTAGATTCTTTGAAAATCTTTTTGTAACTCACTCGAAATAGTTTATAAAGTGATAATCGACATTTAAATGTATATGCACATTCAAACATATATCTTTGGAAATGTAAGAGATAAGAGAAGAGAATGTGCACACCGATTTATCGGTTCGCCCAATCCTTGACCTACATCCAGTCCCCAAGCCACACTTGGGTTTTCAATCCACTATCTTCTTTCAACTTGATTACACGTTCAGAATCTGAAGTAATCCTCTCACTAGGATTCACTCCCCTTACTAAACCGTAATCAACACACCGCTTGATTACAACTACGTATTTGAAGTAATCCTCTCACTAGGATTCACTCCCCCTTACAAGTTCTAATCAACACAATGTGTTTTCCCACTCAAGATCACCCAATCTTGAGTAACTCTCAGAAGAATAGAATGATTACAATAAATCTTCTCTCTTAGAAGTGAATAGATAAACACTGAAGATCAAATACAAATTACTTCACTCTCTAAGTTATCTAAACATGAAAAACTGAGAGTAAATGATGTGAGAGCGAGAGTATCGGCATGTTGGAAGTGTAAGCTTGTATCTCCACGTTTTTACGCGCTTGAATCTGTCCTCTTTTATAGGTAGAGAACACTATATATGACCGTTTATAACCGTTGCCTATATCGACAAGGTTTGGGTTGAGCTTTGGTCTTCTTCTCTCTCTAGTTTTCGCAATCCGGTTTGCGGCGAAGTTGAGTTGACTTCTTGACAATAGATCCGTTGGAATGGCATTCTTTGGATGTAGAAAGCATTCTTTAATTCCTTGTAAACGTGTGTAAAGGATTACCCAAAAGTATGCAACTTTTTCGGGTCTTGCTTTTAAAGTCTTGACGTCACTTTTTGCTTTTGCTTTAAACCTTCACTAAACATCTTCTAAATCATCGAAACCCACCAACAAAGTGATTAAACATATCTAAGAACATAGAAGAATGATAATGGAAAGTATTAAGATCAATCATGAAGGTTTTGCAAAATCGTCGAATTTGAATTTCAGATTGGCGATGCAAACCCGAGGTTTGTTTTTCCAAACTCGAGTTTGGACTTTAATGTGAAAAGTTGATCTTGGTCGAGAACATCAAAACCGGAGGTTTTCGGTCTAAACCCGAGGTTTTCAAAGACATTAAAAAGCTGAAATGCTTTCGGGTTGGCCAAAACTCGAGTTTACAACTAATAGACTCGAGTTTGGTTCTCTTTAAAACCAATGTTTGCTCTCTATAAAACTTCAAACTCAAGTTTGTTACTTATAGGCTCGAGTTTGGATGTTCTTCGGGACCTGGTTGCTCTCTGTCGAGCTAAACTCGAGTTTGTTCACTTATAGGCTCGAGTTTGGCTTTTTCCAAATGTTCATTTCTTCTCGGATTGAACTCTCAAGCTCGAGTTTGTAACTAGCAAACTCGAGTTTGCTAGTAGTACTTGTGACTTGGTTGCTTCGAATTGGCCTGGCTCGAGTTTGCAACTTTGTCAACTTTCAAAAGCCATATCTACCTGGTCAGAACTCCGTTTTGGTCCGTTCAAAACTTGATGGAAAGCTCTGTGTGTCTACTTTCCAATGGCACCAATTTAAGCTCAATTGGATTTGTATTTTGTGAGATACACCTAAAACATTGAAGCTTGGTCTGACTGTGACGGTGATGTTTATGGAAACTTGTAAGATTCATAGCTCCTATATCTGAAATCCTTTTGGCTTCCATTATATATCAAAATGACGTATTGGGAGTCTAGTTTCATATGCCACTGGTTTCACCTCAATCTGATCTTTGGTTTATGAGATATCATCGAATTACCAGACCTCGCCCGAGGTGAACGTGAAACAAAGTTCTTTGAAGTCTTGATGACATTGTAAACTCGAGTTTGCACTTATAGGCTCGAGTTTGCCTAGTCCAGAGACACCAGAAATGCTAAAGACACTTATTGGCTCGAGTTTGTGATTCCTTTCTCGAGTTTGAAGTCCTAAACTCGAGTTTGGGGTCCGGAACTCGAGTTTGTTCATGTCGAGAGGCAAAATATCTGCAAGAAGGTAGTAAACTCGAGTTTAATACTTGGAGACTCGAGTTTGCTCATCCGAACCTCATTTTTGCTTGTTTTAACTCTGAATTGAGTTATTCCAACTTCCATATGATCTTGAAGGCTTCTAGCTTCAACATAAGACTTGAATAATGATATCTTCATTCCATTTAGCAAGTTCTTCCTTCTTCCATCTCCCAACTTGATCATTCTTCATATTTTAACTTGGGCTCTTTATTCTTTGCAGCTTCTACCTTCTTCAATACCCGGAAAGCTTCGAACTTCATGTGCTATCTTTCTCGTATCGCATTGTAGCTCAAATATGATGAAGCTTCATTCCAACTTCCGTTTGATCATAGAAACTTCCAAGTATCACATATAAGAACATATAGTGCAAGTTCCTATATCTTTAGTCTCCTTTCTTGATCAATCTCCATACTTCAACTAGGATTAATCTACATTAAATACAACAAGGTTAGTCAATGTAGGAGATAACTATATTACTCAATCTTTTTGCTTTTAATAATGGCATCTATATAAGACATCATCAAAACTAATCATAACCAACAGAATTATCATAAATTGGAGGAGGATGGGTAGAAGAAGGAGAAGAAGCTGAGGAAGAAAGTGGGAGAATTGAGAGGGAGAAAATAGATAGTGGGGGGATTTTCTTGGTGGTGGTGATTACAAAGTCAATGTGAGTGATTGAATAATTTGAAATTGAATGAAGGTTGAATTTATACAAGGATTCTCGGGTTAAACACGCGAATTTAGAAGGAGGGTCCGCTTTGAGACCCATTTGAACACACGAGAGAGAGTCGTGTTCAGAGAGGCCATCATGGTGCCATGATATTTGGGAGCCGACCACCGCGTTGCCCCCCGCTCCGAAGTTTCTTTCATCTACATTAAAATATTTAGGAAGCAAATCTCGGCGGGTCGGCGGGGTTCCAAACGATGAAAGTAGATCCATCTTCGTTCCAGGAAATCACATCGTCTATGGTGAGATCATCGACAAGCTGATACGTCTTGGTGAGGAACGGCGTAGGAATAGATCTCTGGTTCTCACCGGATGTGGACTCACCGTTGTGATCCACTGGCGACATTGGAAGGTGAGCCAGAGAGAGAGAGAGAGAGAAGGGAAGGAGGGAAGGGGAAGGTGGAATGGGGAGATAAAATTGCCTTCCACGTGTGCACCTGGCAATTCCAGTCAAAGTGAACTAAATGGAGGTTAACTTCAAATTAACAGATTTGTGCCAACTTTATGTTTTTAATAGTTGTTTGGTATTTAAGGTCCAGTTGAAAGTTTATTGTGTTGGTTCTCTGGAGCTTGATAGTTTATTGGTAAAATTGTACCTTAACCCTTTTCTTTATTTTTATTCTTCATTTAAATAATTGTATGCTACCTCTTATTCTTAATATAAAATATGATTTAATGAAGAAATTAAATTATAAAGTAAATTTTATATTAAGAATGTGGGAAAAATATTGCACCAAAATGAGTATAAAATAAGAAATGTGCGCCACCAATAATATGAACTAATATACTTCAGATTACTTGGTACAAAATGCAAATGATGGATTACTCCAGACACGCAAATAATGGAAGCAAGTGAAATGACAATTCTAGGCGGCCGACCAGTGATGAGTCAGCTTCAATTAACATGTTGAATTATTGATAAGGCGAAGACAAAATTAATAATAAATGGATAAAATCATATCAGTATTCAACTGTAAGATGCACCAATTTCCACTTTGTTATTATTAGAGACAAATAAATAAAATTAAGACTGTGACTTCAAATGAGCTGGGCTTAACGTCACCCTGAAAACGATCGAATTATTTTCACTAAAAAGGATGTCGACGTGTAACAATATAAACAATTTATCAGTATCGAATGAACAGTGGTAGTATGTGATAATTGTATTTTAAAAGCCGACAACATTACGTGTTACAAGTACGGTTAACATTGGCATGAACGTGAATATATAATACTCCATTCGGTCATTAGTAATATGGATATTTGTGGTTAATGTTTCAACGCTCTTTGTATTTTTTTTTTTTTATTTTAAACTTTAGTAATATGGATTAAGTCAACTGTTATTCATTGATCTATGTAGGAAAGTTCGTCGAAATTGCTCTGTGAATGGGATAGGATGGAGTACTTTTGCTTCTTTATTGCATCTCAGTCGTTGAGTTGGAATGTAGCCTCCCGTGATGACTCGTGGGTCCTTTCTTATGTGTTTTTATAATCCATATGTTTGATTATACTCCATTATATTAATTATAAGATAAGATCGAGTTATTTTTTGTAAAAAATTAAAAAAACTAAATAAGTTTCTTAATCATATCATATGTTGTGTATCATTAGATTATATATTAGTTTATTAGTCGAATTAATTGGTTTGGAAAAAATTAAAAAAAAATCTAAAATAATTTAATTATATTTCTTAATCTCTAACTTATTTTTTTTATAATTAGGAGACCAGTTGCACAGTATAGTTATGTGTTGTCACGTGTCAGAGGGAGCTAGAAAAGATGATAATGAACATAGTATAGGGATTTGTATGGAGGATGAGTTCGTTGAATTATTGCTTTCTTGCATGGTGGATGGCGAATTATTATATCGTTTTTGTAAAACTCCAAAAAACTTTGATGCTATTTATAAAAGTTTGATAAGATTTATTTGGAATATTTAAAAACATTTTTTACTTTTATTAATTATATGTATTGAATTAATTAAAAAGTTTGTAATACTTATATTTATTTTATTTCATTCTCTTAAATAAGGGTATGCTTAATAAAAAAAAATCATTTTAAATAGATTTAGACTAATTTTAATCTTTTTTTTAGATAATCTAATTCGATTATTATCGAACTAGGAGCAAGTATTACTCTAGTAAATTTGGCATTAAATGTGGCTCAAGGATGGGTAGGTTAACTGTCACTTCCTCTCGATCTTTCCTCTCAATCCTAGGTAGTAGGGTTGTTGAACTGCAGCAGCCAGAGTTGGATCATCTTAGTGCCTACTAACTCATGTCTTTAATAGGCATCTGTCCAATTATTTTTATTTTATAGGACTTGCCAGAATTTTTTTATGAAAGGAAAATTCCCTTTAGAGTCCAATTAATCAAGGTATTATTAAAAAAAAGGCTCTAAAAATATATCAAAAAAGATTCTAGGGTATTATTTAAAAAATGTTAACAACTATATTAATACAATATTAACAACTAAATTAGTATATGTTAACAAATATATCTTAACAATTAAATCAAGACAATCATTAATAACTAAATCAACACACGTCAACAATTAAGGCCTCTTCTGACGTGTGACTTTTCTTTGAGTTTTTTTTCACAATAGCTTAATTACTTAGGCTTTGAGGGGGATTTTCCTTTTTTTTTTTTTAGGGCTTGTTAGAATGATCATTTGGCTTATAATATAAGTCATTTATAAATTTATTACTCCCTCTGGTCTTAATTATAGGAATATTTTTGCAGTACAAATTACACTATAAAAAAAAGTGTTCATATAATTAGAACCGAAGGTAATATTACATATTTATCGATTTTACTACTGCAATTAATGCTTAGATGTAGTTCAACATTTAACGCTCATTATACTCCCTAGATATGAAAATATAAGCTTCAAATAATTAATTTATACAACTCAAAAAGTTAGCTAAAATTGATTAAAGATAAATATGTAAAAATATGCAATTTTTTTTTTTAAAATGCCTATGTTTAATGAAAAGGGTGAGTGAAAGAGAGAAATCAAAGAATGAGTGGAAAAAAAGAGACTAAACGAAACTATAAAAACATGTAATTAATTATGAGATAAAAATAAAATAAAAATTGTATTAAATGACATCATACATATAGCTGGAGGCTTATAAAAAAATAGATCCTTTTAAAAAATTGAAGTTTACATCGAGGAGAAACCACATAAATTTTGAAATTCAAATTTGTGAATTCTTACTAAAATAAGTTTTCAATTACTACACAAATCCAATTGATACCTATACTATTTTAAATAACACGATTAATTTGAGATTTTGAAACTCAATTAATATTTTCTTGTCTTTTTCTCTTTATATTTTGGGAGTAATACTCCTTTCGGTTCTTTTTATAGGAGCTATAGATTTGAATTGTTTTAGTCATTATTATGAAAGCTCAATAAGAGTTGCCGAACATTTAATGTATATATGTTATCATTTTTATCCCTACTTAAATTTATTCAATCTCTCTCTCTCTCAATTACACCTCGTAAATAAGGATATAATGATACTTAAGGAAAAAATCAATTTAGACATATTTATTATTTTTAATTAATTTTAACCACCTCCTAATACTTCTAACACCACGTTTTTTTTTTTTTTTTGGCTCAGAAACACCGCGTAATTTGATTATAAATGTGACAGGAGGGAGTATAACTTTGACAAGGGAATGCCACCTATAATTGAGTTCAAATTATATGCTTATAGTTACATGCTTATTAGGTGCTTATACCTCTAATTAGAGGTATAAGCATATTTTTTTAATTTTTTTAATTTTTTTATATATTGCATTTATTTAGATTTAAATTATATGCTATTTTTTGATTTTTTTTTTTCGACTCAAGATCTCAAATTAATTAATTTTCGATTAAGCATTTATGCGGAACAGGTATTATGGAAATTAATTTATTTGAGATACTAAGTCTGCAAAACAAAAATATCAGAAAATAGTATATAATTTAAATATAAATAAATACAATATTTAAAAAAATTTAAAAAAATATGCTTATACCTCTAATTAGAGATATAAGCATCTAATAAGCATATAAGCATAAACATGTAATGTGGACTCCTTGGGCTTGGCGGACACGTTTATGGCTTGAACACGACACGTTTATCATTGTCCTCATCTAGTAGCACCACTCCATCGGTTTTATAAAGAACATCTTTTATAGGGTTATCTTTATTATAAAGATTTTTTTTTTTTTTTTTTCATCGTCCTTTGGATTCAACTGGAATAGGGGTCGGATTTCCTCACCTTAAAAAGAGGGTTCGATCCCTCGATTGGCTGCACCTTTGGATGAGCGATCTTAGGGATCTAGGAAGACGGTGGAAACGCTTTGGTAGAGGTGGGGGCATGTATACTTCGACAAGCAAGATCTTATCTTGGGATTTGGCTCCAAGCCTCCGCCTTGGGATCGTAGGTGAGCCCAATCCATGTCCTAAAATTTATATATATATAAAAAAAATTAAAAAAAATGTAAGCTTATCTTTATATATTTACTTTCATTAATTATATTATTTTCATTATCTCCATGCAATAAATTTGCACATTTTATCTCTCACATTACTATGTACTCCATTTATAAAAAAAGTCGTAAAAGAAAAAATATACATTTCCTTTTAGCTAAAATTTTAAGCCGCGACGTCTACATTCCAGGCTCATGAGCAACTAATTTCTCCTTAATTTGATGAAATCTCAATTGTTTAGATTTTGATCTATCCAAATTTAAAATTTTAATTTATGATTTTTTTAAATGATAAATTCATTTTTATGAGAAAATGATAGTTATAAGATTATCTTTATCTTTAATTTTGCATATAATTAAATAAAATTTAAATCAAATCAAATCTTAACAGTTCAAAATCAATCCAATAATAAAGATGGATGATGAGGACACTTTTGCTCATCAAAATTATGAGCATAAAATGTGCTCCTCCAGCTCACGAGCTTGATAGTTTTTACTGCCACCTTAATTTTAAGTCAATCACAGTCGAAACAGGTGGGAAATGAATGAATAAATAAATAATAAAAATACACGAACAAGCTAGCGAGTGATCATTACTACTGGCCGGTGGCAGTGAACATATCAAGATCTTAGTGATGTTAGTGCCTGTTGTGGTTATTGTAACTTAATTATATACAAACTTTTTTTTGAGAGGTTATGGATTCGATTTTTAAAACTTAAAGATTATTGTACTCGATCATTATTTATTAGACAAAATGGTAGGTAACAATGGGCAGTGTAGGATGGGTTTTGAATTATGCAAAGGACGCAATGTTGAATTTAATAGGGCAGTACTATAATAACATTGGTGGCGGTTTTCATAGTTTACGTAGAAATAACGTAATATGAACGTGTTTGGTGCCGCTACCTCAGGTGGTGGATTATTAATTTCACCGAAATTAGGGCAAGCCAACGATGGACAGAACATGATTTGTTTGACCAAGACTAACTGTATATATGGTAATGTTAACCATTCATCTAGTCTACTAACTTCGTTTTTAATTATAAAACCTAATTAATCTTAATTATCAAACCTAATTAATTTTGTTTTTAAGAGGCTACCACTTTATCTTTATTGATGTTTTCCAACAATAATCAAGGTTATTAAGGAAGGAAAGGAGGAAATTAAAAAATATGACTTGAATATTTTAAAAAACATATATCATATTAATTAATTAATTAATTTAATATAATTAAATTAGACAAATACATTAGAAGGATTAATTTATATGCATCTCATTTATTACATAATCAAACTAGATAATTGATGAGGACGTTGCTGTCTTATCGCTATAGCCCAACCACCCCCACAAACTTTTGGCCCTGCGCACTACACGCGGCAACGCCAACTCTACGCGCCCTCATCATCCACGCGTACGTGTGTGTGATTAACATACAATTTGCCTCGTTAATTCGTTGAAAGCATGTTAAAACTTAAACTTTTTTTTTTTTTTTTTTTAAGACGAGTTAGTTCCTGAAGTCTCCTTCTAATCAGATTTGAGCCTATCCAATAATATCAAAACAGAACAGATTTTTGCGAATGGTTTGATACCCTGTAAATGGAAGCTAAAGTCTGAAGAGTCGGTTTACCTGTAAGAGAGGAGAAGAAGACGACGTGAACATGCGATGGCGAAGGAGAGGATGGCGCGAACACGCGATGGCGAAGGAGAGGGAGTATACGACGCGAAGGGTTTTTTTTCCAGGGTATCTGTGGTCATTTGTCCAAAACAATCAAAATAGCCGGTCAAAATTTTTCATTCTCTCTCATCTACCGCATGGACTTTTTTTTTTAACTTTAAATTGGAGCTTCAGAAAAAAGCATAAGTTTGGGTTTTTTTGTGACTCTTGCTTTTTTTTTTTTTTTAAAGTCCCCATCCAAACACATAAAATAATAAAAAAAACACTTTTTAAAACAAAAAAGACTTTTTTTATAAAAAAAAAAAGGTCATCCAAATGCTGCCTAATTCTTATTACTTAATCTAATTATATCACATGATGCCAAACCACTTTAACCAACTACCATATCGCGGAGTCAAAAGGCGTATCGGTTCACACCACGGTCTTCGTAGAAGGTGAGAATGACTGAAAGGCTATGGTATTTTGCAGCACCGCCACGGTGTCCACTTGCGCATTGTCTCATACTCTCATTCTTCATATTCGCTTCTCCTAAATAATTGATATCACACGTGGGTGTTTTCTTTTTGTCATCTTTGGACTATGGTTCTGGGCGAACAACGTGGGATATTTGCACTTCGAGCCACCAGTTTCTCATATTGTGAAGCCTGTTTTCCACCGTGATTGGCGGATCATGCAATTACCAAGCCCGTTTCATCTGTACTGAGTATTGACCATTCACAAATTACTTTATTCTTGTCGATGAGTATTAGTATAGTTGAATTAACGCATCGTCCTTCATCTTAAAAAGGAGGAGATTCGATACCTGCTGGTCGATGTAAAGTCTCATTAGTAGGCCATCTATAAGTACCCCTATAAATGCTCTTTGAGCCTAGAAGCATGTCTTAACCCTAATAGAATATCGATATCTATCCCACCTAAACTTTTATGTTTAAAAAAAAAAAAAAGACTTTTTTTCTTCTGAGTAGCGCAGTGATTTGATGAATCCGATGGGGAGAGAGAAAATGGATGAGAATGTTGACAGCGTGGTCGGCATCCTCTCCGCCTCTTATTTTTGCCACAATAAATAAATATCCCGCCTTCTCCACCACGCAACTATTATGCACCTTCTATTCCAAATCTTACTTTTTCACCCTATAACGATTGGTCCTATACTTCATTATTTTGTACTCATCCTGTTTTAATTATAAGATATAATTTATTTTTTAATAGATTAAGAAAATTAAATAAATTGTTTAATTATTTTAAAAAAATAAAAATAAAATACTTTAAATTAATTTAATTAGTTTATTTAATATCTTTAAAAAAAAAATCAACATTGACTTATATTTATACTCTTGGAGACACACAATATATAATATAATTAAATAACTTATTTAGTTTTTTTAATATCTTTAAAAAAGATAATTATATCTTATATTTAAGATTATAGGGTGAAATATAAGAACATGTGAGTTTAAAAATCAGACATCGCAATTAACTTCTCGCCAAATCACATCAACCCCTAAGACTGTTATTTTCCACAACAGCACTGCCCATGTCTCTAAACTAAATCTTTCCTGTAAACCGAAAAAAAAAAAAAAAAAAAAAAAAAAAAAAAGTTATTTCTTGGACTATGAGCAATAGTGAGTCTATTTTAGGCTCAAGTTTTAAGACTACCAACTAGTCATTGTGAGTGGACTACAAATGGCTACCCTTTTCATTCGGCCCATCTAAGCTGGGTTTTTAGAAACCCAAAGCTTAAAAGACGTCGTTTAAATCCTCTTCCTCAGTCAACCCGGTCCGGCCGTCGATATGCAAGTGGTAAAACTAAAAATGGAAGCTTTTTCTGTTGTGTCATTGTGCGCGCCGTGGCTCCCCGTTTCACCTACCCGCCAGAAGAATCCAACCTAACGCTGCTTCATCGCGCTGTGTCCGATCTTTAATCCAGAACTCGTGGAAATTACGAAATCTAAGAGCAGCACAATCATGGGAGTGACACCGAAAATTGCACCCTCCATGCTATCATCGGACTTCGCTAATTTAGCTTCCGAGGCTGCTCGCATGCTCAACGATGGCGCCGATTGGCTTCACATGGATATTATGGTATGCTTCCTGGTTTATTTTCACCTAACTTTAGTTCATCCAAGAGCTAGGATTTATTGCATGTTTCAAGTCAGGCTTTCTATCAGAAACATATTGAAGCAATAGAAGGATTTTACTTTATTCATATATTGTATTCTTCGACTAATAGTAGTCGATGCTGCGATTGTTAATGCAATTTCCATGGAAGGGTGGAAATATTTGTAGACAAGGAAAATAATTTGCTGATGGCCTGAATTTCGATCCAATTAGAAAAAAAAAGAGGGGGGGGGGTTCCTTTAACAGTGCATCAATTTTCGTCTTTTCATTCAAAATCTAGTACCACAAAAAATCCAGCTTGGAAAAATCTACTTGAGGAGGAGCCGGCGCTAGCTAAATTTCTAATGTGGTTCATTAACTAGTTTGCAGCGACCCTGGTGTACTTATGTGGATAAATTGGTTCAGTTAACAAAGAATGAATAAATTTGTGCGTGGTCTGTCATTGCCTAAGTATTTATGTCTTTGCATATCATATACTTCACTGGCAATCATTATTCCTGATACTTCCCTTTTTCTCATTTTGGTTCATTTGCAGGATGGGTAGGTGCCCGTGTTTGCTCACACCACATTATCATTGTGCCTTTTCCTTGTTATTGTTGACTGTAACATCTACTTCCTTTCACTGTTATGTTATTTATTCTTTGAGTAGAAAACATTGTCTTTGTTTTTCTTCTTGTTGAATCCAGGGTCCTATACTAATTTGTGCTAATTCTGTTTGATTAAAGTTCAAGTTTTCTCGGCTAAGTGGTAAAGTACATATGTGTTTGCCCTTGACCTCACGGCGGAATGTTCATGAGGGAGGTCTTGAGTTTTGTATCTATAAAATTATGATTGGAGTTACTTTTCATTGAAAGGAGTAAAAATTGAAGAAAAGGAAATGTTGTCTTGTTGATGACAGTACAATTTTTTGCGGTTTCCAGCATAATCTCATGTCATTAGTTCTCATTCAAATCAAAATTCATACCATATGGTCAATAGACTCATTTCAATAGGGATGTTGTTAGGCATGTGCAAAGATTTGCAATTGCAGTACTATATCATGGCCATTGCTCACTATCTTGAAAATAAGTTTACGTTTATATTTTAATTTGTACTTTCTATTAGTTTCATGCAAAAGGAAACTACTTCTATCGACTTCTCTTGGTACCCAAGGATGAATGAGGAGCATGTCATGAACTTTTTTTTATATTGTTGAGTTTACTTTCATTGTAGTTAATTTGACTCTTCTGGCTTTCCCTCTTCTTCCTCTCCTGCATGCAGGCACTTTGTCCCCAATCTAACCATTGGTGTTCCAGTCATTGAAAGCTTACGAAAGCACACAAAGTAATATCATTGCTGCTTTGCTGATCTTAGTTTTCTGCAGTGGATATTTTACCTCTTGTTAATATTCCCCGTCTTTTAATAATTTGCTTTGAACTAATACAGGGCATACCTTGACTGCCACCTGATGGTCACAAATCCCCTTGATTATGTTGAACCTTTGAGAAAGGCTGGTGCTTCTGGTTTTACATTTCATATTGAGACATCTAAAGGTTGCTACTCCTTATACCTTGTTTTCTTGACATTTCATTTTGCTACATCTAAAGGTTGCTACTCCTTATACCTTGTTTTCTTGACATTTCATTTTGCTACATCTAAAGGTTCCTACTCCTTAAGTTATTTTCTTCTCTGCATGCTCAAAAGCTGTTATTGTGGACAGATAACTGGCCAGAACTTGTTCAGAGAATAAAATCAGGGGGTATGATGCCTGGTGTAGCATTAAGGCCTGGGACACCAGTTGAAGAGATTTATCCTCTTGTATGATTTCCTTCTTTTTTGTTCTCGTTTGATCATATGATTATATTGCTGGATTTCATGTTTACAGTGGTAAGTATGATTTGAGAGTGTCCTGCCCCTCGTTTGAATAATGGGTAGCCTTGAAGTTGAGGGTAGATACAATATCTGGCTAGATTTTATTCTTTGTAGGATGCTTCTTGTTTTTGTTTTTTAATCAATATTTAGTTCACAGGTTGAAGCAGAAAATCCTGTAGAATTGGTCCTTGTGATGACTGTGGAACCTGGATTTGGAGGACAGAAATTTATGCCTGAGATGATGGATAAGGTATAAATACTTCATCCTATATGTTAAGTTAGTTCTGACTGATAACTGTTGTTTATAACTAACTTGCACTTACTTTTTGACTAATTGTTTTATTTTTGAGACCAGGTACGGCTGCTTAGGCAGAAGTATCCATCACTTAACATTGAGGTATTTCAGCCTGTTTGTTTTTTGGCCGTAACTTATTTTTCCATCAAATTGATTTATAACAGATTATAAGGTTTTTTGGGCTTAATTAATTCTTGAACTCGTTTCATCTCTCACATTTGATGCTTTGTTATTTCTCACTTGTTCTTTTATGACTTTGAAAGCACTTTTGAGCTCTTACTCTTTGTTACTTTTCCTTCCCTCTATTCTATTACCTAATGACCTTTACCTTATCCTTTGAGGTTTCTCATGATATTTTCCTTTGTGTATCCTTCAATGTTGCCAGTTCTTGTATTCATGAGCACGAAATCTTTCTGTTTGCAAGTTCATGCAGACAAGTGGTGATATCACTGAAGGAATCTGAGGTTCTGAACATGTTCATATTCAATTGCAGGTTGATGGGGGACTAGGACCTTCAACCATTGATACAGCTGCATCTGCAGGAGCAAACTGCATTGTTGCAGGAAGCTCGGTATTTGGAGCCCCTGAGCCAGCTCAAGTAATATCCTTGTTGAGGAAGAGTGTCGAGAAAGCCCAGCAAACAAGCTGATAAAACACAGGAAAGATTGCTGATTACAAGTTGAGTTGCCCTTAACACACCTTTGCATTTAGAGTTTATCCTCCAAACTGTTCAATGTACGAACATTTTGACGTGTTAAATAAACGAGAAAGTGATTGTTTGTGTTACTACATCCACTGTACGCCCTATGAAGTATATAAAGGCGTATTTTACAATTTGATGACCAGTGGAATTCTTGTTTGTAATTGGATTTGACAATTATTGTCACCACCACCATCTATATTAAACCAGAGCGAATAATCTAAAGGTGATTAATTTTCCTTGAGATTGTCAATTTCTGGTTTGGATTTGTTTAATGCACGAACGCCTCTTGTTTGGATAGCACGCACTGACATGTGCACTGACATCCATGAATCTCTTGAATGGTCTATGTTTTTCCCTTGTGCTCGTTTTTGTGGCAACTCATTCTCTTTAACCGAATGCCAGCCACTTTATTTGCCCCTGTCGATTCTCTTTTAAACCATTATATATGGTGGCACCATTTTACTTGAGAAACAGGGGACTTGAAAAGTGTATTGGAATTGGGGTAAGGCATGGCTGAACAAGTTTCAAAATTAGCTTAATTTTCTGTTCACAAAGGACAGTGGCTGGCATGTGTTCTCACGTGCACGGGCATGCCTTATGTTTTTTTCACCACCATTGCTTGGATCCTATAAAAAAATTTCTAAAATTGTAGAATCCTGTAATTCAAGAAAGATGTGACGCTAAACCAAGGAGAACTTTGAATCGCACGCGAATGACCTAGTTGAAGTCTGACAAAGCTGAGCACTAAGCACCGTAACTAAAAGAACTGTTGAAACACTAGTATAAATTTCTAACTCACTCATGTTTCATTATCTAAATCAATTATTAGCACTTTATAAGACTGTTCCAAGGCTTAGCAATTCCCGGTCCTATTCTCTTATACAGCCAAATTAATGACCATATTCCATCAAAGAAGTACACCACAACATTCATTCTGGCTTCAAAGGTCTAAGTAGCTAAATGAGAACAAATACCTCACAACTGCATCTTAAATTGACTTCACTAATGGCATCTTTCAACAGGTTGTCGGGTATGGCATCGGAAAGGGAACATAAATGGAGCAGAAAATACCCATAGAAATTTACCTGAGGAGTAGACAAAAGCCTCTGCATCTTGTTTATTAAGTCTAGAATGCAAAAGCACAAAATAGACTTTCCAAAAGTAACCTTCACTCGCATGGCAAGGACACAGTTCAATTCTGAGTGCAGCTTATCGTGGAGCAAGTCTTTCTATGATAAAAGCATCCTCCAGCTGAGCACCAGACATGTCAAAATCTGCAAGTCGATCAGTAACATGAGTTGTGGAAAATAGCCAAACTGGTCGTTAGAGCAATTGATAAGCAAAACTGATGACAAAAGAGTAAAAGATGTGAACATTTTGTAGCATAACTCTACAAGTTTTTCAACATTTGTTTAAAGTATCTCCAAATTGTTAATTACACTCAACTTGAATATTTTGTTAGGTTCAGGTTCATCCCAGCGTAATTTTATGTGTAATCAAATCAGGTCACACGCACTTCCATGCAAAACTCAGAACCTCATGAAAGTTAGATTATTGTCATAATAGATAACCACGCCATGGGGACAAAAACAAGTTTGCGAGGCATTTCCAAAGACAACAATAAGAATGAGCCAATGTCCATGTCCAAGACGGAATAGTTAACAACTCAAAACACACCAAGAATTTAACTATTGTCCATGTCCAAAAACTGATAATTAACAACTCAAACAGCACCAACAATTTCAATGGAAAAAAAATCATGTGTCCCATCCTTAATCTAGAACTCGCGGAAATTATGAAATTTTTTACGAAACTTAAATGCAATTTTGAGATTTTAAGAAACTATTTTAATGTATTTTTCCTTGTCCGAGACCTAAATGTAATTCTTCCAAACTAAATCTTTCCGGTAAACAAAAAGGAGTGTCATTGCTTGGACTATAAACAATAACAAGTCTATATTAGGCTCAAGTTTCTAAACTACGAACTAGTCATTCGTTAGCGGAGTCAAATGCTTACCCTTTTCATTCGGCCTATCTAAGTTGGGTTTTTAGGAACCCAAAGCTTAAACGACGTCGTTTGAATCCTATTTTGCGGTCAACCCGGTCTGGTCGTCGATATGCAAGTTGTAAAACAAAAAATGGAAGATTTTTATGTTGAGTCATTGTGTGCGCCAGGGCTTCCCTGATTCACCTACCCACCAAAAGCAACCAACCAAAATGCTGCTTAATCGCGCTGTGTCCGATCTTTAATCCAGAACTCGTGGAAATTTGTCACCGAACTTAAATGCAATTTTGAAATTTTAAGGAACTTTATCGTATTTTTTCTTACCAACACCTAAATCTAATTTTCCCAAATAAAAAATTCTTGAGAGTGTCAATTTTGATGACCAGTGGAATTCTTGTTTGTAATTGGATTTGACAATTATTGTCACCACCTCCATCTATATTAAAACGCAGTGAATAATCTAAAGGTGATTAATTTCCATTGAGATTGTCAATTTCTGGTTTAAATTTGTTTCTAATGCACCAACACCGCTTGTCTGGATAGCACGCACTGACGTGCGCACCAACATACACGAATCTCTTAAAATATCTATATTTTTTCCTTGTGCTAAGTTTTGTGACAACTCATTCTCTTTAATCAAATGTCATCCACTTTATTTGCCCGTCACACCCTTTTTCCGTAAGTCAATCATGACAAGAATTTTCTCCCATTTTTACCTTACAAAATTTTAAAAATATTTTCTAAAAGTTAATTCAAACACATAAAAACCATTATGTATGGTGGCACCATTTTACTTTGAGAAACAGAGGACTTGAAAAGTGTATTGGAATTGGGGTAAGGCATGGTTGACTATGTTTCAAAGTTAGCTTAATATTCTGTGCACAAAGAACAGTGGCTGGCATATTTTCCCGCGTGCACGGACACGCCTTGTGTGTTTTCCACCACCATTGTTTGGATCCCATAAAAAAATCAAGCTTTCAGCTCAAAAGTTGCTTTTTTGCTTAGAAGTCGCTCTAAAGTGAAACGATTGGCATTCAATATTGATGTAGAACTACTAAACACTCTGTATAAAGATGCTTTTGTTCACTGCATTCACCATGCCTTACGAAGGATACAATAGAATAAGAAAAACTAAGTTAATTTTTTATATTATCGTTCTGTGTTACCAATCCAGTCTTGATAATTGGGTGGTTCCGTTTTACTCTCCTTTTTAACATACAATGTACGTGTACGGGTTTTCTTTCTGAGTTGCTTTTTGGTTCCAACGAGTGCCTGTTGTTAATGAGCAGACGAAAAGAGACACTATCATCGCTTTCAGCGACTATAATGATGAAGATAATCTTCATTCTCATATCATCCTTATTGTAATAAGCGATATTGTCTGTAACATTAGCACCTGAACAGCATTAATAATGATAGGTCGTGGGAAAAATATTTGGTGAGAGATCAGAGAGAGAGAGAGCAATGAGATTCCACTGAACTGTCTGAAATCGATATGATGACAGTCACTTGGAAAAATGTTTTCTTTTAATGAAAACTTGTTCCTCCCCATCTGATTATTAACTAATCAAAACCCACAACTTTTCTTCCCCTTGTGTACGTTCTTGACATTAAAAAAAGGAAACCACTTGAAATTTGGTTTTATCTCACTGAACCCAAGTGAAGCATAGAGACATGAAGTTACAGAAATCATGGTTCTGTGGGTTTGGGCTAAGTAATCCACCAGATCTCCGCCGAGTGTTCACATGTACAGCAATCACGTAGCGCCAGGCGCAATGACATTTCTGATTCAGAAATCTCAATTTATTGGTTCAAATGTCAACTCGTATATTATCACCTTCTTATCTGTTCAATGTCTTTAATCTAATTCATTCTTGAAATACAATTCCCCATACCCACTACAAACATCATTTTATGGAAATCCCAATGAAAAGAAGTACTCCATAATTTATGATAAGAAAATGAACCTTCACCATTCATATAACTTTGTTCTCATGTACAGCTAGCTATATTGACATCTAACAATAGCAATGATGCATAAAAAGAAAAAGATGAGCCAGCAAGCAAGCGATATGCTTACACAGAAAAGGCTATAGGGGTTGGCATGGGCGGTGTGGGTAGTCAATTTCCAAAGACCAGAATGTTGAAATGTTACCGGTAACATCCTCCTAGCACTTATTATCGTAGTAGGTTACTCAAAATTTAAAAAACATTTTTAAAAAGTAGTGTTGTATATATGCACTGTTCATTCTTCTGTTTGTTTGCTTTTGGAACCCATACTTTCTCCTCTTTCATGATTTCTATTTGCACAGTTTTTTCAAACATTATATTCTCTCGTCTGCAGCATTCATCTGTCTTCCTATGAAAGTCAAGACAGATCTTTGGCTTTCATTTGTAAAGTTTTGTCTGTGTACTTGGAGCCCTATTGGCTAGTGCTTTCCTCTTAGGCTTCTTTTGCATTGACGGAAATGCAAATTGGACACTTCATCGGAGCATTAAAATAATGAAGATTCTTATCTTCAATGCGAAACCAGGAAGCATGGGGGCCAATAATGTTGCTTTTTATTTTTAACCCTTGCTGTAAACGTTGTTGTTCTATTCTATGTTGTTCATAATCTGTTGCTAACTCAGACATACATTAGTATACTGGGTTATTTTAAGATATCTGGAGATTTTAACCCTAATAATGCCTCAAATATCCTGAGAAATCTAAAATATTTTCACTTTGTACAAATATGCTTTGTCACAAGCTATATGCCCGCACAATTACATCTCTCGTCCTGTTTTCCTTGTAGGCCCTCTAATCCCCATCTGGCCTTCTTACTTATAAATTGCTTAAAAAAACTAAGCAGCTTTAAATATTCTTGATGGTTTGCGTGCACCCCCTTATTAAATGAATCAATCTCCTGATCTGAAAGGAACTTAGATTTTAAGTTTAGCAAAAAGCAGGAAGAATCTATGCACTAAGCTTGTCAGGTAAAAATTTCAGGATTACATGATGCGACAAAGTTGAAAATGACTGTAAAACACACACACGCGCGAACGATAACTTCTAGTTCTAGATGTTTAATATCATGAAAAAAAGAAAGGTTGGCTAAGATAAAATTGAAGTTATAAATGGATTATTATTAGGATGGACTCTCACTATATACACCTCTAGTTGAATATAAATTCATTTGAAAGCTTCTTTGAACAAATTAAAAGGGGGAAAAAAATCATACACGTGATAAGCAAATAATGGGCATCCTCACATGTACAGGTAGATGAATATAAAGGCAGGTTTGAAGCACGAGGAGCCTCTGAAGTAGTTATGAGTGTTTGTTGCCTATAAACACTGACAAACAAATCTAGGGATTTGGGATAAATGCCTTCATATCTGTTGTTGAAGGAATCAGAGTCAAATTAAACTTTGTGATCCCCAAGAACCCTGTCTCTGTACAGATTTTGAAAAAAAAAAAAGATGAAGAAGAAAAATCTGCGATGTTGTTGCTTACTCAGCTTTTGTATAGATCCAAGAGTGAGTGAGTGAGAGAGACGAAGGCTTTTATTGTATTTTATAGGCCATTCCACGTTTAGAGCTGAAGTGAGTGGTCCTGACTGAGCATAATAGCAGAAATGATCACTAAGCTTCTTCTCCACCTGAGAGCTTTAGCCTTTTTGTTCTTCTGCCTCCTTGTCATTTCGCTTGGAGAAGAGCTTATCAGTTGCAACACAACATCCCCAGATGTTTCTGGCTACAGTTGCAGTAAAAATGAATCACAATGTGGAACATTTGCAGTTTTCTTCACAAATTCATACTACTCATCTCTGTTCAACTTGAGCTTTTACTTGGGGTTCAATCCTTATGTGATTGCAGATGCAAATGGGTTTTCTGCAGAAACAGAGTTTCTTCTTCATGACCAACCTTTACTAATACCAATAGACTGCAAATGCAAAGGTGGCTTCTTTGGCGCTGAAATAACCAAAACTACCATTAAAGGTGAGAGCTTTTACGGTATTGCTCAATCGCTTGAAGGCTTAACAACCTGCATGGCTATTAGTGATAAGAATCCAGGTGTGTCACCTTGGGATCTCGATGATGAAATCAGATTGCTGATTCCTCTGAGATGTGCATGTCCCTTATCACCTAAAGTTTCTCCAGAGCCGAAGCTTCTGATTTCTTACCCTGTGCTAGAAGGCGATACAGTTCACAATTTGGCATCGAAGTTTAATACTACAGCTGAAGCAATAATCTCCGCAAATAACTTGTTCTCCAAAGATTTTAAACCTGAGAGGCTCACACCCTTTACCTCTCTTCTGATCCCACGCATTGGTAAGCCTGTTCTTGGTTCTCTGGCTAAACCCAAAGAACCTGGTTCAGGTAATCGATCAAGCAACATTACAGTAATTAAACCATCACCACACAGGAAGCCCAAAACGTGGAAGGCTGAATTGTACATTGGCCTAGCTGGGGTCGCTGTTGGAATTTTGTTTGCTTTTCTAGCAGCTTTTGTTGTGGTTCGATTGAGGAACGAGAAGAAAGAGAAATCATCATCAGCCAAAAGAAACAATTTGGAGCTGCAACATCTTAATATAAGCGTAAGAACCACCAGCGAGAAGAAAGTTTCGTTCGAGGGATCACAGTATGGGAAAATCATCGACACAACACCTCGTAAGATGCAGCTTGAGACATACACTATTGAAGATCTCATAAAAGCAACGGATGATTTCAGTTCAAATAATCTCATTGAAGGATCTGTATTTCATGGCCGTTTAGAAGGGAAGAACATGGCAATCAAACAAACAAACACAGAAACAGTGTTGAAAATCGATATTGGGCTCTTCCACAACTCAATCCACCATCACCCCAACATTCTCAGGATGCTTGGAACGTGTTTAACAGAAGGTCCAGAGTCATATCTGGTTTTCGAGTACGCAAGAAACGGGTCATTAAAAGACTGGCTTCATGGTGGTTTAGCCATAAAGAACGAGTTCATATCATCCTGCTATTGCTTTCTCACATGGAGTCAGAGGCTCAGAATCTGCCTCGACGTGGCCATGGCCCTGCAATATATGCACCACGTCATGAAGCCAAGCTATGTCCATAGAAACATAAGGAGCAGGAACATATTTCTGGATGAAGAATTTGGTGCCAAGATTGGGAATTTTGGGATGGCAAGTTGTGTTGAGAACGACACAGAGGATCCAAAGTTTTATTCAACCAACCCTGCTTCTTGGAATCTTGGTTATCTGGCGCCAGAATATGTACACCAAGGTGTGATTTCTCCAAGTTCTGATATTTTTGCTTATGGGGTGGTTTTGCTAGAGATTTTGTCTGGTCAGACACCTATAAGCAGACCCAATGAGAAGGGAGAAGGAAGTGTTTGGCTCACTGATAAAATAAAGTCTGTTTTGGAGGTAGGACATGAGGAAGAACTTAGCGGTTGGATGGACAAGGCATTGGGTGAGAATTATTCATTGGATGCAGCAATAACAGTGGCGAATATTGCTAGGGCTTGCGTGGAGGAAGATTATAGTATGAGACCAAGTGCAGGGGAAGTTGTGGAGAAGCTAACCATATTGATCGAGGAACTTGCAGAAAAAGATCACATGTTGATGTCTGAAAGTTCTTGCAAGCCTCTGGTTAAAGCACTGGCAAAGCAGTGATCCTTGTTCCGGTTCTGGAAACTAAATCCAATATATCTTTGGTCCAATCTATTGGCCTTCTTAATTAAATATGTGGTCATGTTGTTGTACATGTATTCCCTTCGGTCCTTAATATAAGGCATATTTTTCTAATTTGATTATATTAAGGATATTAGTTAACTTAGTTAATATAGCATGTATTTTCTAAAAAATCTTAGTCATATTCCTTAATTCTTTCTCATCTTTGATTATTATTGAGCAAACATTAAGAAGAGTAAATTAGTAAAATATTTGACTAGTATAAATAAAAAATTGTCTTATATTTAATACCAATATTAACTCCTCAAATGTGTCTTGTATTAAAAACCCGAGGAGTAATATGTATATTGAAACTGATCAGAATAAGTAACAAACAAGGCAGTTTTCTACTTACTATAGGTCATTTTGGCTGATTCAGTCTGCAGAGCAGTTACAAAATGGCGCATGATCAAGTTTGTGGGCTAAGAGGAATTGCCAATGAGTCTAATATTTCTAAAAGTAAGCTTGTAGAGGTAAAATTTATGAATAACTAATTCCGTAATCAGTTTGACAACCGCAAGTGTAGAGGACACATTTTGGGAAGCATATAAGGTGCTTGTCCCTTATGTATTTCTTATATACTTGTCCCATTAATTAGAGGGACAAGTACTTTTTATTTTTTTTATTTTTATTTTATTTATTTAGATTAAATTATATGCTAGTTTTGGAATTTTTTTCACCCAATATCTTAAATTAATTAGTTTTAGTTCCGCATAATAAATATCTTTCTTGTAATACCAAAGTATCTAAAAAATTGATTAATTTAAAATATTGGGTGCAAAAAAAATTCAAAAACAAACATATAATTTAATCTAAATAAATAAAAAAATTAAAAAAATAAAATAAAATGTGATTGTCCCTCTAATTAGAGGGACAAGCATATAAAAAGCACATTAGGAACAAACACCTAATGTGAACCCCACATTTTGACATTCCATGTGTTTAAAAGGAACAGTCACAACTCACAAATGATTGAATATAACTGAAATGTGTGTGGTCAAAGAGATTATATCATTCATTGGGAACCTGAAAAATGCAAATATGTCATACAGATAACAAATCAAGAGCCTGAGCCGTCAAGCTATATATTGGTTGATGTGAGAAAACCCAAATAAGCAGGGTATTATTTGACATGCCCATACAAGGCAAAATTATTTCTTTCTTTTTTTTCTTTGATAAGATTTCAGTTGAAGAAGGCTACATGAATAGCAACATTGGTATGGGGTATTCAAGAAACAACACCATAAAAAAGTTTTCAGTTTATTACCACATATGCCATGGATATAGGAAGTTGTATTCTCTTCTGCTCTTTATTTACCCTTCTTTCCTTCTCTTTGAGAAAAGTCAAGCAAAATTTGAAGAAAAAAAGAGTAACATGATTTCAAATAATATTAAAAATAGAATAACAAATGTTGCATAAATCTATCTCTATAATCATAGGCATTCATATCTAACAAGTAAACTGGTCAACGGAGAAGATCTGCTGAATAGGTTCCCTAGAAAACTCACATAATAAAACTGCAAGATTTATCGTTTATCAAAAGAGAATGTGTAGGAAAATTGGCCCAACTAGAATAAATCTCTACAATAGATTAATCGTGGAAAAGGAAAAATAGAAAGAAAAAAATTAGGGAAACAAAATGGAGGCTATTTTTTAAACTGTGTTATTTATTGTATTTTCATTATTATTCAACAGTACTTTTAAAAAAAATGTTAACAGCAACGTAAATTTTTTTCCTTCACTTCCTCCTAACAATTTTTGTATCATATCTAAAGTTGTCCACTCTAAACAAGTAAACATATGTAGTAGCACGTTTTCTGTTTCAAATGTGGATTCTCTGCTCCTGCGGTCTAGCAAACAGAGAGATTCTGCTCTTAAAAATGACTTTCAGATTAATATTAGCACTATTGTCATCATCCAATATATAATGCACCCTATTTGTTCAGGAAGAGGATTTTCTCCTCTTCCTCTTCTCCCCATCCCTCGCCGCATCGAGCCGTCAAATCTTGATCCAACGGTCGCATTTGTAAAAATAAAAATAAAAGAGAAATCGCACCGCATGCGGTTTTTTTTTTTTTTTTTTTTTTTTACAAATCTGGACCGTTGGATCAAAATTTCAACGGTCCAGATGAGACTATGAGGGATGGGGAGAGGGGGGGACTGTGAGAGGATCCGGACGCGTTCGTTCATTCTATTCTTGCGTGACTAGTTTTCCTGACAGTTTCTCTGTTCGGTCTTTGCATTTTTGCTATAAGCTTCTACAAATTAAATAGAACAAAATATTCCCTTCATTCCTTGATTCCTTCATATAAGGCATATTTATTTAATTTGATTATATTAAGGAAATTAGTGAAATTATTGAAAGATTGACAAATATGAAAATTATATCTTATATTTTTAACCAAGATCAACTCTTTAAATATGTCTTATATTAAAGACCGGATAAGTTTTCTACCCTTCTTGCCCATACTGGTCACCTCCAAGGTCCAATGTCACCGTTTATTACCTAGGTTTATTGTCATTGTGGTTTTCATTATCATCCTCAATAGAAGTTTGGGAGAATGACTTCTAAGTCTGAATCAAAGAAAATAATATATTGACAAGTCTCATAAGTTTTTAATGGTAACCAATTCATTTGTTAATCTCCACGATTCACTTGTCAATATAATAGAGACTTTTCTGATATTATTTCTTTTAGTTTGAGATCTAAAAGTCATTCTCCCTACAATTTTTTTTGATTAATTTCATGCCGCAACTTGGGCAGGTCAGAGGTGCGTTGAAAGCAGGAACTACGAGTTAATGCACCGGGATGCATCATATAAATAATAAAAAAAGTAGCTTCAACTTTAAAGCCAAAATAACTTCAAGTTTAACGTAATACTACCAAACATAGAGTTTGGGCTAGAATATGCTATTAAGGCATGTGGGAAGTCAATTGGGAAAATCCGTTTCAGGGCCCCTATTAGCCAAAAAATTTCAGAAAAGGCTCAAACAATTTGAAAATTGAAAAAAGGCCCAAGGATTCGACAATACGGAAAAGGCCCTTCGAATTTACGAAGTTGTTAATGGGAAATTTGATTTAGTTGTTAGATGGTGATTTAGTTGTTAAAATTTTTTATTTTTAACAACTAAATCGCCCCATCTAACAACTAAATCGCCCCCCGCTTAACAACTTGATCACCCCATTAACAACCCACCTTGGGCCTTTTTCGGAATTTCAGAATCTTGGGCCTTTTTTCAAATTTTCAGAGTCTTTGGGCCTTTTTTTGCATTTTTTTGGTAATATGGGCCCTGAACAGGATTTTCCCAAGTCAATTCGGAACCCAAATGCAAGACCTTCTCAATGTCAAGATTTATGTTAGTTAGTTAGTTAATAACAGTGATATATGTAACCTACCTTGTCAAAATTAGCCCGCCAATCAAGAACAAGCCCTCGTATATTTTTCTGATGATCGAGACATGACCGTGTCGTTGAATATGCAAAGCAAGTAGATATAGAGCATGAAATGGTTTGGCAATGGATGGCGTTACTGGCACGGTGGGTCAACATATATATATATATATATATATATATATATGAACTCTCAATGCATGACCGAGTCCCAATAGTACAGTGAACAAAAGTTAACAGTAACGTACGAAAATAAGAAATAAATGAGCGACCCATATATATAGATCCAGTAAGACAAACTGGTATAGAGAATCAATCAAGTATACATTACATCTATCTAATTATAATCACTCCATTACAAAAGGAGGGGGAGAAATATAATAACATAAAAAACCTCCCTTCAATGAGTACTCCCCCGTCCTTGATATAAGATCAGTATACAAAGTGATCTTATACTAAGAACCGGAACAGTATGAGATCTACAGAACAATTTACATAGAATATGTAACCTAAAAAATGTATGCTCATGAATCACTCGATACAGATATGTGTGTGTGTGTAATGAAGGAAACAAATGTAATAATCACGACATCATGACCTTAAACTCATCGAAAGTGAGGACGCCATCACCATTGAGATCAAATCTAGAGATCATGACTTGACATTCACCTAAACTTCTGGATTCACCTAATCTGCTAAGCATTTTGCTCAAACTCTTTGGCGTTATACACCCACTTCCTTCCATCTCATACATCTTAAACGCTTCTCTCAAGTCTTTCGCTTTCTCTTCCTCTTCCCCTCCATCCACAAACCTCACAAAGTCCTCCAACCCCACCAGCCCATCTCCGTCGGCGTCCAAATACTCCACCGCCGCCTCCGCCTCCTCCTCTGTCAACCCCCCACCTATCGCCTCCACACATTGCTGCAGCTCCTTCGCCGATATCCTCCCATCTCCGTCTCCGTCAAAGAGCTCAAACACACGCCCATACTGCGTTGCCTTGTCCATAAATGTCACGCAACAATGATCAGTAATCTCAAGTCTGTCAATGGAAGGCATGAAAAAAAAAAGATGAAGATGAAGAAGTAACAAATTAAAGAATGAATAGAAAATGTGAAGAGGTTAAGGATAGAGGTGCATATATATACACATACATATATGAATGACGCGGGCGTGAATTGGGTTGACCAATGTTAACTTGCAGGACATGGCATGGTTGGCTTTTTCTCTTTGGGGATGGGTACGAAGGTGCGTGGCCCTTTCGTAATTAAATGCGAACGTAGAAGGAATCAATTAGGTTCGAAAACATACTGGGAGGAGAAAGTTAGGCTGAAAATTCAGGGGAAAAAGGGGTTGAAAAATTAAAACATGTTTTGCCACTAGTCATGATCCATGGGACACGAGGAGCCGCCAAAGAGTCTTCTCCCACAAAATCAACCTCCAGGTGATCACACATTTAGGGGGATGACATGAGAGAAAATTCACCCAAAAAGTAAATGAAAGAAAGAAATTATACTCACTCCAATTATAATTATAAGACATATTTACTTAATTTAGAGAGATTAAAAATGATAATTAAAGTAGTTAATTATATTTATTTTCTTGAAATGCCTTTATATAAATTCAATTCTCAATTATGGCAAAGAGCTAGCCACACCAACTAAACAGGGGAACAACAATTTATATTTTGCCCCAAAAAAAAAAAAAAAAAAGAACAACAATTTATACTAGTTTTCTACTTTTCCTTTCGCGTTTCCATATGAAGGTGACAAAGGGAGCACGAAGATCGCCACGTTGGATTAGCTACGGGGCTAAATATAAAATGCAATGATAATTTTTTTCTCAAATAAAACGCATAAGAAAAAATTATTAAATTATTAAATTTTATATTATTTTTTTGACTTGAAAAATAATATAAACTGATAGTTATTTTAAAACCATTACTCATTTTACAGAATACATACGTGTGTTATTAAATTATTATTATATTTAATTATTACTGAGAAATTATCAATAAAATATTTAGAGAAAAAATTGACAAGCAACTTTCAAATGTTATCCCATAATTAGAATTATGTTTCATTTAACACAATGAAGGGTGACATTCATGGAAATTAATAATGGGTGTTAGGGATGGGTATATTTTTATGTAATGGCTGACATATCCCAACGGCTAAACTACACCGGCATAGTTTTATAATAATAATCATATTATTTTTTATCATGATGTTGAATTTCAAAAATAGACAATGAAATTGATTATTTAGTAGTTGAGACGCGTGAAAATAAGGTAATAAAAATATTAGCGTACCCGAAAGGACTTAGCAGTTGGTATTAAAAAAAGAAAGGAAGGAAGGACGTGGCAATTGTCGATTGTACGTCAAGAAAGAGCAGAGAGGTTTCCACTGTGTATTTTATGGCTCAAAGTTCAGATTCTAGACGCACACTTACGTTGAGTGGCTCCTCAGAGATTGGAAGATGAATATTATAATTTTTTATTTCAGAATCGAAGTGGCTTTCAAGTATTCCCACATATTATTTTTATAACATCCTAAAATTTAAATTGTTTAATCCTTTTTTATAAAACTCCAACAAAAATTGTATGAAAATTTAATGAGGCTTTGCTATTTTTGCCCCTCATTAATATATATATTGCATTAATTAAAATATTAGTGATATTTATATTTACTCTATTTATCTTTCTTAATTGCCCTCACACATGAGGGCATACTTGATAAGATAATTACTTTATATATATATATATACTTTTTTATAACTAATTTTAACCTTTTTCTTAAAGCGGGTTATCAAGTTCTTATAAAGACCGGAGTGCCTCATTAAAACCAATGATTAAACATATTTTAATTTTTTTAAAAAAATTAAACTCGTCTTCTCTTGTTTTTTTTTTCAATATTCCACATGTATACTAATAAATGAGTAAAATTAAAGTGGTGATTTATAATTCTCTACATTAAGTATATTATAGAGAAAAAAATGTTTTGAAACGACATCATATATGTTATATGCAGATATGTATATTTCATCTGGAAACAATTATATTGGAGACCATTTTTTTAGCGGGACTCACTCTAATAATCAGAGCATGCCTGCAATTTAAGGAGGAGCCCACCAAGACTCCATTTCAAGTAGTGTAGATGACGTGGTATCCAAATTCATCGGGGGTTCGACCTCGGACTATTGCGGTTCCCAATTCCAAAAAAAAAAGGACGCTGAGCCCACGCGTCCCTGTTATTAGAATAAATTGACTAATTATAAATGCAGCGATTGGCCGGCCGAAGGCCTGAGCCGACGGGAAAAGGTCATCCACACAAATACAATGTACACCATTTTTATAGATGGCCGCCCACGGAGGACAACGTGACTTCGTAGTTTTTTTTTTTTTTTTTTTTTTTTTTTTTTTTTTTTTTTTTAAATGCACGCCAATATTTTGACCAGCTCTTTCCTCTGATTCAAAATTAATACAGCAAATTATTTTAGGTCCCCGTGGAGCCACGCGCTTTGCAGGAAATTAATTTACGTATATCGAGTATATATGATAAACATTGTCACTTATTATAAATTTTATATTTTGTATTTATATTAGTATTCGTGTTCAGTGTCAATTAATAGTAAACTGAATTGAAATAATTAATTAGACCTCGTTCACGCATTACGCGTTATTTAAATTGAATGCCCGTATCTAACTCGAATGTCACGTTTAGAATCCTTCCCTCTTGGCCGGCTGATTATATTGAGCCGGTTTGAATTAGCCGTTGAAGAAATGACTTATTTTAAATTATAATTTAAATTTGATTTATATTTGAATTGACGGTGATTTAGGTGGGTTTTTTTTTAAAAAAAAAAAAAAAAAAAACTAAAACGTGTTTGAATTATTATTTAAAAAGTCAATTGAAATGACAAATGACTGAAAAGAGCATGAATCTTATTGAATACTTTTACGTATATTATTTAGTTGTATAGAGTTAAGTAGTAAATTCGCCTCGGAAGTAAACATCTAGAAGCAATGTTGTTTGAATGTTGCCCTAAAAGTTTTTTCAAATTCAACGTCAGAACTACACAAGTCAACTCAGCTTGAACTGACCGAGTTGAGAAGTCATAGAGTCAATGAAAAAAAATAGATGGAGAAGTAGAGATCAAGAAGTACACAGAGATCTAAAAAAGGGTTGGATTCTCAGTAAAAAACAGGGATCGATAGAAGCTATTGGAGGTCGTGTTGATGATGGATTGAGGGTTTTGTTGATGAGTGAGAAAGATAAGATCTGACTATCGTCGGAGAAGACAAATCACAGTGCTCAGTGAGAAAGATGAGATCTACCACTATGGTCCTATTTTTAAGTCATTTTTAACAAAAAAATTTGGTCATATTTGTAAGTCTCTTTTGATCAAATAAATGATATTGTGACAATTTTGCCTATATATTATACCAATGAAAATAGAGAGATAATAAAGAGTTGAAAGTTGCTTATTCATAAATGAAGGTAAAATTGAAAATTTACTCCATAATTATTAAACTACCTACCTCTCTTTGATATTTGTAATTTGGTTAAAAGAGACTTATAA
This sequence comes from Acacia acuminata, assembly GCA_019022655.1. NCBI lineage: Eukaryota > Viridiplantae > Streptophyta > Magnoliopsida > Fabales > Fabaceae > Acacia > Acacia acuminata. Next base: position 369,809 of record JAFJYI010000292.1, read on the forward strand.
ATAAGATCAGAGTGGTAACTATTATTGGCAAGGAAGATGGCGAGGGTGTGAGCGTCGGTGTCGGCGAATCATCTCCACCTTCTCCATTGTCTTTGAACTTGTCTCCAACCCACTCCAACAGAGACGAACAATGTTTTGTTCATCCATCAACAAGGCTGAAGAAGGTGTTCGCCGATGTTCATTGATGGTGGTGCCTCATGAAGAAGGTGACCCATGAACTGTGGAGAAAAATCTCTAATAAATGAAGTCCTCTCCCTCTAAGTCGCTTTCCTTAGCTCTGTGAACTGTGAATAAAGAGAAAAATCTCACGTTTTGTCAAGCCTGTGAACTGTGATCTCTTCTTTTTAAAAAAATCAATATAAAATTACACATCCTCCTATATTTACCCAAAATATTTTTTATTATTAAGATATGAATACTTTTACCTATTTTAGTTAAATTATTTTTTAATTAATGTTGGTCTGACCTATTAACCTTCGATCTAGTACTCTCATCAATTCAATAACCGGTCCATATTTCGGAACCTTGATTTAAATAGAATTCTCCCTATAACATATACCCCTCACCTTAACGCCCCGGGGTTTTCTTTTTCTTTTTTCTATTTCACCTCCTTCCTTGTTGTTCGGCGCTATGGAGTAGCGAGAGAGAGGTAGACCGAGTGAAAGCTTGAGATTGAGAGGGAAAGGGAGATTTTGGTTGGGTTCTCTCCTATAAAGCTTGGTAAGTCATACGTGCTCTATTATTTTCATTTTCAATTTTATTTATCTGTTTTTGATGGAGGACAAATTAGGGCTTGATATATTTTTAATATTTTAGGCTTCGTTCTAGTCTATTGTTATGATTGTTATGAAGCTAATGGTGTTAGAATAAGAATGGGTATTGGTTGGATTTAATAAAATGGTTGATTTAAGGAATTTAAAGTTAGAGTTTGGTCAGAAAATTAAGATTTTAAACAATGGGTCCTTGAAATTCCAATTTCTATAATTATTCTAGCTTGTTGGAGTTTATATTGAGGATTAAATGACTTGGATTTGAAGTTTATAAAAAAATGTGAGTATTTATAATTATGGGTGAAACTTTAATTGTTGGAAATTAGGTGTTTTTGAATAAATCGAAAAGGTTATGAGAGTTGTTAATCCTACAAATGGAGTTGTTAACAGAACTTTTCTAATATCTAAATTTCCCTTAGCACTTTTTTAACATTTTTTTTTTTTGGTTCTTTGGGACTTGAAAGGAATTTTCCCAAGAATTAATGGGAGAAAGAAAAGGGATTGTGATGATGATTTGATAAATAGTTGACTTACCGACATTTTTTTCCTAAGGGTTAAACTACGCAAAATTTTGGGTGTTTTATGATGATTGGATGAAATTTTTATTGTCAATGATTTTAATGAGACAAAAAGAGTTATTGGATGATAAAAATATGATTGGGATAGAAAAATTGAGTTATAAAGGGAAATTGAAAATTTTGAAGCTTTATGTTAAAGTGAACAATTTGGAGGTTATATGAAAATTTGAGTTAGAGGTTTGATTTTTGAGTTAGGCTCTGGATTGGTATTGATGATGTGATGATTAAAAATGAGGATTGATAATTTGGTTACGTTGATATGAGTCATATTTGATGTTTAACTGGTTCAAATTGCTGATTCAACTTTATATTCTCAAACGGGTATTTTGAGGTTTGGACCCTAAGTTGCAAATTGGGGATTTTGATTGATTGGAGTAAATGGAAGTTAATGATTGAGTTGGCTGAGGGGTTTGAGTCATTGTGACATCAATTTTGATGTTGGGTTGATCAGGAATGATCAAATAAGATGAGAGTTAGGACTTCTAATAATGGGATTTTAAGCCTCTGAATTATTTTTGTAAACCAATCAATTAGTTTAAATACTAATTATGGTTATAATTTATTGTTATAAATTGATTTGTGACTTGTGGTTGAGTTTTGAGTTTGGATTCTTGTGATAAACTTAATTCTAATAAAATATTACCACTTTTATCTTGTTGTGCATGTTTGTATGATATTTGTGAGTGGTTTTTAATTATATAAAACTATACATTTGCTATTGGTTTATGATATGGACTATACTATGTTGTTAATAAAATCATCTTGTGAGACTTATTTTTATGAAGGAATGGCTAATGATATGATATATATAAATTGATATTGATTTATGAAAATTGTGTTGATAACGTGTGAATTGATAATGACACGTGACATCTCATTGTAATCATATCTCTCAGAGTATTGATATGGGAGGCGTTAGTGAATGTTGATTTGATGAGAGGCTATCCATAAAAGAAATAGATGAGTGAATTCTTGTACAAAAAGATGAAATAAGATGGTGAACTTTCAAGTGTGCCCTGATTAGTTTTTTGGCACATTTGTGTTTTGTAAGGCTTTGACACCCCACTAGTACATTAGAGGAGGAACCCAAGGTCTGGCCTTGTGCTCTGTGGATTTTGGGCAGTCCATACTCCATATCACTTGATCGTTGAGCTTGTCAAATTGAACCACTAGTCACATGGATAAGTATTAGCCCATGTGTTCAGTTAGAGGAAACAAGGAGGTTAGAGGATAATTTGTTGTGTATTGATTTTTGTATCTTTCAAATCTTTCTTTTCTTCCTATTTTCCTTTGTACAATTAATATAGGCAAAATTGTCACAATCTCATTTATTACTTGAAAGATGACTTCTAAATAGGACTAATTTTTTTGTTAAAAAAAAACTTATAAATAGGATCAGAATGGTACATTTGTAAAATGTGACATTTATGAAAATGCTAGGAATTTGTAGCTGTCCTACTAGACACCTCACGAGCACTTACCCATGTAACATCCCAATTTTTTTAAGAAATATTGTAGGTTTTATTTCTTAGAAAATATTAAATTTGCTAAGCATTGAAGAAATTTTAAGTGAACTAAATGTATGATATTGGCTCGATTTTTAAATTATAAAAAAAAGAATACTAATAATAATTTCTTTATGATTATTAATAAATAAATTTTATTATTATTATTATTTGACAATTGATAATAATAAATAAATTATTATTATTATATATTTTTTATAATTAACAATTGAGCCAATATTATGCATTTAGTCCACATAAAATTTCTTCTGTGCATGTGATGGATTATTGGTTGCCGAGGCTTTTGTCTCACCCCATTGATTTAACATTTTTCTAAGTGATAATTTCTATATGAGTTTGTCAATGAAGACTCTGAAAGTTTGAGCTACTACTGTCAATTTTAGTGCTTTCATTCCTTTTGGTTTGCGTCAAATAGTTGTATATTGTCATGATAGGGCTTATCTCACATACTCTTATTTGTTTGAAACAAATTGTAGTAAATAAAAACTTTCAATTAATTTTTGATGGATTGCATTTGGATAAAGGAGCGGAGTCCTCTAAGTATTTGCATTTGTTTTAAAAAAATGGTGGATTCACTCGTATGGATTAGAGATGTTAACATGTTTTGGTATTTTAATGGGATTTTATTTGGATATCTGTGTTGGGCTTGATAGTGAATGTGTATTCAGGATTTCATGAAATCCAAAGCCCGATTGTGTGGTTGAATTATTGTTAAGAGATTTTGTTCTTTTGACTACGATAATCCTTTTAAAAATTAAGTTTAATTTTTTTCCCACATTGTAGTTAACATGTTTTAATAATCAATACTCTTTCAGAAACATGATAGCGTTTGGATGATTTATTTGAATAAATATTACCCCTTATGGTCCTAAATATGAGATAAAATTGACTTTTTGAAGAGATTGAAGAAACTAATTAAATTACTTTAAAATATTTATATTTGTCATTTTTTGTCTAAACTATTTTGTCTAACATAGAAACTGATATATAATCTAAGGATACACAACATATGTCATGATTAAGTAACTTATTTAGTTTCATTAATTTCTAAAAAAAAGTCAGTTATGTCTTATATTTTAGACTGGGGAGTATTAATTATTGTTATAGGGAAATGATTTTGCACTATGCCCTAACCTACATTAAGCCCAGCCTCGCTTGTTCAGTAAATATGTTAGACTTAGGCTCCTTGTCAGGCCTAAGTCTACCTACAAGCCTACATGCCTGGCCTTTTAGTTTTTTAATTTATATCATTGTATATAATTATACATAATATAATCTAAACCCTTTATAAATTATTTATAAAATCACTAACTCAGTATTTACTTAAGTTTCACAGACTCAACCAGAGTAGTTAATCATGCGCTGAAGATCATGGTGGTGCGGCGCAAAACAAGACCTTGCTGCCACTGAAGCTCAGTGGCTGAGCGTTTTGTGATCATAGCTGAAGCGCGAGTAGCGAAGCGTTTGAGTCGCGTGTTGTCGTGGTTGTTCCATGCAATTTAGGTTTTGAATGAATTAAAAAAAAAAAAAAAAGCCTTCTCAAACACGGTCCATTCCTTAAACGCATCCATCATGCGATTTTCGGCCAACCTCTCCTTCCATCGTTGGCGGTCGGCCTCCAGCCATTTTCGACGATCGACAGCCATACCGCTATAGCGTTTTTTTGGGTTAGCCGCTTTGTGCCTCTATCCGAGATTGACTACTTTGGACTCAACTTTTATATTCAACAATAGAATATGTTTACCTCTTCCCTTCTATCGCTCAAAATTGCAATGTTAGCTCACTCCCTTTCCCTTTATTTGCATCATTCGTTGAAACAAAATAATTGTATAAGTTTATTTCAATGATGCCTTAATGAAATATTATAATTTTAGAGGAGTTTGTCTCAATTTCTACCGGAAAAAAAAAAAAGGGGTAAAATATAGCTTTACATGCCATTACTTGTTGTACTTGGTTGATTTTAGAAAATATATATTTTTAGTTTAGTTTTTCTTATCCCAACTTGCTTGGTAATTGTTGTCACTATGTATTCATTTTCTTAGTAAGCTCTTATATTGTAGGTCAGAATAAATCTTATACTTTTAAGACATAATGTATGTTTTTAATTAATAGGTTTGAGAGGTTGTCAATAAATTTGGACGCACATGATTTATGCGTATTTAAATGTTTATATTTTAAATAGGTCTCTTTAAAAATGATTTGGATCCTGTTAGACAAGAGAAAACACCTATATACAAATTTAGGCTTCAAAACTCTGTTACTTAACATATTTCTACCCTAACCACCCTTTTTTCTTGTCAAAGGGACTTGGGTTATTTTTGGTTTTTGTACATCCCTTAATGCAATTCTCTTGTGAATTAATATAATCGAGCGTGACCCCTCGTCTTTGGTTCAACTGGTGAAGGGGTCGGACTTCCTCACTCAAAGGGGGGTTTGATCCTGGAGTTGGTCAATACGCTAGGGGAGGCATCCTAGGGGTCTATGAAGTAGTGGAAACGCTGGATGGAGGTGGAGGCATGTGTACTCTTCACCCTAGTATGCCCTATGAACTGGACTTCAAGCGCCCTGCCCTTGGATTGTGGGTGAGCCCAACCCCTTTCCTAAAATTTATATATAAAAATAATAATAATAATCCAGCGTGAACAAATTGTGATACCCCAACGTTCCGTCAATTTGAAAAACTTGTGTGTCGTCATCACGATGTCGCTAGCTCTTCATTTTATTCTCTCAGGCTTTTTTTGTTTTGATTTTTACCTTCACTCAGAGCAAAATTCAGCCATGCAAATTGAAGTTTAGTGGCTATGATTCTAGGGAAAATTTTATTCAACCTCCAAATATACTTTGGGATAGGATATTGTCACTACCAAGTCACTACCACTTTTTTCACCGTTTGATCAGAATCTCAATAGAAAAGAGAAATGATAAAATATATGAGATTCTGATCTAACGGTGAAAAAGTGGTAGTGATATAAAATTAGTATTGACAATATCATATCTCATATACTTTTAGTAACTTTTTGAAACTTCATTATATCTCACGGGTTAGAATTAAATTAAATTTTATAGTTGAAAAACAATAATGCCCTTCTTTTATTTCTTTTAGAAGAGCATTTATAAGACAAATAAAAATTCGAAAGAACCTAGGGGATTAAAAATATTTTGACCATTTATAAGATAAATATGAAAATTTACAAGATGAATAAAGACATTAAAAAGAATATATGGAATCAAAAACGTTTTAGTCATTTATATGATAAATATGAATATTTATAAGATAAATAAAGATAGGGAAATACATTTCTCATGGTGTAGGAGAAGTGTATCCTCATATCATAGATATAAAAAAATGTGAGTCCCACTATTTTATGTGTGTGTAGGAATCTTCTTCTCTTTCTCATATAACAGTAAACCCCATAAATATATTTACAAAACAAACAAAATAAAAGGGTCATTATCTTTTCAAAAAAAAAAAAAAAAAAAACTTAATTTCACTTGTAGTCAAGATGCTCAATGAAATTTTAAAATTGGGTAAAAGAGCAAAAATACACATGTGCTTTACTCTGGAGAGCGTCTAGCACCATATGCTTTTTTGGGAGCAAAAATACACATGTGGTTACCAAATGGGTGCAAAAGTCACACTCTCCATTAAGAAAAAACTGTTGACCGTTAAAAAAAACGATTTTGACTAACTGTGGACCCTGGCTTGGCATATTTACCATCTCTACCATCTGAAAAGAAAGAAAAAAAAATGAACGCCTGGAGCACGACGAAATCGAATCACAGAGGGAGCTCTACCTTCATTCTTCCATTTCACCTCTCTTCTTCTTCACCGGTGACAACTTCCACCTTCATTGTTGCCGGTGAGCTCATCCTCTTCACCATAGCCACCACCGTCGAAAGCTTTCAAGAGAAACAAAAAACGAGTGTGTGCCGAGCACACTTATATATCAGTTTTCTTACTTATGTATGAACACTTATATATGTGTGTATATATATAAATGCATGACCGAGAGCTCTTAACCCTGACAATAACGTCTTTTTGATTTTGTTTCCAAGCTAGATGTGTGTATGTATATATAGTTATCATTAGTCTCATGCAAAACCACATCAATAAAATCTTTCCTCATACATCTATATATATATACACCCTTCACATGACAGCAATAGTTTCCACTTTCTCTTCCTAAATCATTAAACATGAACTTGGAGACTCACCTCTATTTCGGATGCACAACGCAGAGGAGGATTATCAACTTTCTCTCTCTCTCTCTCTCTCTCTCTCTCTCTCTCTCTCGAATCGACTTTCTCTATCATGAAACGAGATACAATCAACTATCTCTTCCTTCTCGACAATGTACATACAAAGAGATTTTTATTATACTCATAATCAACTTAGAAATTCACTGGACGTAAAAATTCTATCTCGGGGAAGGAAAAGGAAAATTCCCGGGCATATAACAAGTGTTTCCAAGATAGAGCTTCACTTCACCAGTTCTGAGACCCATCCAAAGTCAGGAGGCGATAGAGGCGTGTTGCTTTGCCCGTATGAGTTTTCATTGCGGAGTTTGGCATAGATTTTGGCTCTAAGGTCTCTTCCTGATTCCACTCTTTCCATGGATACCTCTTCTTCGTGGCAGCTATCCCAGAGGTCCGCTGAACCGAGTCCAGATTTATCGGTTTTTGCCCACTTTGGGGTCAACTGAAGGCTGGAAAACCCACGTTGGAGAAACGAACCACAGGGAGAACCAAAACCAGAAACCTTCCAGTTTGAATCGAGCTGAACATTGCGCATTGAGGTTAATATTTCACTCAACGCATTGTATGTGTCACCGCCATACTCGAACATGCGGAACTGATCGGAGGAGAAAGCATCAATGGGCATGTCGAAGTCCTGAGGAGAAAGCATCAAGTAAGGGAAAATGTTGAGAAAAGCCAAGGTCAAATATTTTGTGTGCTTTTAACAAAGTCTCATGCTTCTTTCTGCAAAGAGGATAGATGATTCCTCAACTTTGCTTCTTCTTTAGTCTGTTTGCTTTTGTGAGCTCGGTTTTTAGCTTTGGAAGTAATCTCGGTGGAGGAGAGAGAGAAGAAACAGTTTTAGAGCCGGGGAGTGAAGAAGTTGTTGGTGCCAGCGAGCTTCAATGGGTTTAACAGTTAATAAAATGGTAGTGCAGAGTTTTATCAATTTTTTTCCTTCAAATGTTAAAGATGCCAAGTCGTCAGTGTTAGTCAAAAGCATTTTTAACGGTCAGCAGTTTTTTTTTTAACGGAGGGTGTGACTTTTGCACCTATTTGGTAACTACACGTGTGTATTTTGCTCTCAAAAAAAGTACGTGGTGTTGGACGCTCCGATGAGTAAAAGATATGTGTATTTTTGCTTCTTTACCTTTTAAAATTTTTTAAAGATCGACTGAAATTACATCTAATCTATCACATCCTTAATGCTAACTAAAATTCTTCCATGTTTCTATTCTCGCTACGTGGCTGCCTTTATGTCAAAGCCTTGCAGACGTTGCGCGATCGAGATACACGTGTCAGTTCCTCAAGCGATCAGCTTCCAAGGCTACTGGACACGGACACTTAGCTTCCCCCCGTCAATCCGTCATCATTAAATGTCAATTACGGCTACAAACTGGCAATCATTCATTTTTGGCAAAAGTTAGAAACTTATAATCAAGTCACTGTTTTTCGGAAAAGAAAAGGGAAAACATTTTGTATAAAATTGTAAAAATATTAAAAGACGTAAAATAGAAGTGTTAATAAGGCTTTATTTATTATTTTCAAAATTAAAATGAAATTATACAAATCCCCTCAATAAAATCGGACTTGGCTTGCGTCCTTTACTACTTCCCGTCCGTTGCTGTCCGACGCTTTAAACGCTGGCGTTTTTGCAGAAAAACACACACACCTGGTCCTTTCTTTTACATAAAAAAAAATATTTAGGCAACTATCAAGTAGTAAAAGGATAATTTTCGGGATCTTTTGAATGGTACTAAAAAATTCTTGATAATCTTGAAAAATTATTTCATGATTTTAAAAAAATATTTCAGGGTACTAATGGGTACTAAAAAGATAGTGACTGGTACTAAAAAAATAATTCATGATCGTAAAAAAAATTATTTTAAGATCTTGAAAAAATATTATAAACGAAATTTTTAATAGTAGTCAAGATCTGAAATATTTTTTCAAAATCCTAAAATAATTTTTTTTAAGATTATGAATTATTTTTTTAGTACCGATCTTAAGATATTTTTTAGTATCCTATTAAGTATCCCGAAATATTTTTTCAAGATCCTGAAATAATTTTTCAAGATTATCAAGAATTTTTAGTACCATTCCTGAAAATTATCCTTTTACTATTTGATAGTTGTTTGAATTTATTTATTTATTTATTTTTATATAAAAGAAAGGACCAATGTATGTGTGTTTTGTGCAAAAATGCTAGCGTTTAAAGCATCGGACAGCAGCAGACGGGAGTAGTAAAGGACGCAAGCCAAGTCCAATAAAATCTTGCCTTTCTCCATCTTTGCTAAAATCATAGCCGGCGAGGATTTCTCCAAATAGTCATCATTGAAGGTGTCATGACCTAGACAAATTGTGAAGATAGACGTTGGGAAGTTCGACACTCGCTTGTGGAAACTTAGTTGATAGATTCCACACAAAGAAGTGATAATCAGGATTTAGAAGCAAGAAGCCTTTACTTAAGAACTCTAATATTTGCACCAAGAGGAGGTGGCACAATTGGAAAATTAAGGTTTGCAATTGCAGAATCGTCATTGAGAGATGAGTGGAAATCTATGGATCGAGGTCCAGACCTCAACTAGGTGAACAATTTTATTGGCGATCCAGGAAGACAGTTATTCAAATGGGATTGGGCAAAACGGGGATCGGAAATCGGAGAACGCTATAACTTGCATACAAATTTAAAACAAAGCAGAGATTTGACCGGCAATCTCAAGAGGATAGCCGACGATCAGCTGCTCACGGAGGATCACCATGCTCGCTAAACACACTCAAGCAAGCTTGATCGGAAGGTAGGAAGAACAATTAATGGGAAGGGGAAACACATTCAGAGATTTGCTTGGTTCGTAAGTTCGTTGAATGGTTTTAAAGGCGAAAACTGCAAGAAAATTCAACTTTTGGCCCAAAGAGGAAATAGAAATCAAAGGATGAGAGGAAGACGTCAATGCCATTTGTGCGATAACTATGTAGCAACTACTAGCAATTTGCAACAGAGTTTCAACCACAAACCTGACCCCAAAGATCCATATGCAATTCAGCTTCTTGGAGAAGGAACACTAGTGCTCATCGGTGACAATGATGTGCTGCTCCTGCAGTGAAAATACAGTCTCAACCTTAATAGATAAGGTTCACCGAAGCTATTTAAGGCAGCATCCGGGCCTCCAAGATTGTCCCGCCCACCATCCTCTTGAGCACTGTTCTCAAGACAGCCGTTGGAGGATGAGGAGGAGGAGGAGACTTTATCAACCGTGGAGAAGACAGATTCTTTTAAGGGTATTCGTGTAGTTTCACTTTCATTTAAAAGGAACAAATCAAACCCTAACACTTTTTTAGTATCATGAATATTATTAAAAGCATCTTTATGTCTTTTAGTATTTTAAGAATTGTTTATATTTTCCCAAAAAAATATAACCAAGTCAGTGTTTTAAATTACTAGTGTTTTTTTTTTTTTTGACAAATTTTAAATACAACTGTTAGTTAGTAGAAATACTTTATAATAAAGACTAGATAGTGTATTAAAAAATTATTTAAATTCTGCTGAAGTTAAGAATTTAACGATTTTTTAAAACGGGAAGCCGGCGAAACTTCACGCGAGGCCTGCTCCCGCCACGAACCCTCACGAGTCACGATTGCCAATTTGGCATGGCAGTTTTGTAATTAATGCTGATTTTTTACGGCATTTCCCCCAACTTATTAGGGAGATGAGTTCCTCGTAAAACCTCGTGTCGAAATATATTTTTCCCTCTTTGCGCCGTTTGCTCCTCTCCCTCCTTGTGTGAGACACAAGCCCTACTGCCAATCGCCGCCGTTGCAAATGGCCGCGATCAGCCTTCGGAGAGTGGTTTCACCACCGCCTCTCGGAGCCCTTGGGTTCCTTGCCAACCGAGCTTTCGGATCTGCGGCTTTGGCTGTTCAGTACGACTATGATGATGACGAAGATGAGTACGAGCTGTGCAGGCCCAGAGCCATGGCCGACTCGACCGGTTGGGCACCGGAATGTGGAGTTCAGTGGGTAATGATCGGGGAGCCGGGCGCCAAACGGCACGTTTTTGCCGAGAGGCTCTCCAAGTTGCTTGAAGTTCCCCATATTTCTATGGGCAGTCTTCTTCGTCAGGAGCTGACCCCACGCTCTGCTCTCTACCAGCAGGTCATTTCATCTCTTGTAAATTAAGAATTCATGTTGCTACAATATTTTTTATTGTCTCGAAAAGTTGAGGCAAGAGCATTCGGGAGGGAACAATTAACCGTATGATATGAGGAATAGGGGAATAAGCTAATTTCCCGGATCCTCTCATAGGTTTTGTTATTGATGCTTTGTGGTGCACCCATTGTGTGAAGAGAGGAAAACACAAACACACAAAAATGCACCTTGAGCTTGTGTCAAAATCGAGTGAGTTCAAATGTTGTTTTTGTTTAATATTTGATGAATCGGAAAATGAGTAGTGAAGTCTGCAAGTTCGTCTTTCATGCTTTAGCCCTGTTGATCTAATTGTTTTTCCTTCCAATACTTGTCATACTCTTGTATCTTACGCAGCTTTCTCCATTCCAGATAGCGAATGCCCTGCACGAAAGAAAGCTCGTTCCCGAGGAAATAATTTTCGGGCTGCTATCGAGAAGGCTCGAGGAGGGATATTCAAGAGGTGAAAATGGTTTCATTCTGGATGGAATTCCTCGTACAAGGATTCAAGCTGTAAGTTTAATTGTTTCCGCTTTCAGAAGTTATAAATACTCATGATGCATTATTTCTTTGTCCGTGTGAATTAATTTTCTAGTAACACAGGAGATTCTTGATCAAATTGTTCGTGTTGATTTGGTTGTGAATTTCAAATGCTCGGAAGAAAACTCGGTGAGGAAAAATCTAGGAACTGGAAAATTTACACCTCGTCAGGAGTATATTCCAATGAGCTGCTGCGGGACTCCATCTGAGCAGTTGCAGAATGGACAGTTAAAATCCCATTGTGGAAGTTCTCGTGAAGAAAATTTCCGAAACCTTGGAGAACAGGTGACTATAACCACTTCTTTCTTTCTATAAGTCACACTTGGATATCAACTACATTTGGTTCTATTGTCAGTTACTAGTCTTATTATTAGTTCTGTTGTCTTTTCCAGAGCAAGCCGTTGGAAGATTACTACTGTAAGCAGAAGAAACTTATTAATTTTGAAGTAGCCGGTGGACCTGGAGAAACCTGGCAGGGACTTCTGGCTGCATTACAGCTTCAGCACATTAATGCTCATAGTTGTACACAGAAGTTGACTGCCTAATAGGCCATCAATCTTCCAATTCCACCCAGCGTTCATATTACTTTGCGGCCTTCTAGTACTTGTGTATACGAGAGCCAGAGTTAATCGGAAGTTTTAAAAAATTTCCACAAGTTTTGTTTTGTTTGTTTGTTTGTTCGTTTTTTTTTTAAAAAAAAAAAAAAATATTTTGGAAAACCTCGAGAGTTTACCTTTGGTATGTTGCCTAGAGTAAAGAAAGGCGCAGAATACGGCCCTGTATGAGTATGATCACTATATATTTTACAAGTGAGCATGTTATCTGTTTCTGTGCACTTTTCAGCTCGTTAATTTTGGGTTACATTGCCACCCAATAATTATGTGACGAGGGCTTTTGGGTTTTAAGGATCTTAACTGTTCTCTGCTGGTCTGGTCTGCTATCTCGCAAGCAGCCACTCAAAAATCAAAATGCACCCTGGTGGCGGAACCAGACATCATATTTCCGGGCGTCCTCAATCAGGTTCTTAATTTGTCGCTCCATTATTTCAGGCTTGCTTGTAATTAGATTGTTAAAGCAATAGACAAGGCTAGCTATCTATTAGGTCAAAGCCTCAACTTCTGCATTTCCATTTTGGAACAAACTGTTTTAAAACACAAATAGAAACAAGCGTATAAAAATATGCATGTTCTAGGACCCTATATTATGTACTAAGCTGTATGTAGTGATTGTCTCCATATTATTAGTATACATTATGAAGTTATTTCTGATCTGCAAAATATATAGCCGTTTCTTTTGTACAAGTGACATCCCAAAAAGGTAGCAGCATGGCTTTGCGGATTCTGCAAGACTATTCGCTGTTCATCCATACATCCATGAGGAGTTTATATCTGACAGCAGATGAATTTTGAATCTCTTTAGACTTCCAGTTGGATTCTGTAGAATGTGCTTTAGACATGACGCCATCGTCAGATATCAAAGATAGGGGAGAGTTCAATTCATCGAGCTCCTCATCACTCGCGTATGCTTTTCTGAAAACCGAAGATTTACTTCTTCTCAGCTTAGATTCGCTTCTGACCTCTCCAATTATGCTTGCTATGGAAGATGCAGGGGGAGGTATATAGGCTATGGGAGTCGCAATGCATGGGAAGTTTTTGACGCACTCCCCACCATCCCCCATATCATCCTGTATAATAAAATCCACAAAAATAAAAAAATAAAAAAAAATCCAGAGATTACAAACAAATTCCACAGAATTTTTGTCCTATTATAATTGGAGCACTATATGTTAAATAGCTCAATATCTGACACTGAGCATCTCTCCCTGGCTGTGCAGGATTACAAATTAGCCAACCGATGAGTCAGGAGTCAACCATATGTTATGATATAAACGAACGAAATTATGATAGGCTACCGGTGCTCAAGTGAACCAACAAGCAAATTTTATGAAATATACTCAACTTTTTTTTTTCCTTTTTTGGCCAGAAGAAATATACTCTACAAATGAGGAAGAAATTCATCACGACATGTAAGTGAATTATCAAGAAATTAAGTGCATGTGTTTATCTAACCTCTGAATCCAGAGCTTCAAAAACAGCAGCTGGAATTGGATCAGGACAAAACTCATCTGGGGCAAAATTGTTTAAAACCCTCCTGATTACTGGTGCGCTAAACATAGGGCATACCTTCACAAACAAAATTCCTATCACCATGACTGAGGAAAGAAAATTTTTGCAATTAAGTGAATGGAGAAAACTAGAAGCATGTCAATTTCATAATTAAAACCTCTTTCCTGGCAGATGTGCCCAGTAGCATATCCTTAGGAAGCATTAAGAGTTCACTTAGTGCATTAAGACGATGGAAGGACTTGCAAGGTCCATCATTATTAGCTGTTTCAGAGTCATCCTTGCCTTGAAGTGAGTCATCGTCATCAATACCAAATAGGCCAGTAAGCCATCTAGACCAGTTCCCAATCTGGGAAGTACAGCCCACAAGTCAAAAGAACATATTGAGATAATAAATATTTTATATGCAGCCTTCTCATAAAGAATGGATTGAACTCATTTTTAGGTTTATGTGATGTCATAGGTGAATGGCCTGATATTGGAATTCACGCAAGGGTATGAGAAATATACCACAGTTTTTAGCCGCACTCCGGCTCCAAAGCTTGTTTTACCCAGGGGTATTGGAAGAACCTTGGGATCGCTGATTGGATCAGATACAGGATCAGTTGGAATTTCATCAGCAGATTCACGAAGAATTGCATTGAACATAGCCACATCTAATCTTGCCACACATTGCTCCATTATCTAGATTTAGCAAAAGAAGCATTTTGATGTCATGATAAATGAAAGTAAGAGTTTTTATCAACCAAAACAACGAACATAGTTACATATTAAAAGGAAATTATCAATTGATTTTTGATCTAATACAGACATTTGCAGGTCAGCAGCTTTGTGCTTAATTACATATTAAGCAATTTGCACAAATCATATGCATTAAGGTACCTTGCAAGTCAACCACCCTGATTCAAGTGAATCAAAGATTGGACCAGATATAAAAGAGGCAACCCTAATAACCGCAGTTATCATGAACTCAAGATTTTACTGGCAGTTTCTGTTAAAAATTCACTTGATACCAGGAATCTCTCGTACTAAATTCCATAGAAAAAGAAACATTTGAATTCAGGAACAGTAATAGACAAAAAGAGAAAGAACAATAGAAGTACATTTTGACACCACAGAAGAGGGGGAAATTTATATACTAACCAATCCAGACAGCACAGGCAAACAGCCACACGCATGCCCTCCAGCTCGAACAGGACAGAGCTTTTCATAGGCTTCCCTAAAAGCACTCTTCCAAATATCTTGTGAAAACTTCCCCTGTTCATGGTCACATGAGCTAGACAACTTTCCAAAGGTTTTCCACGAGGAAGAGCCCACACCCTTCTTTGTGACCTTTGCATCACCATGTTGCATATGTGGAGTCATAGTCTGGATACAGACCAGGAAGAATTCAAGATCAGATGCTAATAGAACTTTGTAATATTTAACCGGAACTAGTATGCTGCTTTAGGATTGTTTAGCAGGAGAAAATAGTTAAGGAATTACCAGCCACCATATAGATTCCACAATGCGAGAGAAGATCCAAGCTTCTACCTTTTCCAGTGCTGATGTGTATACAAGGGGGTCATCCCACTTACCAAAACCTCCTTGCTCAACAGTTGTATTTTCATTTTTTCTGAAAGATGATCCCTTCCATCGCAGTGAGGGAGATATTTTATCATTGAAATCTCCCCCATTTTTCCTTTTTACACTAGGTCCAGCAGAAACAGAGGGCGCAACTTTTTTGGTGGTTTGGCATATAATTGCTCTTAAAGCAATAGCATTAGATAGCCAAAATGTCAACCTGTAGTTGGATGCCAGAGGTCAATCAGCTGGAAGAGCTTATGATAAAAATATAATTTTTCTCATGGCGCAAGAATTGGCAAAACATCAGTTCATCAACCTCTAACCACTATTCTGATCCATTAGATTGGACCAATGGCAAGATATCTACTTCATTCACCATTTGATATTGTATCTCATTATATGTAAAGCTTAGATTAAGCTGAGCCTCATTTTGTAAGTATTTTGACAGAGCCATCTGGGTAAGCTCGACAAATAATGAAGGAAACTTTCTTTAAGCTGTAGAGGCCTCTTGTTTTCTCAATTTACTGATCAAAGGCAATATTATTTTTACTGACCTCAAACATTTTATGATGATACAATTCGTGTTGAGGCTAGTATATCAAAATATTAACTTAGTTGATGACATGATGTGTTAAAGGATAAATGATATGATATAATCATTCATCATTCAGAGAATTAGTTATCAATGGGAGTTTATTTTCTGTTTTCTGTATTTAGACTGTATTCAGTAATATTATAAACTGAAAGAAGTAGATGATGATCAGTTCTTTAGCCTTCGTTCCTGTCCTCTAAGTCTCAGTGTTAGAAGAGATTTCAACCAGTTGGTAGCAAAATGCTTAAAATTATATGTAATGGAAAACATGTTTAGCTCGCGTGTCCAGTTGGTAGGAAAATGCTTAAAATTATATGCACTGGCAAACATGTTTAGCTCGCGTGTACCTTGGGACATCGTTTCCACACGCCTTTGCAACAAGTACTAGTCCAGAAACAGCACTTTTAGCAGCCCCAGCCCTTCTTGCTTGAAGATTTTCTTTGCAAGCATGAAGATAAAGCCTAGAAAGGCGACGAGCTGGGGCATATATCTTGCTCATGGAGCTTCCATGCTCAGCAACTACAGAATATAGAGCAACCTCTATAGCCGCAGCTTCTCTTAACTCTCCTTCAAGCATCTTTACCTTGCCTTCCAAAAGATTGATTTTGCGAACTGAAATTGAACTCCTTGCTTCCTTTGGGTAAACCTTGGCATCTTTTTTGTCACCGACTCTGATATTCCCTCCATTGTTTTGCACGTCCCCAGCCGTGCCAGCATTGTTTACTTCAGCCTGATGATCACTTCCAGGTGATCCAGTACTCAATGTTGAGTCTGTAGGTGATCTTACAGACTTTACATGCTTTAATCTTTCACTTTTCAGACTGTTTCCTTCCAAACCAATATTTGTCCCATCTAAAGTATATGCACTTGTACTCAATGGGATTTGATCTTCGACGCCTTCAGTTTCAGGTTGTTCATCTGTCACATGGTATTGCTTATACAAATTAGAAACTTCATTTCCATGCTTAACCTCAACAGAACTACTGTAAAACTTATCACTTATGCCTTCCACATGATAATTTTCAGCTTCCCCCCATCCCTTATAAAGTTTGTTGTTGGTTTCAGGACCATCCTTGTATTCACTTCGCTTTAATTGAGCATCTGTAGTTATAGTTCTACTTGTATCAGCATTTATTTGAACATCCTCATTCAAATGCTCGTAGCAACTGCTGTCAGTCTTGGTCTTAGGATTTTCATCTAAATTCTCGAGTGCTAAAGATGGGGAAGAACGATGAATAATTGAGGAGGCAACATGCTTTTGGGATGTCACTGAACTAGGATGAGAACTAATAGAAGTTTGACCATTTAGTGGACTCCCAAGGTCAGATGATACATCCACTGACGATGTGTATGGTAAACTCCTCTCCAGCTTCTTATATGTACCTTGTGGTATTATATTCAATTTTTCAATCCCTGTTCCTGAAGCCAGTGGATGCTTCTTATCATTCATACCTGTGTTTTGGGTAGATCCATTCTGCAATTTGGTTGCAATGATCATATCAAATATAGTATGATGAGTATCTGATATTCTAAGATTCAACAAACACAAAGCATCTAAAAGTTGCACTAGTCTGAAGCAGATTCTTTAAGAGGAAAGCAGTTGAAGCAATGCATAAATTCATTTTTGAAAGATGGATTTTGCAATGCAAACTTAGGTTCTACAAGAACCATTGAATTGATTATAATGTCTTCTTAACGTGCTGGCAACAAATGAGTTCCACATCAAACATAGATGTGCTTGTAACTTCCTTCCAAAGTGCTATCACCAAGATAAAAGAACAGCAACACATTGAAGTTCTTGGATGCCTAAGCCAGTATTTGATTATTAGCTTTTGGAACAGTTTGCAAAAACGTTCCCAATACCTTGAATGGATTTTACTAGCGATTGCACGAGTGCACATAGAACATAAATCTGCACTGTAAAATGCCTTTTCAAAAATGCTTGTTCATCAAAAGTAACTAACAAGCCTCAAATAAAGCATCCACGTTTTGTTCTCTCTATGCCTATAAATGGTCATGTTCTATTTTACACGAGACTAGAGGCCTATACAAAAAAATAGTAACACAATTACAATAAAAGTATAGTGGATGCTTCTATCAATACAAGGAAGGAATTAGAAGAAAACAATGGTACCTCTTGAAGTTCCGGAGTTATATTTCCATCGGACTCAAGGGCTGAAGTAACTGCTGCCAGAGCCACAGATGAATGTGAGGAAATATCGTCATCAGTGAAAGAAGCAATCTCAGCCTCCTCAGTGTATTCTTCATTCATCAGTTCCAAGACAGAGTCACCAACACTATTTTCCTTCGACACAGCTTTTGAAGACCCATCCTTTAAGGTGGAGCCATTGTGATCCTTTTCAATAGGCTGAATCTTAATGAACAAAAGTGGCTGATCTGTGTTTCTGTAGTTTCTCTTGCAGTTCAATGGAACACTAATGCTCAAAGTCTCTTTGAGTATACCATATTCAGCAAAATCTATAATAGCAGTTCCCAATAACTGACCTTTAACAGCCTTATCTCTTCTCGGCTCATACAAGTTGAACTCCAAACAATTCTTTTGGAATACATCGGCATTACCACCTCTAACAGACATATCTCTTATCAAAGTAACAGGAAGATTAACTGACTCGTTAAATTCAACTTTTCCTTCACCAATAATAGAACCAGGAGAAGGAACAACAGGATTGGTAGAACCTGAACTGCGGCCACCATGTCCCCATTGTAGTAATACAGAACGAAGGGATCTGAGGGATTGAGTAGGTGGCCAAGGCTTGATCTCCTCTATGTGAACGAGGTAATCAATTTGAACAGTGGAACTTCTCCTGTTCTTTCCTCTCAAGCCTAGAATCATCGTTGCTGTTGTGATGACTCCCGTATTGATGAATCAGTCACTTCAATCTTCAATGCATTGAGAAGTGTGAGATCACCAGCCCCCTGAAGCGAACCAGACCCTCTTTGGCTGTCTGAGAGTGTGCTTCGACTGACTCAAGAATGAGAAGAATGGGATTGAACCGTGAAAGTGAAGCGAGAACTACAGTGAATTGGCTAAACAAGACGCAGCATTTGAGAATCTATCTTAGACTTGGACACTGAAACCACCACGCAGATTATTTGAAAGTTGAAAATGAAGGACGGACAAAACATCCCGCCTTTCAGAAAATCATTGCATTGAGCATATAAACAGAGTTTGCGAGCTGGACTAACATGCAAATGCGGAAAATTCTCAACTGCTCAGAATCAGAACCGAAGAAAGAAACATCAGATCCACTGAGGTGGAGTGCGTCAGAAAATCCATTAAAAGAACCATGCAAGTTGAAGCTTAAAGCAAGCAGAAATTTCATGAATTTACTTGCAAGTTAAATAATAAACACAGATAAGAATGCATATTGAAAAAAAGGCGAAAAAGATAATAAGAGGAAGATTAAGCAAAATGTAAGCTTACCGGAAAAAGTAGTGGGTGGAGGTGGTAGGAGGACAAAGCTGCAAGAACTAGCTGGAGAAGTTCGTTGTCATGACTTTCTGAGACTCGAAGTTATCTGGGTCGGTGGGACTTACCTGCTGACAGTGAAAGATGACTGAAATGTTATCCCTCTACAAAGCAAAATAATAATAATAATTGGAAGAAAAAAAAATTGAACATGGGTAATTTATTATATTTGTATCATCAGTGTTTAATTTTCACGACAAGTGCACTAAGCAGCCAAAACAAAATTTATGGACATATATAGTCCCACTGAAATTGAGAATTTAGGGATAGTGACTTCCTTTCGTTTTTCAATTTGTCAGGGGCCTGGCTCGGTTCACCATGGTTCTCACATGCATACTGTCCTTATATCATTCATTATTTCTCTTCTTTGTCCTCTTCGAAGTTTGAAACACAATGACAATGCTTAGTTATATGCTTCAGGTGAATGTTGGAGTTCAATTCTAACTCCCTACCAGAGCCAGAGTGGGTGTTTGAAATAGTTTTTGAATAATAACTTTTACTATTTATGAGGTAAGCATATAAGAGGAGTTTTGTTTCAACTTACGGAAAAATGGATTTTGAAACCTTGATTTGAGTATTACACATCCAAACACTCACCAATTCAGTAATGTCATTTTAAGGTTTGTTTAGATCACGATTAGAGTCTTTAAAAATATTTATTTACATAAATCGATAAAACTTCTCTCACATAACGTAAATCACAATTAAAAAGTTCCTTTTTAAAGGCTTTAATTACTATTCCAAACAAACACATAATATCAGTAAACTATTCTTATTCTTTCAGCGTTCAACTTTTTTTTTGGGGTTCTCTCTTCAGCCAATGTTTTTCCTCTTTCGGAAAGGTTTGTGCTTGTTTGGCTATGTCGTGGCCAAAAAGAAGAAACACGCAGAGACATGTGTTTGTCTGTGTCCAATGTTAGAGCTAATTTCGCTCCCTTAAGGAGTCATGTTAATAGAGTGATCTACAATTTCAGACTGCAGGATTTAAATCAAGCAAGCCATCCCTTCAAGAAAAGCAACATTAAACTTCTTTTGATGGTTAGGTTAGAGTTTTCCAAAACATCACCTAGAAGAAAGGGGAAAAAAATATCTATAGAAATTGGCAAACATAGCTCCCTGCTCTAGTTGGAACTTAAAGACAATTGAATTTCAATTTGATGCGAGTATGCAGCAATCAAAGCTAGCAAAAGCACAGCTTATGTGCTATTTATAATATGCAGTTAACTAGTTTGCTTTGTAGAGCTCAACCTGCAAATCCGTTTTAGTTATTGGCATAATAATGTTAACTTCATTCTCCAAAGCGGATAATGGCATGGGTTGCGCTGTCCCCTTCAGATCGAGACTGACTAAAGTAATTAAACCTTAAAATATGTGATTTTTTTTACTTTGCGTTTACGTTATACAAAAAAAAATTTTGGCCAAGAAAAAGCTAGATATTTGTGTCTATCCTTGAGGTTCGATTTGACACTCCTCCTACCGTTTCCTTTTTGTTTCAGTTCAGGAAAGAGATATTCCCTCCGTCCTCCCCAATCTGATAACTTTTGTTTATTTACATATAGAAGGACAGACAAGTTCCTATTACAAATTAGGATAAGTTCCTTTTACCTCTACCCTATCAAAACTCTTAAAGAGACATTAAAAAAACAGAAACAACATTTACAAGCCATTCATCTGTTATTGCAATGCGACACTACAGTTACTTGTGGATCCTAATGATGATTCTGAGGTTTAATAATTTGCTTTGTTGGAGGAGGATATATATGAACCAGTTGAATACTAAGTTTTGTCCCTCTTACAAATCTTGAGATTCTGACGTAGACTCTGATTTATTTCTGGTCATCAGCGTCTGCTGTGGCCTGCACTTGAGCTGCATACTGTAAGTTCCACAAGATCGTATCTATGAATCCCTTTGTCCTCTTGTTATGGGTCCAACAAGTGATTCAAGCAATATGAATTCAAAGTTATAAACATCATCCTCAAATGATGCCCTTTGGCTGCAAGACAAATGGGTAGAATGGTTGGTTTCTCATTGATCAACGACAAAGATATAACCAGAGTAGCCAGTATATCATTGAAGGCAAAGAAAAAGCTTCAATGCTGGATGCAGGACATGCTAAAGGAGATCGCAGAGAACAAAAATGTTGGAAACCCTCCGCTGCCTTGCCCAACGATACTAAGATAGACCGGTACCTCTTCAATTCTCTCTTCACCACATAAGATTTTTTTCATGTTGGAGTTATAAGACAAATTAAAATGGATGTGTCAAATGGAACACAAAGTCCTACGTTGGGAGTGAAAGAATACAAGTGTATATACGAGTTTGAGTGAGTAAATGGGCCAAAAAGAAAAGCAGGCTCCCATACATAACAAGAGCTACTATGAGGTACCGTAAATCGTGTGAAAATTCGGCAATTTATCTCGCATTTAAATTTATCAATTTAGTTTAAAAAATGAAGTGGATGATAAATTTGAGAATAGTGTGAATGCTGTATAAAATAAAGGATAAGTAGGAGCTATGAAGGTTGAGATTGGATAATCTGGTCAAAGTTGGTCAGAATATAGTAGTACTGCGGAACTATTATAATATAGCGTGAGAAGACAATAATTGAGGAGGCTAGAGACAAATGAAATGAAGAAGGGGGCTGTTTAATTGGACTGAGGTAACCACTAACTGACAAGAAAGAATTAGGAAGCGATTGGGTGTGGACAGTTTGTGTTCATGTGACCAATAGCCCATCACAGCTTGGGACGTGCCAACTAATTAGCTGTTGAATTGATTCCTTGAAAGCTACATTCTTATATCGGGCCTGTCATTTCATGAAGGGCGTGTTTGGTTACTTTGTTTGATTTGGTTCAAGAGGACATGAGAGGAGAAACCGTAACTAATTTATCATTTTATCCTTATATTGTTTGTTTATATTTTTTACTTATAGAAATTATTTAAATTAGTTTACACCTCAATATAAATTACATAATTTATGAAAATTCACTCGCATTTCAACATATTGTTAATATGTATATAGAAACTTATATAATGATATTTTTATCTCTTATTGATATAATAATATAATTTCAAAAATCAAATTAACAAACTTTATGGTTGAAGCACTAAGCCAATCAATATATTATTTTTGGGGGGCATTATTAACATTGTTCGGTTTTTACTGACACTTCATATATCAGCATCAGGTAATCAAACTTGAACTGCAAAAAATAAAAAATAAAAAATCCTAAATATGAATCACCTTATATGTTAATTGTTAGTTCTTGTATTTTGATGATCACAACTTCTAAGCTATTGAATTAAAGTAATCCAATTGTTTCATACCCAAGCAAAGATCATCTGATAAACTGATAAAAGTGTTTCAGGGTAGGTTGCTCGAGTAAAGCATTTTGAATACTCGAGCAATAACGGATGCAAGGCAAAATCATATCTTCAGGGAAGCCTTGCTCGAGCAGACTATATAGTCATGCTCGAGCAACATCAGGTTCATGGGAAATCTTTCTGGCGTCTTACTCAAGCACACTTCGCCAGATTGCCCGAGCATCATCGAGTAATGGTTCTGTGAAGACTTTGGAGGTTTGCCCGAGCAAGAGTCTCAGCTTGCTCGAGTAACATCGACCTGAGCAAAGAAACACCAAGCAAGAGCAGCCATACTCGAGCAAGATGTGAAAGCATGCTCGAGCAAAGTCGAGTAACCCGTGTTCTTTCTTGTGCACAGCCCTTACTCGAGCAAGGAATAAAAGCATCTTGAGCAGCATGCTCAAGCAAGCATAAAGAGGTTGCTCAAGCAAAGTCGAGCAACGTGTATTTTCATCATTGTATAAGCCTTGCCCGAGCAAAGTCTGATAGTTTGCTCGAGCACCAACGATGGGCATGCTCGAGCATAGGATTTGGCTTGCTTGAGCATTATCGATCAATGTGCTTTTCAAAGTCTTTTAAAGAGCTCTACCCAAGCATGATAAAATCATGCTCGAGCATCATGCTTGAGCAAAGGGAATTTCCATGCTCGAGCATCAGCGATTGAGATCATCTTGCTCGAGCAAAAATGAATTACTGCTCGAGCAAAGTCATCCCTGTGTTTTGAAATCTCCGACACTGTAAATCTTGAATCCTGTTAGATCATTTTATTACTTCAGATTATTACACATTACTATTACCAAATGCTTTTAACGAGTTTGCTTGTGAGTTTCAAATTATTTGAACATGGATTAACAATAGATTTGAATAAAGCAAGTCGTGTGTCAGAAGCATTCAATGCAGCTACCTAAACCGGTGATAATCTCGGAAACCAATACTCTGATCAAAGTAAAGCTACCACTGATATTCCGACTGCGCATTGAATGCCATTTCACAACGGGCAAAACAAAAGGAATGAAGAAGAGAATGTCATCACCGCAGAATCCACCTGGAATATTCAAACGACGAAAATCTCACCAGAAGCCTCATCTGTCTAACGGACACATTCAAGACTCTCAACGGCTATTCTTCAAGCTTCGTCAACGGCCATTAATTTCAACTTCTATAAATAGTCGAAGCATTGAATTCGTCAACTACCGAAACGATGTGCATTCAATTCGACTTTATAGCAAATCGTTGTTTCAATTGTTTCATTAATATCTTCGGATATTCTTTTGTACTTCAGTGTTCATATGTAATCTACTCGTGAGGAGTTATTAAACACTTATTCATTTCACTTAGAGATTAAATCTTGAGGTTAAGGAACCTTAAGTGTGGGTGTATCAATTACAACTTATAAGGGGAAGTGAGTCCGAGTGAAGGGATCATCTTCGTTTACAGAGTGTGTAATTGTTCGAAAGTTTGAAAAGTCAGTGAAATCCCAAGGTGTGTTTGGGGACTAGATGTAGGTCGAAAAGTTAGACCGAACCAGTATAAATCGTTTTGTGTCTCTTCTCATTCTCTATCTCTGTTTAATTACGTTTGTGCGAAAAAATTTAAGATCGCCTATTCACCCCCTAGGTGATATTCCATCTTCATTAACAATAATATTTTCTAATTTTACCCTTATTTATTTCTTATTGGAAAGAGATAAAGAGGATATAAATGTGAAAATAATTTGTAAATACTGATAGAGAGAAATAACTTTAATAAAGGTAAAATAGAAAAACCACAAGTATATTTAATGACTTAACTAACAATTCTTAGTATATAATATGTGTATTGTGCTCAAATATATATGATATAATATCATGAGGGATGAGGCTAGTTAAAAGGATTTTTTTTTTTATATTCTAAATGAGTAGATATCATCAATTCACTTTATCTTTTAAATTTATAATTTTTTCAAACATACAAATGTTAAGGAAGTTTCCATGAAAAGTTATATACGATAGAAATAATTAAAGATATTATTTTAAAAAACAATAGATTTTTATAAATAATTGACTTAAATAATTTTTTAAATATAAATAAATTAATTCTTAGTCTTTTTAATGTGTGTTTGGGGGTGGAGTTATTGATTGTCTTAGCAACCATTGTTGTTCTAAAAGTCACGGTTGACTTTCAGGTTTTCTATTTCCCTTTTTCAGAAACGATCCTTAGAGTTGAATTTAGGGTTTAAGTTTTCTTAGAATCCCTTATCTCATTTTCTTTTTAAAATTTTATCTCCGCCCTTAGATTTTTTTTTTTTTAAAAAAAAACATGCGGTTCAAATTTTATATTTTATAAAACAGTTATTTTAAGTATAAATAAATAAATTTAAATGTAAAAAATCCGATTTACACAAATTAGAATTGCAATGCAAACAAAATTTTTAAGAAAATTAAATTATAAAGTATTATAATAATAGTTATGAAGAATATTAAATCTAAACCATTTATTTTTTAATCTAAGAGTAAAGATGAGATTCTAAAAAGAAAAGTAGAAAGAGGATTACAAGAGAATTCAATAGTTCTTAGACAATCACTCACTTTTGCCATTTTCTTTATCATAGCAAATAAGAGTCCAGTTTTTCCTTATTTTAATTTGCAAGATATTGGCTTTGGATATTTGTTTCATCTTTATATTATTTTTTTCCCAAATAAAAGTGCTCATGAAACGCATAGAAACTAGATAGCTAATGGAAGTCTAAACCCAAAGTATTTTAAGATAATGCCCCCCGTACTCTACTGGATGGTCTTTGTGTTTTGATTTGGGTGCCACCCTGCTTTGTTGGTCACCTGGTCTTCCTTCTCTTGTTTTGTTGAGGCTATTTTTTGTCAGTCTTGTAGTTGTATTTTGCTTTTCTCACTATTAAAAAAAGGTTTTAAGATGCCTCATTTAAACCGGATTATAGAGGATCAGATCTAGAAAGTATGACCGGTGGCAGTTTCATAAATATAAAGAACTTTTTAAACTAGATTATAGAGGATCCGGTCTAAAAAGTATGATCGGTGGCAGTTTCATAAATATAAAGAATACTTTTTAGACCGGATTATAGTGAATCCAGTCTTAAAAGTATGATCGGTGACAGTTTTGTAAATTTAAATAACATTTTAGACCGGATATTAATAATAACCGGTCTTAAAGATAAATGAAAAAAAAATCACTTTTAAGACCGATTGTTAAAACTAACTGGTCTAAAAAGTTAATTTTTAAGACCTCATTTTATTTATATCCAGTCTAATAGATTGTTAATGAAAAATCAAAAGCGAATTGTATTTTTTCCTTTTCTCGGTCATTCTCCAAATCTTTCCCTTCTCTCATTAGTCTCTGCAAATTCCTTCCCCTTTAATTTTTCTCTTCTCCTTGTGGCCACCACTCTAATTCTTTTCCTTCTACAATCTTCCATAAGTTCGACTTCGACGATAAGAACAATGAACAAAACATCCACTCTTCCTACATTCGTGCCTGATCCACTCTGGTAGTTCTTCTTGGGTGGTACTCTTGTTGTTCCTGGCTTGAAGAAACTCCTGATTTTCTGGCTAGGATGACCATCACCGTCATTTGTTGTAGCCCCGAGAAGATCCGAGACAAAATCTGTTGTGAAGACGATGGTGCTATTAAGAGCATTGAAATCATCGAGTCCCCCAAAAAGCCTGACGTTGGCGACAAGAAGAAAGACGACGATAAGCCTAAGTCCGATGACGACAAGCCCGAGCAATTCCTGCTCAGATCTGGACTTTATGTCCGATGACGACACACCCGCGCGATTCCTATTCAAATTTGGACTTCGATTTTGGTTGCTTGAAGCTTTGCCAGCACCAACGAGAATATCCTGCTCAGATTTGGTTGCTTGAACCTTGTGAGTTTTTTGTAGATCTGGACTTCGATTTCACTTCTGCTTTTATATTCATTCTAATTCGATTTCTGTGGTGAATGATTTTTGTTTCTTGTTATTGTTTCTAATTTCTAGGGTTTGTATTCATCTTTTTATTTTACTTGTTGGTGTTGCTTCCTCTTTGCTCTTCGGTCTTTGTTGCTGATGGAGGCACATTTAGATACGTTGCGGATCCAAATCTGGTTCAAAACCCCTTTCATGAGGAATTTCGATTCCCAAACCAGGTTGTTTGGTTTGAGTTTGTTTTTTTTTTTGAAACATTTTTAAGATCAGATGTTTTGCTTATCCGGTCTAAAAACAATTTTTTTAAGATTAGATGCACATCCGGACTTTTAAGACCCCCTGTAATAAGAGTTGTTCCAAATCCGGTCTAAGATGACGTTTTTTATCCGGTCTTAACATCATTTTTTGTACCAGTGTCTATAATAAATTATACTTCCAATTCAAAAAATGAGGAAGATAATGTGTTTATAACAAGTCATTTCATACTTTAATTACGGGTATCTAAAAAATATTAAACATTTCCTAATTTTGTAACATGTCCTGTAAATAGAAACAAATCAATGAATCACACCTTCAAATTTTAGGAAAAATCTCATTGAAAACCTTTTAAAATATCCACATGTTGAAGTAGGCCTCTAAATATGATAAATTCTAATTCACGTTAAATAACCCAATTCAGAATTTTATAATTAAACGATTTTATCTATATGCCCTGTCTTGCCACTCTGTTGCTTTGTCTCTCATTCTTCTACCTCCAGTCTTGTGCCAATCAAATATTTTGTGCTCCCCGGTCCCCCCAACATCACGTCTTTTGTTCATCATACTTTTTCTTCAAACCCATTCAATGTCTTCTTGATTTCACGCCGATCTGAAAGAGGTGCTCAATAATAAAAGCACTGAAACCGAAATTTATTGTAAGTGAATGAATTTATCAACTTAAGTGAAGAAAAGGTAGAGTTATAATCATTATGTGAGCTTCATTGAAATCCCCGGTCATGGAATTTTAATCCATTAAAAGAAAAAAGTGGGGCTTCATGCTAACAAGTCAAGAAGCGGCTGCCAAAAGAGGTTGCGGCTACTTGCAATGATGTAGGAACCCATCTGCATTGTCAAACATGAATATAAATGAATGATCATTTGTTTCACTTCAATTAATTAAATTTTAGATTTTTCTCTTAGGATTGGTCATTCGATCTTCAGTCGTTTTGATTCATACACATAGTAAGATATATAAATGACACTCTGATTTTGAATATCTGAAATACAACATAATTAAAACTTGAATCGGAGATATAATGAGATCAAGATAAGACTTAAAGTGGAAGAGGAGAGAAGACAGATGAAGAGAATCTTTGAATGAGACAGAAAGAATAAGAGGGCATATAGGTAAAATTACTCAAATATAAAATCCTAAATTAAGCTATCTGGCATGACTACAAATATGTTAAATTTAGAAGTCTAATTTAGAATTTGGGTATTTCAAATGACTTTCAATGAGATTTTCCCAAAATTTTATCCTATTAGAAAGATATACAGTCTTGTAACAAATTAATTTTCGTTAACATATTTTTAACTCCATTCCATAGGCGTGCAGTTACTAAACAGTAGGTATTTATATTTTGAAAAAAAAAATCCTATTCATATTTGGACTCAAAATATACTTTCTGCCAACAAGCTTTTAGAGCTCGTTGGAATCAAAGAAAATTGAAAATGGATGAAATAGAAAGGAGTGGAAAATATTTTGCTACAAAGGTGTTCGGTTGATATTAGAAAAGAAAATGAGTTTATATGAAATTTTTTGTTTGGTTAGAAGAAAAAGAGATAGGAAAACGTTCTAAAATACATTTTTGCCCCTCTTTTAAAAATTTTATTTAAAGGCCTTTATTAAAAAAATTATTTTAAAGCCCGTGTTTTCACTTTATCCTCCCTAACCTAGCAATATGCACTCCATGGTCATAAATCACTTAATAATTCCCCTATAACCACAACTTGACCATCATAGGATGCATATTGTAAAAAGTGGAAGGAACAACTTTGTTTGCCTTGTTCTTTCACGATGCAACAGAGCAATCAACCATTACATACCCATTACCTACACGTGGTCACAACCACTCTCTGTGGTCTTATTTTACTCACGGGTACGCCATGGTTATGAGATGATTATTTAACTTTACTCTTACCCGTTGCGCAATTATCAACCGCACATGGTCAACACCACTTTCCTTATGTGGCAAATCACAGATTTAAGTACGTTTAACACATTGGTACTTTAAGGTCAACCAATATTTCATCAAATTTTTCTCCACCATGGAGTTCCCACCACCTCCATCTACTCAAATTTCTAATGGGATCTCGGTTTTCATAGATCTGAAAGTTCAATAAAATAAAATTTAATATTCTTAATATTTGTCATACCTTTCTCTCTTGTTCTCTTACTCACACACCAAGACTCCCCCCCCCTTTTGTGTTTTTCTCTCTTCAATTTTTTTATTATTAATTTCTCTCCCAATCCGTTCAACTTCTTCTGCTCCCAAAATTGGCATGTACTTAATCAGCGATAATGGGTACATCACATTCAACACAAACAAGAACGTGACAACCACAACGATGGAGAAGAAGGAACCCATTTATTCTTCAGCATTGATTAGATGCCGCATCATAGCCAGAAAAAGCCGCTCGCCCTTTCTTTTCTTCAACTCCTTCATTTTCTCCAGATTCCACTATGTGAATTGCCCTTAGGTCCTTCACCTCTTTACATTAAATCCACCATCACATCAAGAGTGTTTGGGTTTTTTGCCATTTTCTTTACACACTAGAAAAGAAAATGGGCCTGTTTGAAAAGAGCTACTTTAGCTTAAAAACCAGAAAAAAAGTAGCAGTAGGAAAAAAAAGCCAGAAGTGGAATGTCTGAGTTGAGCTTTCAGTTCATTGGTTTTTTTAAACTCCTAAAAGTCAGTTAAGGAAAAAGCTCAACAGGGTAGTTTTATCCAAGAAGTTCTCAGCTTTTTAATGTGGGCTTCGCCACTTCTACCACCATCAACCAAAAACAAATCATATTTATAAGGGAGAATCCCATATAAAGACAATTGAAATAGGAAAATCCCATATAAGAGCTGGTAAACTCTATAAATCTTAAATTAGGTTAATGACCCAATCTAAAATATTTAAGTATTGGTTATTTTCCAATAATAACCCTAACATATGGTTCAAAGAAAAGAGGAAAGGAAAAGCCAAAAGAAGTCGGATGTCTGTAGCCCTCGCTACCATCGTTGCTCTCTCTCGTGTGTCTTGTGAAGCATAAAAAACACCATGAGAAGTCGCCACTATCGCCGCGATAAAAAGTAGTCACTTTCACCATCATTAAAAGCCATTGCCTTAATCTCATAGGGAAAATTCGTCTGGGAACATACCTTTCAATTGGAAAATTTTGAGTAATCGTTTTTGCATAATCTCACATGCCGGAGATAATCGTTTACAGGCCTTTCAAGCCTAACTTAGGCCTCGTTTGGATCAAAGAAAAGGTGGGACTGGAAATGAATAGAAATAAAAAGAATGGAATGAAATGGAAAGGAAAATATTTTCCCTCAATGTGTTTGGTTGGCACTAGAAAAGAAAATGGGTTGATAGGAAAATTTTTGTTTGGTTGGAAGAAAATAAGATAGGAAAATGACGCAAAATACCATTTCACACTTAAATATAAAATATTATTTTAAACCACACAACACCAATGCCTTTTCGATCCTTCCTTCCTTCTTTCTTCTTCCTTCGTCCTTCATCCTTCAGAGGGGGAGAGAGAGAAAGGTGAACCAAATCTCAGGCTCCGATCCGATCTTCTCCATGTGTCGTGATTCTTGACCTCCGCCGTCGACGAAAGAAGAAAGACGTGCCTTGGGCATTCTCAAAATGCCTAAGGCATTAATGCCTTAGGCATTCCGTGATGCCTAAGGCATTAATGCAAATGCCTTTAGGCATTTGGAGAATGCCCAGGGCATTAATGCCTTAGGCATTTTGAATGCCTAAGACATTCTCAAAATGCCTTGCAAATTCACAAGGCATTCTCGAGAATGCCTTCCCACGTGCACTTTTTTTTTTCTTCTTCTTCCTTCACCCTTCAAGCTCTTCTTCCTTCACGTCATCTCTTCTTATTCTTCCAATTTTTCCTTCTAATCTCTAATCTCTCATATCGAAAAATTCAGTATTTTTCCTAATTCACCTTTGCGAATCGGCAATCATAGCAAATGGATGAATCCTGGTTCACCTCTGCGTCTGAAATTAGCTACAGTAACGGCAACACAAGGTTTAGCGAGAGTTGCCCCGCCAGATAGCAAAAGACACACCAGAAACTCACAACGCAGGGAGAGCCTAATCCAGTAAATTTTATTCTCTTCTTTGCGGATTCAAGACACAAGAAGCTCGCAAGGGTAAGTTTGTCTTTCTTGATTTTCCGTAGTCGCCGGAAAATGGTTCCCACCAATTTTGGTGGGAACCCATTTTCCCATGTATAAGGGAAAATTGCCCAACCGCCGGAAAATGCGAACCAAACAGCCGCGCACAATGAAAAATACTCATTTTCCTTTTCCTTCCCCCAATTTTCCGCGATCCAAATGGGCCCTTATGTTATGACTCGTCAATTACTCAATCAGAAATTTTTTAGTGATCATCATACCATCTGGGAACATACTAGATTATTGTAAGAGATTGTATCGGCTGGTAAATGATTATTGTTCCAGTAATCTCACACGTTATGAGAATTTTCAGTCATTTTTGCTGATGGAAAGGCTTGTAAACGATGAGCAAATATGACGCGTCGATCATAAGGAAAATTCTCCCTTCTATCCCATCGGTACAATCTCCCTTTGCTTATCGTTCTCTTCATAATGGTTTAATCCTGAGATTGTGACATGAATTTCCGGAATTCCACAGGAACGAATCATTTTATTCATGTTTTTTGGGAAAAATTGTTTACCAATTATATCATGGAATGTATAATTTTCAGTGGCACAGACATGGACTTCTGGCTTTTCTATTCCCTTTTCTTTGGATCATGAGTTAGGGGGTGTTATTGAAAAATAACCAATTATATCAACCGTCTTTATATTGGATTCTCCTTATTTATAACTTCACTATTTTTTTCTACCAAACTTCTAAAAAAGTCAAATGAAAAATAAATCACTGCTCCCACAACTAATTCAAATAAAGCAAACTGTGGCCGCAGTGGGAAATTGCATTTTCCCATTCTCACCCCGATTTTCCTCCATCCAAACCGACCCTTATTATTATTCTGTTCAAGCGTGCGGTTAGTGCGGACACATGCCCCCTCAATTATGAACGATTGAACTTACAACGCGACGGTATAAGCGAGTGGAGTTCAAGCACTGGGGCCCAAATTGATAGGCCAATCAGAACGCCCAATCCACAAAGTTATCATGAAAGGGACGACATGACACGCGCCGATTGAGGAGAGACAGGAAAGGAAGAGTCAACTGTTCGAGAGCGCAACGAGGTTGTTACTGACCAATGAAAGGAAAGCACGTGTTGAGGTCGGGTAGAGAAAAGCGGATTCCACTTGAAGCAGGAGAGGGGGGAGAGAGAATAGAGAATATGGTGTCGCTGTCAGGAAGCCACGTACCCCTTCTCTTTCCAGGAGTGCTGGACACTCTCGCGTCTCTCATTGGCTCCGCCGTGGGACCAATCACAGGCCTCGATTTACGCCTCCCAGATACGCCACTTTTTTCACAGAGGGCCCCACGTAAATTAAAATCCATCCAATCACATCCTTATACTGTTTTCTGTTGCCCTAGACACGTGTTGGTTCTTCACCCAGCCACCGTGCTGCCGTTATCATTATCGTTTCCTCTCTCTCCCCCATCCCTTCTCTCGGCAACATAGTGAAACAAGCGACTTCGGCTCACCCTCCCCAGAGATCCACAACCCCAGATTAGGAACTCCCGAAGGTTGATGGACGGTGGAGATGTTTGGAACCGCATAGCCGCACGTGCCACCGGGGATCCTGCTCGCGATAAAACCGTAGTTAACAGAATAATGCTCAGATTCCGTCCGATCGCGCCGAAACCGGTCGACGGAGGTTCTGCCTCCGGACTCACGGCGCCGGACAACACGAGTAAGGTGTTGCTTTCGGCCAAGAGAGCGAAGCGGAAGTACGTTAGGGTTCGGCGGAACAGTGGATATGGGAGAAAGGATAATAATAATAGATCTTGTGAGAGATCTGAGATGCGAGATGGTCCGGAGAACGCGGTTGTGACTCTTCAGTTGATGCCGGAGAAGAGTGAGCCGTCGGAAGGCTCAATCACCGGGAGCTCATGGTGTAAGAACGTTGATCTGGACATGACAGTGGAAAAACTCGAGATCCCAAGAAATCCCGAACCGGCGAGGCTGTGGACAACCCCGGGCCCGGTGAACGGCGGGCAGAGGGTGGTGGAGTCGTTGGTGACGGTGGAGAGCGTGGGGGGCACGTGCGCGAACGTAGGAGGGTTAGGTGGTACGGACGTTGAGAAGGTGAATAATCTGGAGAGGGACACGTGTCCAGGGTTCATATCAGACGGTACGGGCAAGGTTGGATGGGTGAACGAGGCGTACAGGAGGATGGTGAGCGGGAATGAGGAGGGAGTGTCGGCGGAGGAGGTGGTGGTGAGGTTGAAGGTGAAGGATAACGTGATCTATTCATACCAGGCATTTACGTGCAGGGTGAGATTACAGTATACGTGGCAGAAGGAGAAGTGGACGAAGATGGTGCCGTGTGATGTGTGGAAATTGGACTGTGGGGGCTTTGCATGGAGGCTAGACATCACGGCCGCCCTCAGCTTAGGCCTCTGAGAAACCAGAATTCAGAAGGAAAGAGATGAATTAGAGTGCTGGAGCCTATGCATCAGGTATTACTTTTTTATATATATGTTTGAAAATGATAACTAATATAGCTAACTGTCCTCTGCTTATTCGCTAGGGGTGGGATGGGAAGTGAGAGAGAGAGAAGGAGAGAGAGGACAAGAGCTAGGAATTGGGAGGAACAACCATACTGGCAATTATCTTACCGATAAAGTACTGTACTGTTCCTCTCTGAGGCTTGATGGATGGACTATTATCTGTATATAGTTATATCTCCCACTCCAGCTTAAGTACTGAGTATGTAATATATATTGCCACTGATACTCCATAGGGGCTAAATAAACTGTGGGAGTTACCTATATGCTTAATCTAATAATATTAAATAAAATGTATGTATTAGTATGCTCAAATACTACTATTCCTATTCCTATTATACGAGTACATAATAGAGAGAAAGAGAGAGGGGGAAAAGGGGAGGTGAGAGAACGAGCTGCCGGGGCTCTAGAGTTTTGGGGCAAGAGGCTGGAGAGGGTTGGGGCTGAAAGAGGGGAGCAAGAGTAGGTGTTTTGGTAGCAAGTTCGAAGGGGCTATTTATTTGGGTGGGTAGGGGGGTCGACATTTGCTGTTAAGATCAAATAGCTATAAAGGTATAAACTTTAATAATGAATTGATGGAGGGGTAATGGAAAGAATAATAAAGATGATGATAATGCAGAGGAGGGGGGGACACAATTTCGGATGGGAGAAATTAAAGGCCTCGGTAGGTATCACCAAGAAAACTATAAAGTGGGGTCTTCTTATATAGAAGATGAAACGAAAGAAATTGTCTGGTGGGTTTAATTAGCAGGCTAGTTTCTGGTTATATATGTAATATATATGTAAAATAAACAATTATCTTAGAATGAGCTTGAAAGAGTCTCGTGTCTACACGTAACTAGGTCATCATATATTGCGCATCCAGTGCGAAACTTGGAAAGCGTCGGGAAAATGGGGGAATCCTTTATTCTTATCTATTATTTTATGCTATAAATGTGCTTAATGGAATCCGTTCATATGCAAGTTTTTTTCAAAAAAAATAAAATAAACAGGATAAATGAATCACATTATTCATCACAAATAAACCGTACATGCTTACTCAAGTATTTATTTATAAGAGTTAAATAGCAAATTTGCCTCGGAAGTTTTCGTTGAGGAGTAATGTTATCTAAAAAATTTTTTTATCTTAATATTGCTTCAGAAATTTCAAAACATAATAATGTTATTCATTTTGCGTTAAAAAGTAAACGGTCAATATTAATTTTTTTAGGGTTAACATTAGTTTTTTAACAAAATAGGAAAACATTGATATGTTTTAAAACTTGTGTAGCAACATTAGGACAAGAAAATTTTTTAAGACAACATTCCTTTAAGTCTATACTTACTTCTGAAATTTATAATTATGTTTACTTATTATGATAAATTAAACCGAGAACAAAATAGGCTCTAAAATGAAGATGTTTTGAAAGAAATGATTGCGACTAATTTGTTGAGTAAATTTGGTCTACTGCAAAAAGATGTTATTTGGTTATACTACTAGTATATATGCAATAGTTTTTAAGCCTAGCGTAAGATCCATTTAATTATATGATTTGAAAAAAGGGGATCATTTCTGACTATTTTCTTCAAGAAGATGAAACTAGGTTGGATCATCATTGTTAGTAATATATGAACGGGGATTGGCACCAGAATAAGAAATGGATAAACCCCACCCCCCGGGGTACGTGGCACGGATGTAACATCTAATAAGGGACAGTGACACAAGAAATCTCAGCGGAGATACGCTTATCTATAAAACTGCAACGTGTCTTGTATGGGACATCCATTAATATTAATATTGGATGTAAATACATCTTATTCTTTGGCCCTCACACGCGTGAGAATCACGCCACACGATTCTCAGTAAAGACAGCCCTCTGAGTGGGTCGTGAACTTCACAACTTTGGTCTCGAGTGGTGGCCTCACCACCAATTCCATATCGAATAGAATCCAACCACATGTGATTATTCTGGAAACTCCCCCAGTCCCACCCCCAATTCATTCCACAGTCCTCAGTAGTCCTTTGTGGAACAACCCACGTGTCCCATGCTTTCGGCAGTGCTGGACACCTCCTCGTTTGTTATTGGTCCTTGGGTGGGACCGGATCTGCGTACTCCTTTGTGCCGGGTACATCTCTTTATCGCTGGCCAACTCCTATCTCTCGAATAGAATTGGACTTTCTCACTGGACACGTGTCCTTTCACTTCGCCTTTTTTCCCCCTCATCATCGCCCTCTTCCGTCTGGTTTGCTATCGGCCTTGACCCTCTCTCTCTCTCTCTCTCTCTCTCTCTCTGAGCCCTCAGCCAACAGAATAATTGCATCAGAACCTGCACACGCGCCCGCAGATTGAGAGGAGAGAGAAACATAAATCTGGATCCAACCATTAGTGCGCGCTAGGTGTGGGTGGGATGAATATGAATGGTGGCGAGGGATGGCGTTCCACGAGATGCGCCGCTGGTGGGCAGGATAAGACGATGGTCAATACGTTGATGCCGAGATTCCGACCCATCGCTCCAAAGCCGGCCGCCGGAGAGCCTCTGCTGGGTCGATCGCCGACGTTCAAGGATAACGGCATCATTTCTCTACGGAGACCCAAGAGAAAGTACGTTAGGGTTCGGAGGAATTGTAAGGAGTCTAATAAAGACAGGAAGCGTACTGTGGGAAAAGAAGAAGTAAAGAGCCGGTCGGCAACAACGCTGCAACTGTTGGAGGAGAATCGTGCGGAACAACAGGTGTCATCAAAAGGTGGAGCTTGGTGTAGCGCTAGTACTAGTGTGAATAGTCATACAGTCACAGTTACAGATAAGGAAGAAGAGGAAGCTCGTAACCCTTTTATTCGGCTGAACTTGATGAATAATGATGGTAAGGAAGCGTTAGGTCAGACGGCAGTGATGCCTCCGCGGAGGACAACGGTGGAAACGTGGGTAACGGTGGAGTACGTGAGTGAGACGTGCATGGAGGCGCTAGGTTTAGGGTGCACCGACACGGAGAAGTTAGCTAATCTGGGTGGGGACACGTGTCCAGGGTTCGTATCAGACGGTTTAAATAGAATTGTGTGGGTGAATAGAGCGTTTGGGAAGATGGTAATGAGCCGGAATAATGAGGAGGAGGCGCCAGAGATGGAGGTGAGATTAGTGATGAGAGGACCATTGGCGTACAGTTCTTTCACATGCCAGGTGAAAGTGCAGTACACGTGGGGGAAGGAGAAATGCTCGCAAATGGTTCCTTGTGATGCGTGGAGAATGGACGGTGGAGGATTTGCATGGAGGCTCGACGTAAAAGCTGCCCTTAGTTTGGGTCGCTAATTATGTTAAACCTGATCAATACTGCTTTCCAAGCAGAATCGTACAGGTATAACAAATATAATTAAGCAAGCTCAATATCAATGAATGCTTCTTATAGTATAAAGCAGAATGGTAGTGGATACACACACTGACACATACATATATATAGGAGTTAGGCAGGATGTCTCCATCCAGTATCCCGAAAGCTGCTTACCTATTTGCTTTCCATTCCTTAGAATTGTCAGCAGACTAGCCAATAGTTAGTGAGTGTTTGGCAAACATTCACAAGAGCTTTTTCTTCCAGCTGAGATAAAACTCCACTCACATCCGTATCTCGTAAATTGTAAAAAATATTCTTAAAAAGTTAATTGGGACACACACTCACATGACACACTGACCTATGTAGACCTATGTTTGATACGACATTGCTAATTTGCTGCTATTTCTAGCTTTTTGGGTAGGCCAATGATACCCTGCTAGTTTATTATACAAAATTGCTACAACTTCCTGTGGGCAGATTATAGGGTTAGTTGGAGAGAACTTCAGATGGCCTTGGGCTAATGTGAAGCAATCACATTTTGCCACAGCTGGGCCACATCCATCCTTCCTTGCATGATCTTATTAGCTAGGGTGAATGCATGCATGATTTAAATTGTGAACGATAGCTGTGTCTCATATTCAATCAATCCAATACAAACAGGAAAAAAAAGAAGCAGGTTACATGATATATAAAATAAATTAGGATTGCACTTAAAACAAGATTCATTGATCCTGTATAAAGTTAGCTTATCCTATAATTTAGTCAATACCATGGCTTGGTATTCGCTCCTCCGATTATCTATACACCTACTTGGACAGTCAATATTTCACCAAAAAAGTTTATTAGTAGAAATACAAAAACAGTCCAAAGACTGGAGCAAGGTTTCTAGTCTTAATTTGAAAGTGTGTTGTGGTTCGTTATTTGTTAGGCAATACAGGACATATATACACGCACTCATAGAGGCACACACGCATGCTTTATTACTTGTCATTGCTATCAGCATATGAGAGTAAAATCTATGACAAAGAAAAGCACGTAAAAGAATAACATATTCTGTTTAAGGATTACTAGAGGATAAACTTATTGTTTTAATAAGGGACATTGCATAAACAGTGAAGATCTGTGGCGTCAGATATTAATATGTCGGATGCATGATGGGACAAGTACAATATAAAATGAACACTTTTCTTAAAGGATTACATAAATAAATGCACCGAGTGTTAAAGGAACGAAGATTTAGTAAGATATCCAAAGATTTGGTATCTAACCATTGATTTAATTATGAGATCTTGAAATAAATATTAATTGTGATTATAATGAATAGTGCATGTTGATTTGATAAACCAACAACTTGGAGAAACCATGTTTACTTTACTTGGCCTGGAAGATTGGAAGCTTGGATGGGGAATATACTTGGAGTTGAACTATGGTCATAATTAGCATCAAATTAATATTGCTTGCTTTAAGTTGGGATTTATCTACTTAGCCCTACAAAAATTTGACAGGTGAAAATTTTTATACCGGCAATTCTGTTATGATGCACCAATAATAGCTTGCTTCAATATAATTCTGTTATTATAATAATGCATCGCCCCCCCTTTTTTTGGGTTCATTACATTTTAAAATGACCATAAGGTTCAAGTTATCTCGAAATGAATGTAGAGTTTTTTCCTATATATTTTTTTGGTACCCCTATGGATATTTTGTCCTATCATTATTATGCGAGATAGTCTCATATATAGCTTATTATTTAGTTTTTATCATAGCTTGTTAAAAACATCATTCTTACATTTAATCTTGAACTTTTGTTTTCTCTTAATTTTCTATGTTTTTACTTTTCATTTGAATTTGTTTATGCACATACTATGTCTCAAGTAATCTAATTTGAAAATCTAGTTCTGGTTTCTCGAAAAATTATATTGATAATTTGAGTGTGTGTGTGTGTATTAATGATTTGTTTATATTATATATCTCATAAGTCATAACTCCTCTTTTTTTTTTTTTTTTTTTTAGCCAACGAGCATCATAACTCACCTACCATGTTATGTCACGTGTATATCTTTATTTATATCTCATTACTTGTTAGATCAAGCTTTAGCCAATAAAGAAGTCATTGTCTTAGCGTCATTGTCAGTCTATACATGCAATATTGTGGACGAAGTATTTGCTTACGAATATGTGCGTGCGCATTTAATAGTTTACAGGAGTACTGTGTACACTTTTGTATTCATCTTCATGACGTGTTTAACGGTTAAAGTCAACTTTTGCTCCACTGTCCACTACTACCTTGTGATTGGCTGACTACTTACTTTTCCTCTTTTTAGCTGATAACTATATACCCTATGGAGCTTCTTTAAGGTATTTTTTTTTTGCCTGCAGTATCTTGTGGATTTGATAAATTAATGCTATTAAAATATGTTATGGAGTTCGTATACAAACTATACATATAATTGTTGCATAGTTTATTATTAATTATAAATGTGAAATTTGGTAGCTTCGTATGTATTGGACAAAAGATAAATTTGTTGAGGCTTGGTGAGGTAATAAATTTATTTATTATGCTCAAATAAAAAATGTACACCCAATTTAAAATATTATTATTGATAAATGATAAATATCAATATATAAAATTTATATGAAGACCTACTACTTATGAATAATAAATATCTTAACTCACATTTACTCAATATTATGTGATGTGAAACATCATAGTTAAACTTGTTTGTTAAAATATACAAGTACTGTATGGTTTTGAAGACTACATGTGACTTAAATTAAATCCTCAAATCAAAACACCAATAAAGGAGAGAATCCAACTTTGAGCTTGGGTAACTCTAATGGTGGAAGTTCAATGGATGACAAGAAGTTACCATAAGTTGATTATTCAGTAAAATATATGCTCAAAATTTCAGTTCGTGGTGTTTGCCCATGTGGTGTAAAATACTGTAAAAAGAGCCTATGAAATTTATAAGGGTTTTTGCAGTAATGGGGATATGAATCAAACTTTGTGCATCGTCCCATGGAAGGAGGGTGACAAGGTCTTACTGGAGACGTCTTTTTCAAGTAACAATGACATAATATAACAGGCTCTCTCTCTATACACACACATACACTTGTGTGTATTTATGTACATTTACATATGGCAGAAACTTCTCGATAATGATATCATGTGTGTAATTATTTTTACTCTTGGCACAAGGAGCTGTGATTCAAATTTTAAGATCCCTAGAATTTTATGAAAACTGTAATGCTTTGTTTCTTTTTTTTTTTGTGTTTTTTTTTTTGTTTTTTTGGGGGGGGGGGGGGGGCGCAATGAGATGGGAGAAAATGGAGGGAAGATAGAAGAGTGGATAGAAAATGTTGTCTCTATTTGTTTGAATGGATAGAAAGAGATAGAAAATTAAAGAAAATGTGATTGATTTACAATGGAAAATAAAGATCTATTGTATGGTGTGCTACAGGGAATAATTTTGTTTTTTTGGATCTCTTTAGAATCCCACAACTCTTGAATAGAAATCTTTAGGGACCCCCCCCCCCCCCAAGCTTTTTTCTTTCTATTCAGACAGGAAAAAGCTATTTATTTTCTTACTTTCTCCTATAGTTTTCTCTTCCCCACAGTACTTTTATCTCCAATCAAAAGTATGATAGATGACTACAATTAGTAAAAGTTCCAACAGTAACAAGATATTATCTGCTATACATGCATGATATTATTAAATAATGTAAGAGAATATTTGTATAATTTTTAATATAAATGTGAGTTTTGAAGTCTCTTGCTACTATTAGAGGTGGTCCTCCATCGCTTTAGGATAGATTCGAGAACACACACGCACTGGCCAATAAAATTTCGAGCAGTTTCTATATTGTTTATGAATGACATAGTGGAGACATTGTGGCAGTTTCTATTGCTAGTATACTTTTTAGTGGCTTTACTCTATTCGCGTTTATAAATATTGAGAATTCGTTTTTTTTTTCCTGATTTCAGATTCTAAAAATTTTGGTGGAAGGGGACGACCCAGACTCGTGTACTAAGAATCCACAAGTCAAGTGTACATATGTATACCTAATTTTTAGTATTTTCATCACTGCTTAATTACCACTTGGAATGAGCTCAAAGGTACGGGTGGGTTCACTGAAGTGGCGTATTAGACCAGCCTCAATAAAATATGTCTCAGAAAGTTTGCTGAGAAATCTGCGAGTATCAGTTTGTGGCAAATACACAATACTACTGATCCAAATGATGGTGAGGAGATCCTTATTCCAGGTCAAGTGTAGTACAATAACCTATGACACTTGCTTTGCTTTTTAAAGAACTCGAAGACGCTTTCAATTTACTGTATCATATCATATTGTATTGTATTGTGTTGCGTTTTGCCTCTTTCTGGTTACTATCAAAGGTTTACTGTTGAACCCTATCAGCTTCCTCTACTCTCCTCCATCGTATGGGTTTCTTGCTTTTTTCTTTGGGTTATTACTGTATCATATAGGACATGTTCCTGGGAAAACCTTTGATGCGGAGGGGGTTCAGGATATTTCTGATTCGATTATTCATATATCAAGTCTGCGGACTAGAGAGTAATTTTATCAAGTTGATTTCTCACACGTGTCTTACTTTGTCCCCGTGTGAGGGGGTGGATAGGTATACTTTAGGATAAAAGTACTATAGTTTGTCGTCTTCCCAAATGATTATTCCCCCTTTGGATTCTGCTGGTGATTTGCCATGTTTATCCATAGCAGCGTCACTGATACGTGTGAGTAGGTACATTCCTTGGCAAAAACAAGGGACAAGTTAATTAATAGACACGTAGACAATAGTTGTCCTTCTGTCGTTTTCATCAGAAAACTTTTCTCTCTCCAATGATCAGCTGACACTTGGATGAGTTTTCCATATGTCATGATTTTTTTCCCGATCTGATCCTCCTGACCTGTTTTGCCATGCGGAGATGCTT
This sequence comes from Acacia acuminata, assembly GCA_019022655.1. Lineage (NCBI taxonomy): Eukaryota > Viridiplantae > Streptophyta > Magnoliopsida > Fabales > Fabaceae > Acacia > Acacia acuminata. The sequence continues at coordinate 411,887 of JAFJYI010000292.1, forward strand.
AGTAACTTTGGGGTCATGCATCTATTACAACTTTATTTTAACTTTAGTCTATTCAAACTAGTAAATTTTAAGGATTTAAAATTTTGCTTATATTTTTTTGAAAAATTGGGATAAATCCCTATTACGACAGATGCTTGCTTGTGTGTTCTTAGAGCTTATTTACTGCATATGATGGATGCTAACTACATATGACAAATGTTTACTTACATACGGGCTCTTATTGTTTGTTATTGCGTGGCAGTTCTTAATTGCATATGTTCGATCCTAATTGTGCATGATGGATGCCTGTTTGAATATGGGTTCTTATTGCTTGTTATTGCATATGTTGGATGCCTACTTGCATATGGGTTCTTAGAGCTTGTTATTTGCACATGATAAATGCCTACTTGCATATGGGTTCTTATTGCATATAAGTGGTGCACAATTTTTTACTTGCATATGTTTTTTATTGCATTAGACCGAAGGTAGTTGCATATTGAGTTGTAATGCATATAATGAACAAATCGAATGTACAAATTTAAATTACCCACAGACAAATCCTCTATACATAATGAATGTTGCACACATTAAAGCAAATCATCCATAGGAATTACCCATAAACAAGTCACGTCTCCATCACAAAATGTCCCCATAATAAAGTGGTATATACAGCGTTGATGAACGATATATATTACTTGGCCTTCTTCTTTGAATACTTTTGTACCTGAATGCTCTGAATGAATGACCTTGTCTTGGCTTTTCCTACTTGAAGTCAATATTTGCCAAAATAGTCAAGCGAACATTTTCTAGCAGGTGAAAGCACACAAAGCAAACTTGAGAAATTTCTGTCGAACTTGACAGCACTCAAGTGCGCATTACAATGACAATCGAGATATGTCCCAAAATTCAGCTGCACAAAATCCAATACTGCTAAATCTCTCAACACATTTAGGGAATCTACAATCAAAATTCAGGCTCTAGTTAAACACACAGTCAGTGACTTGAGTCTAAAATGATTTAGGCCATATATAGCAAAATTGGTTATGCAGGCACATAATTCGGTAAGCACCCAAACAAAATGGGCTAGTACAGTAAGCAAGGTTGTTTCTCAGAATTATGCAATAGAGACTGAGTTAAGACCTCTCCAATTAATTTTTCAATAAGGCACTTCTGCCCAATTTTCTCTAATATATTCTTTTATCAACAGTCAAGCTTGAATCTCCCTTTACTTAGCGGCAGTGAAGTTTTTCAGATTGAATTTTATTTGATTCGATGTCAGTGAGATAGAGTACATATGGACAGAGGGCCAAGTCCAAATTAGCATGGGGCCATGGCAACATTTAAAGGTAGCCCAAAAAGTCTCATTTACAAATCCCACATGTATGAATCTCCAATCGATGTCAATTTAGCCGCAGGAAAAACATATCCGAGCCCATGTAAAGCACATTATCTTCAATTATAAATCTCTTTTGTGTCGTGTACCAAAAAAATAAGGAAAATTGCAGTGAGGTCTCAAATAAAAGAAAATACTACTTCAAAATCACCTGAAATCTTCAATTTGCTAGTAAATCTCATGGTACAATATAATCAAATTGTGAAAAGATTCAATTATCCTTAATGCAACAGAGAGGAAAAGGGGAAAGATTCAAGGGTTACACGTGGTTTTTTTAAAGTGCATCTAACACCATGTGTTTTTTTTTTTTGGTGTAAAAGTGGAGCAAAAATATTCATTGAACGTTAGTTTAACTTTTTCATATTTGTAAAGCTCGACATGGACGATGACCCAGCTAAATTTCATCCTAATTGGGAGAATCAAAGAAAATTACAGAAAAGGGCCAAGATAGGTTTGAAAATTACAGGAAGTCGGTAACTATGGCGAGGAGGCAGAGATGGGTGGCCCGATGGGTAAGATTGAGATTGGGAGAGAGAAGGGGAATTGGAGAGAATAACTGAACCGTAATTTTCAAAAGATTTATGTCATTTTCTGTAATTTTCTCAAGTTCTTTACTGCCAGTTAGGATGAAATTTATTGAGTCATCATCCATGTTAGCCTTCAAAATACAAAAAAGTTAAACTAACAATCAATGGGTATTTTTGTTCTACTTTATAACCACATAATCATTTTTGCACACACAAAAATTACTTGGTGTCAGATGCACTTTTCGGAAAACTATGTGTTTTTTTGCACTTTTACCCAAATTCAAACTCACCCTATTCTTTCCTTCTCTCTTGATAGAGCCTTGGTTTGTTGCCTTTTTGATTGCTATCGCATGTCGTCACCGTCAACAAATCGTTGTTGGCATCACTTGACTAAATGTAGCCGTGAAAGCAGATGTGGCCTCCCTTCCAGTGGCGGAGCTACATTAACGCCCACGTACGCACGTGCAGACACAAAGTTGAAAGAAGAGGCGAAATTGGTGAGGAATGAGGATGGGGAATCTGAATAGAGGCGATGGAAGGAGGAGGAAGAAGGGAAAGGCAAAGGATGATGGTGATGTTCTGGCAACGTGATTCCAACGGAGGTTGACGGTGGAACAAGAAGAAGGTCGATGATGGTGCTCTAAGATTTATTCCTCCTTTGTTCTCTCGCCGTTTGAAACTTCAGTGGTGAATCTCCAGCAGTGGTGAAAGTGAAACTCAGACCGATGGTGATGAAAAAATCGTCGCTCTCGTCTCCCTTATTCTCCAAAATCGACTCTCCTTTTTTTCCCCCAAATCTCTGCCAAAAATTGATCTAAAAGTCACAGCCCTTAGCTCTAAAAAATGTCGGCCCCTTTTGGAAGAAAGATCCCCAAAAATCTATTCACATTCGGCTTGCTTCAATCAGCAAAAGCACTTATTTCTATTCGGGACTGTGCTGTAATTTTCAGTAGATGGGGTCCTTTTCTGTCATTTTTTCTGATTCTATTTTGTTCTAAAAGTGATAGCGCATATTACAGATAAGGCCACTTTGTTTTCTGGCATAATTCCCAGCTGGCCACGCAGAAGTTCCTTTTAGTTTTGTAGAGCTATTGGTAACTTTTGAAACTGTGGATTTAGTAGGGGTGTTCATGGGCAGTGTTGGGCAGGGCGAGACCCTTGCCCGATGCTCCCCGCTCGAAAGATCAGGGCAAAGCAAAATGCAGCCCGGTGCCCGCCCCGCCCGATAGAAGCCCTAACATTTTTGGGCGGGGCAAAAATGGGGCGGGCAAGGCGGCCCTTACATGCCCACGATCGCCGAAGAGATCAAACCATGCCCGAAGTCCACATTAGGTAGGAGGAGCAAAGCAACATATCTTTCCGGATGAGCTTCACCTCATTGAATAGCAAGATCGCCGACGAGATCAAACCACCACTTCTCCTCCGTCCTTCTTCGCCAAAGTCGCAGATCGAAGGAGAGCAAAGAAATGAAGGTGTTCGTTCCCACTAGCTGACGGCATGTATCAATCGAAAGAATACAGTCCGGATCACCTGAGAGTTTGAACTAGAATCTAAGCGAGTTCTTTCACACCGCTGCAAATAGATCTGCGACCGGTGCATCAACTGTCTTGAGTTCAAGCTTCACCGGAGCAGTCGAGCCTTCACTGGAGCAGATCGACACCCCACCGGAGCAGATCGAGCTTCACTAGAGCTCCACCTATGTTCGGCTGTCGTTGAAGAAGAAGAAGAATCCGGTCCGTTCTCATCTGCGGTGCTGTGAAGAAGAAGAAGAGAAGGAAGTGAGATGAATGAGAAAGAAGAAGAAGCCGATAATGGAAATAAATATTATAACTAATGGGCAGGGCGGCATACCATGCCCGGTGCCCGCCCTGCTCGCAAAAATGCCCTACCTAGTTTGGGCTGCTTTTCCTTGGGCTGAGCTGGGCGATTTTTCAGTGGGCGTGGGCGGGTGGACAGGGCGCTGGGCATGATGAACACCCCTAGGATTTAGAATGTTTTTATAAAACTTTCGTTGTAATAGTTTAGTTAACTCTTGATTATTATTTTTTTATGTTAAGTAAAAGTTTTTTTTTTATATTCTTTTATTTTTTAATGCATTTAAAAATTTTCTTGAAAAAAAAAAAAAATTGGGGGCGCCGCTCCAAACCCCGAATTTCCCCATTAATTGTGCGGGCATAAAGAAAAAATCTTAGCTCCGCCACTGCTCCCTTCCAACCTGATTACTCTTCTTCTACAACTTTTTGTTCCATTTCAAAACTAAATTTGTTGCAGACATATGCTCCAAGTACATTGGCTTCTGCCCGGAATTTCTAGACTCTTAGATACACTGCAAGTTTGGATAATGGAAATCTCGTGCTAAGCTTTTTTTGTGTGCTTTGTCACATTTATATAGGGATGTTGTAAATAATATTTAGAGCGGTATATTTTCATCTTGTAATTCTCCTAATTCGAGATAATTTACTTGATTGACATTTCTATGAATCTTGAATCCTCATTAAAAGGTTTAGGAGAGATCACTATCTAGTTCAAGTGTTGCACCCAGTCCCAAGTGGCTACCTGATTTGGCCATGTGAAGGAGGAGGATCAATCATCCATATTGTTGACCACTTAAATCTCAAAGTTTGAATTATTAACAGGTACATATATTAGCTTTTTTTCAGATGACGTGTTTAAATGCATGGCGATTTTTGTTTAGGCATGGGGTGTGCTATAGTTGCTAAGATCATTGTATGAATCATAAAAATGGTTGCTCAGAAAATGACAATTGGGTCAAGTAGCCTTTTTTAATCTATAGAAAGTGATAATTTTACCATTACTCAAGGTCATATGCTCTCTCCTATATATATACATTTTACATTTTAGTATGTGATGTATAATAATAAACCCTGAAGATGACTGTTCGTCTATTAGAGATGGTTGCTTTAGAGTTTTTGATTTAGAAATAGTCTCTCATTTTAGGTAATTCTTCCCTTTTCTCTTTTTTTGACTACCCCCAATACAAGTTTGGACAATGGAAACCATCATTTGACATATTGTAACTAATAAGTGTGATTGAGATCATCTCCACCATCGTGTCATGCATTTGGGAGAGGGGAAAAAATAAGAATGTGTATGAAGCCCACTTCTCTTTTCACTAGATTCTTGGTGTACTATGACTTGTCATTTAATGGTGCATTAGTTGTCAATGCTTTATGCATAGTTGTGACCTGGCATTATTTTTCCCCCAGAGAAATTGTTTCTTTCTACTTCATGTAGTGAAGCCACAGTTGCAAGGACTCTCGTGTTGTACATGTACATGTACTCATATGAACAACACACATAGTGATAAAGTGTTCTCTTTACTACAAGGAAACGGTTAAAAGAAGAGAACAAAATAGGCAAAGAAATTTGATTGTAATTAAGATTAGCCATGAATATTCATAAACTGTATTTTGTAACTTAATGTATGATCAACTTAGTGATTTATTGTATTAACATGACATCAATGGTAATTTAAGCTTATCTAAATTTTGTCTATTTGACTGGATATTATTATAACTACGTCTGTAAACTTACTGATATAATTGCAATGTGACTAGATTACGTAAACACACATAAAGATACATTGACAAGTTGATAGATGTATACTGACAAGTTCATGGACCTATGTTGACAAGTCAGGGACAATGAGCTGACAATGACAACCCTTTAGTTTGTCAAAATAATAACATACATGAAGATATATCAATAAAGGTTGTTTAATAACAAAAGTTGTTTACAAAACACATTGTACTTTGCTCTCATTAACATACATGAAGATATATTTGCAAATGCAAGCATTGCACTGACGAGTCAATGAGTGTCTATAGACAAGTCCACGAGTCTCTATTAACAAGTCCATGGTCATCCATTAACAAATTAATGGCATGCTTCGACAAGTTCCTCTCCATTAATTAACAATTGAATTTACAATAGAATACAAATTTTCATATTACTTGCCTACTATATCCAACTTTCATTTATACCTTTAAATGTATCTACAAGGTACTAACTCCATATTCATAGCCCATCCAAAAAAATCATATAGTCTATATTTCTATCCAATTACCCACTAACTTTAAGTGTGCCTAATGACATTTACAAAAAAACAGTATGAGATGCATTTTCTTTATTAAAAAAAAAAAAACTTAAGCCACCAACATTAATCAACTTGGATATTTGAAAGTAATTTGAATTTTTAAGGTCTTTTAACTAAAAAATTTAACATTTAGGGTCCTGATTACTCCCCAACTTTAAGTGGGTCTAATTGTTGCCTATACAGTTGTCAACACATGCTCCCTAACTTGTCAGTCCCTACCCTTTCACTTGTCATATACTGTGGACTTCAAGATATGATAAAACTACCATATAATTTTAATTTCATTACGGTTTACATATTCTAATGACGGTAAGTTATATATGCACGATGTTTTGGTTGTAATTTCATATAATGTGGACCTCATATTTTGAGTAAAATTGAGATCACATTTGTGGTTATTAGACTTGTCAATTGTTATCCATGCAGATGTCAATGCGTGCTTCCTAACTTGGTTGTCAGTCATTGCCCTTTACTTGCTAATCAATTCTAATTTAAAATTTGATTAACATACCATATGATTCTAATTTAATTACGGTTTACATGTTCCAATAACAGTTATACAAGTTTATACACAACATTTTGGCTATAATTTCATATGATGCGGACCTAATACTTTTTGTAAAATTGGCCAACATTTTTGAACATAGATGGAATTGTCATTTTTTTTCGCCTGATTTATTGGATATACATTAAGTTGCCAACACATGCCCTTGCACTTTTCAATCACTGTTGTTTAAAAAACTGATAAGATACATCTAGATTAACTAACTCATTTCAACACACATGAATCATGTCTATAAAGTTTCATCAACCATTGAAATCATGTCAATACATTGACGCCATTAAGTGCATTGTTAGTTAAGTTACAAAATACATTATATGAATTTTCATATTTCTATTTCTTCCTAGTTACAATGCAAGTAGTTTGCCTATGTTTTCTTCTTCCTTTGACAATTCCCTTGCAGCAAAGGCAACTCCTGATTACCATGTAAGTTGTTCTTGTAAAATTCTTCCGTAAACAATGCATAGCCAGAGAAGTTTGACCCCCTTTGTCCACCTTTCTCTTCATTGGGACCTAGTGGTGATTTTTCCTACTCTTGGCCATCTTAACCTACAAAAATAACCACTTCATCAAAATTGATTTATGAGAACTTGATAAGGGTATGTTGTTCCTTCAAACAAGAGAAGCAAGAGGCAGAAACAACGACAAATAACATTTAATTTTCCCTTGTATATTTTAAATGAAAGGTTACTGTTTATGTATCCGGGAAGGTTATTTTTATTTTTTTTACTTTTTTTGGGGGGGGGGGGGGGACCAATTTATGAGTAAAATAATTTGTGAAATGTTTTAAAAGGACAATAGCACATGTAAAGAAACTTTCTAATTCTACACATTTCAGCTTTTCCCTATCACACTAACAATGTCTATTCAACGACCTAGGTGATAGAAAGGAGGGGCTTCGGCGCAAGTGAGAGGAAGGAGGGGCTTCCGATGTTGCTGTGTCGACAAGCCCTGAAAGCGCCAGTGCAAGTTAGAAAGAGGAAGAGATGAAGAGGGGTAGCGAGAGAGAGAGAAAGAGTACGGTTTGTGATTTTATATAATATGAGGAGTATTTTAGTAAAAACACTTAAAATTCAAAATTTCAGATTTCTTCCAATCACCTTTGTGTTTTTTTTAATTTGTTAATAGACCTTTTGAAGTTTTGAAAATCCAGATGGTATTTAACTAAGATTTTTTTTTTCTTAGTCAAGACAGGGGTTCAAATGTTGTTCATGAAAAAAGATAAGTATATGCTTGTTTTAACTTATTAAAAAATGTTTATTTCGTTTAATGTGAGTATGTAAAAGAAATTTTATTTCAATGTGAAAAAAAAGACTTTGAAAATCATGTTTGACTCTTTCCCAAACAAACATTGACTATAAGAGTTGCTTTATCAGAATATTTTTAGTTTTCTACTCGATGCCAATGATAATTTGCGAGGTTTTTCTTTATTTGCTAATTTCGTAAATAATGAATTACTTCCTTCGGTAGCTAGTTGACTTTTTTGGAGAGATTAAGAAGCCTAATTAAATTACTTTAAAATATTTTTATTTTTATTTTTTTCTTCAAACTTATTAGTTTGATTAATAAACTAATATATAATATAAGAATATTTAACATATGAAATGATTAAGTAACTTATTTAGCTTCCTTAATCTCTACAAAGAAAGTCAACTAACTCTTATAATTAGTAACTAAGTAATAATTAATATAGCTGTTAAAATTTAATCACATGCGCGGGCGGTGAAGAACCTTCCTCAGAGATTTATTTTTCTTAAAAAAAAATGACAAGGAAAAGAGCAGGCAGATCCAAAAGTCCTTATCCGTAGCTGTCAGACAAGTAAATCTATTTAATAATCTATTTCACCGCATCTAGCGTAAGCGGTAAGAAATAATAATCGCCAAATGCATCTCATCCGTTGAATGTACATCCGACGGCCGTCGATTGTCACAGACGCTTCCTGTTAGATCTCTGGAATTCAATATCCGACGGCTTAGATACGTTTGACCGTGATGTAAGAAGAAGGTGGGGGTTGCCCATTTTCCATTTATTAGAAGCGCCTAGAGCTTCGAGAGGTGGCTTGCATATTTCCGCCTCTCTGGTTTGGCGCTCTCAACCTCATCTCGCAGTTCTGGTCCTGAAGTTCGCTCTTGCAGTCTTGGTTTGAGCTTTTGGGAAGTTCGCAGTGTCTGCTTCATCGCTTGTCGACTTCTGATTTGGTGTCTGCTACTGCGATTCTGCTAGGGTTTTACTTGAGCTGCGATCTTCCATCTTGCCGCTTCTTTTTCAACTGCGGCCTTTGGGTTTTCAGTGCTTCTACTACTGATTTTCTTTTCTAGGAATCATTTTGAGTGGTATTTGGTGATTGGAACAAGTGCTTTGAACTTCCCCGGACGCGGCACAATTTTCAGTTAGAGACCGGTAATTGTTCTTCTAGGGCTTGGGTTCGTTTAGATTTGAGTTCTCTAGTCTTTCTGATTTTCAACAGCTGGTTTATAATTGCTTCATTGTTGGAAATTATTCCATTAGTTCTAAGTGGAAGAGTTGGTTTTTGGGATTCGAGGATCGCTCGAAGGGACTAGCGTTTACCTGAAAACCTCGTACTGTTAATGCTCATTTTCACACCATATTAGATTACAATAATTTTGATCCCAACCGTCTGTTGTATGCTTGTAAAATTTTACGCCCAAACTTGAAGAGCGTGATCCTTGAAAATCACCTTGATTTTCTTTCCTCCTCTACTAAGCGTTCACAATATTATTGTGTGGTTTCAAGAAATTAATAATAATATACTAAAATTCAAAATTACTGCACCCACCTTAAGTCATCCTGGGACAAACAGAGGCGGTATTTATTTTTCCATGATTGTTATTGGACGTTAATCTGAGGGTAACAGTCCCTTTCTCATGATATAGTGGTGAGATCTCGTGCGTGACGATGGCAAAGAGTAGTAGGTACTCTGAAGGTTATTGTGGCAATGCAGTAGCGCCAGCTGGTGAATCGGAGGGGTCTGGTAGCTCAGGACAAATTGACACTGAAATAACTGTTTCAGAGGACTCAAGCGTTCCGATGAGAAAATGTATTAGTTTAAATTCAAGCCACCGTGACACCTTTGGTGTTCCCATGCAAGTTCTTCCCTTATCAAAATTATCACCATTTGAAAGAAAAGATTTGGTACATAGGTTGAGATCAGAGCTTGAACAGATTCGTGTGCTCCAGAAAAAAGTTGAATTACAAAGAACAAATGCTATTGCATTGTCATCCTCTAGTGATATTCTTAGTTGTAACGGACAAAATGGTCCCAGAATAGTGAACAATAAAAAACCATCCATGTCCAATTCAGTACCAGGGAAGAAATTGAATCCGACTGGTAACAAGGTTCGAGGATGGAACCGGGGCTCTTCAGGTAAGTTTGAGTCTGCAACACAGACTTGTTCGCCAAACACTGCAAATGCTATGTTGTTGAAACAGTGTGAGGCATTGTTGAAACGTTTGATGAGTCATCAGTATGCTTGGGTTTTCAACACCCCTGTAGATGCTGCTAAGTTGAATCTTCCGGATTATTTCACCATAATTAAGCATCCTATGGATTTGGGAACGGTAAAAGGCAAGATAACATCGGGAGCTTACTCAAGTCCTTTGGAATTTGTTGCCGATGTGAGGATAACATTTTCAAATGCAATGACCTATAATCCCCCTGGAAATGATGTCCATGTCATGGCTGACACACTTAGTAAATATTTTGAAGTGAGATGGAAAGCAATTGAGAAGAAACTGCCAAGAAGTGATCCTCTTCCATTGCCAGAAAAATCAGACACTCACGGAGCAGTGGAAACTGCTAGACCAATGCCTCCATCAAAGAAGAGGAAAATCACTGCATTGCCCCCTAGTTCAGGAGTGATGCCACCTGCTAAGCGGATTATGACAGATGAAGAGAAGAACAACTTAGGCAGAGAACTGGAGTCTTTGCTTGGAGAAATGCCAGTGCATATCATTGAATTCTTGAAAGAAAAAAGTTTAAATGGTAGAGATTGTGGAGAGGAAGAGATTGAGATTGATATTGATGATCTGAGTGATGATACGCTGTTTGCACTACGGAAGCTTTTGGATGATTATATGCAAGAGAAGCAAAAGGATATTGCAAAAGTTGAACCTTGTGAAATAGAGGTATCATCCTCCCACATGACTCCTTAGAAATTGTTTGTATAGCACTTCATCTGATCTTACTTACATTTATCTGAATCTATGGTTGCAGCTGTTAAATGATTCTGGACCTAGCAATTCATCACTGCAGCCTTTTAAAGGTTATACAGAGTCCCTGACTGCTAGGGCAAGTGCGTGAACTCTGAATTGGCTTTTCATTTGATTATTTTCTGCTTGTAGGCAATGACCTAGCCGATGAGGACGTAGAAATGGGTGGAAATGAGCCCCCTGTATCAAGCTGTCCACCTGTGGAGAGTGAAAAGAATAGAACTGATGGAATTAATCAACGTTTGAGTCCAGGAAGCTCCAGTAAGTGATTATTGATGTTTCTGTGACGCTTTTTTGTTGTACTGTATGATGTATGATTATGATACTTTCTAGTACTCATGTGATGTGGCTAAAATGACTTTATATTTGTGATACTATCTAATACTTATGTAACGTGGCAAAGATGTAGGGATATATAGGATACATGTGGGACATTATGTGGGAAAAAAGACCTTTTATGAAATAAAATTTTCATGTACAATTTACTTTATGAATTTTTTCTAAATATAAATATTAAATTATCCTATTGGTTTTAAGCTACTTAATTTTATGCTCGTTTTTCTTTCTTTCATCTTTATGTTTTTATGTTGTTATTTGATTAGTGAGATCTTTAATTTTCTCCACTCTTGTGATGTTTCACTGTAGATATTGAATCTTTAATATGTAATGATTTTTGGATAGTCGTCATGATAATATCTGAATTTTAATTTTGACCAATGAAACATGTTTTTCCTATTAGCTTATTCTCCCTAACTCCATATATCTTAAGATCTATTTAGGTCCTCTCTTTTCAGTAGTTATCAATATGACTATTTCACAATCAGTTTTTTTGAGGATTCCTGTTCTCTATGTGGGTTAAATCTCGAACAACTTAAATCTTAGGGATAGGAAGTAGCCTTAATTCTTAGTTTGCTTGGACTGCTGTCATTAAAAGTTCTAGGGGAGGATGGCATTGACAGATGTGCCTGAGTCAAGTATTCGTGTCTTTTTTCCATTGATATGTGAAATGTGTTGACCATTTCAAAAGATGATCCTTTTCATTCTTTTCAAGTAGACAGTATGTGGTAGATAAGAAGCTCAAGAGATTGCATGTTTATGGGATGGCTTATAGGGGAGTTTGGTGAACGTAGAAACAATTTTGCAATGTTTGAGCTAAAAAATGCACGAATTGGAATTGGTTTTCCAATGATACTTATTTTAAAATAGTTTAAATAATATTATTTGGATCAATAAGACATTGTTAGTTGAAATCAAACTTATTGTAGGATTTATCTTGAACTATTTCTAATTTTAGAACGTATTAAATAAACAATTGTTACTCATAGATTTGAATGCTTACCGACACAATATTTTATTATTAACGTCAATTATCTAATTGTCCAGTTTTTGGAGTTTGTTTAATACCCCTTTATACATGAAACAGCAGTCAAGTGATGTTTCTAATTTTACAACCTTGATTTCTATCCTGTAAGCATTTGTCAATTCCTTTATATTACTAACGTTAATAGTGTATTCTTTATAAATGTTGAGTAATGGTGTGTGCATATTTATATACATGTGTGTGTTTCAGTCCGATTTCATGTTTTAGTGGTACTTATCAAATGTGAAAAGTCTTAAGCATCTGTTCTGCCACTATTTGATCCAGAGGATAAAATTTGCTCTTCATATTTTTCTCTATGGCCAGTTTATGCCGGTGCATAGTTGTAAATTCCTGAATATATTTTTTCATTATTTTTATTTTCTGATTGTTAGTGGCTATATCTGATGTCTGAATTCAGATACAGGTTCTAGTAGTTCATCTGATAGTGAAGGTGATGATGTTAAAGCAAGTCAAGCAAATGCATCAGAGGTATCAGTGGGAACTTTGATTTTTCTCTCTCTTGTTATTGAATGATTAGCATAATGCCCCTTCAATTCTCAATGCTGTTCTCTTGGGGTTCTCCCTGATGTTTTTTTAGCAACGGGCACTGCATTTATCCATCTTTGTTCTTCTCCAGGCACCAGAAAATTTGGGTTCTGGACCTCAGTTGGATGAAAAGACCAGGGTTGTTGATACTCTTGAGAGACAACGTGAGTCATTGTTCTTGGCCTGCTTGTCTGTCATCTTCTTTTGGTTAAACCGTTAGCGCTACTAGTGGAAAATGAACTATGATAAGTTGTTGGCTACTTATAGAGTGTCCAGTGTATACTCCAATTATTTGACCTTCCTGTGGTGCATGCTTTGTTCTTTTCTATGCTGCTTCTCCCTAATGTTGGCTGGTATTTTTTGTGGTGAATGCTATAATGTGTTTTGCTATTAATTGCTAATTGGCTTACAGTTATACTATTTACCAAATACTTGTACTTTAAACATTGAGAAAAGAAAGAAGAATTTGTACAAATTTGGTTAACCTTTAAGTACTTGTTTTTGTGAGAAAAAAGTGCAATGTGGGTTGAGACTACACTGTTATTACTTGAGAGCTTGTGTCGAAGGGCGTATAATACCCGTAAAATGGTTATTTTCTTGAAGTATGTTTAACACTATTTTGTGCTGCATGATTATATCTCGACTAAAATGAATTGTTTGCTATAAGTGCTGTTTTCCCTGTGCATTATCAAATTTAATTTTTCAAATGTAAAACTATGAACAGCATTGTTATAAAGATGCTGTCTTTGGGAACATTTGCATAGCTGATAAGGTAGCATAGAAAAGGGAAATGTCTTGGTCATGTGATTTCAACCTTTTGGGTCTCATTATTAATTTCCGAGTTTATATTTTGTGCTTAAATTTGTTCTGAATCTTTTGTTTTGAAAATCTTTTTTTGGCATAGTCATAATTTGGGCCAATGCAGTAATGATTTACTATCACTAGCCATGTGGACCCTTGCCCATTTTTCCAAATAATTCTATTTGTATCTTGAAGTAGGCTTTATATTCTTTTACTATCAAGATTCTTGGCTATTGTACTGGCTTGAACTCTTAATCTCTATATCTCACAGAATCTGTAAGTGGGTTGGATCAACTTGAAGATAATTCTCAGCAAAAGCGAAGTTCTTTTGACTCAGACTGCTGTCAAGATGGTAAAAGAACATTTCAAGTCCTGGCCATTTACGGTTATATTAAATAGCTACTAATTAGCTCTTGAATGTGTTGTAGGGGAAAGCGGTCCAAATGAGAGACAAGTCTCTCCTGAAAAACTCTATCGAGCTGCTGTGTTAAAGAATCGGTTTCTTGATACCATCTTGAAAGCCCGAGAAAAAACACTGGCACAGGTACAGATCAAAATTTGGGCTACTTGAACTGTTGAACTTACTGCTGATCCAAGAGAACAAACATTGAACTTACTCTGCATGTGATTTGGCTGACATCAGGGCGAGAAGGGGGATCCTGAGAAATTGCGCCAGGAAAGGGAAAAACTGGAGGAGGAGCGTCGGAAAGGTGGTTTTGATGTTATATTAATATGCTATTTATAGGAGTACTTTGCCTGTTTAGGCTCTTCAACTTCATGTATTAACTGGTCTCCTGATTTAACAACTTTGATCATTGTGTGAGCAGAAAAAGCCCGACTACAAGCAGAAGCAAAGGCTGCTGAAGATGCTCGAAAGCAGGCAGAGGCAGAAGCTGCTGCAGAAGCCAGACGAAAGAGGGAGCTTGAGAGAGAAGCTGCACGGCAAGCATTGCTACAGGTAAACGAGCAGTGTATAAGTTGCTGGTACATTTGTCCATCCTCGTGCTCAGGATTTTATTCCAGCATATACTGGCATCTGTGCAGATTGAGAAGACTGTTGAAATCAACGAAAATTCTCGCTTTCTTGAAGACTTGGAAATGCTTAGAGCTGCACCTGCTGAGCAATTACCAAGCTCTGTAGACGAGACTAGTCCCGATCACTCACAGGAGGGCTTGGGTAGTTTCAAGTTTGGGAGTAGAAATCCCTTGGAACAGCTAGGATTGTACATGAAAGTGGATGATGAAGAAGACGAAGGAGAGCCACCTAGTGTTCCAAATCCTGTAAATGATGTGGAAGAGGGAGAAATTGATTAAATTGTGCTGAATTTGTAATCACAAAAGAATATATTAGCATATTGTCCTAAAAAAGAAAGAAAACAAGATCAACGTAAACTTAACCTAGTCCCAATGAACCTCTTGATCTATTTAATAATCCATCACAAAAGGGACGAAGCATCTCTTCTTTTGGCAGCATTCAGCCTGTAGGAGACAGGACATTGAGTTTTGGCTTCTCTACACTACAAAAAGGCCAGTATGATCAGAAACGAAGGTACTTTTCGGCCCCTTCCCATATAGAATGGCAGCATACATTAAGCCTACTTCTTGTGATAGCGGCCTGAACATCTTTTCTCTTCGTCTTGTCAGATCTGTACAAAATATAGTTGTCTAGATTTTCATGATTATAAACGACTGGTAAAGGAAGTAGCTCCATACATCAACGTGCTGTGTGCCTGTGTTTGTAAAATATTTGTTGTATTTATTGTTACAATTTTGATAGTTTGTTAGTTCCATTTTCAGAGCAGCACTTAACTTTTCAGCGTAGTGAAAAGTGATTTTAGTGGAATGAGGGCCGGTAATGTCATCATCATTCAATATCTTGTTTCCCATATTCGAACGGCGATTATGTCGAGAAAATATTGGCTCCCGTAATGGAATATAGATTTTTCGAGGCATTTGCAGTAAAAAGAATCAGGTGGTGTGGCCGTGTGGCCCGTTGGCAAGCAGTTTAGTAAGTGGTGTTCAAATTTTGTTTGATATCTGAGTCGCAATTTCTGGAAATTAATAAGATATGGAATCTATCGTGGACTGGTCATTGAACCAATCTAACTCAGGGTCAGTGGGTCAAATTAAAGATAAATTAGAGCTAACCTAAAGCAAGACTTATGAGGAAGTGAACTTGAATGATAATACTTTATAGATTAGTTTTTGAATTTGAAAATTTGAGGGTCAAAAGATATTTTTAAGCTTTCCGTAGAGTCTTCAATTGTAATTTTTGTAAATGTGTAAAATTAGATATGAATTTTTGAAGTCTTGGAGTTCTGAATAACCAATATGAACTGTTCAAACCAGTTGGACAGACGGGTTTGGTGACCACTTAATTATCATACTCTCACCTCTTCGCATATAAATATCTTCATTTGTCAGGATACTTGATATTTTTTTCCAGGTTTTTTTTTTTTTTTTTTTATTTTTAATTTTATTTTTTATATAAAAGTTTAGGTGGAGATAAACACTAGTAATTCATCAGGGCTAGAGTACTTGTTCAGGCTTAAAGAATGCATACAAAAGTACTTACATCAATGAGGCCATCATACAAAGGTACTTAAGCTAACAAGGCCCTCATATTAACTAGTGGGTATCAAATCTCCTCTCTTTTAAAGTGAAGACGATACCTTAGCTAACTGTATCTTTCCTTATTGGCATATTTTTTTCCAATTCTGACCGATTTCTAAACCACAAACATTTAGATGATTCAGAAATTGAAAATTCTGTTCTAGTCTCTTTGGTACAAGGGAAATGGAGTGGATGAGAGGGGAAGAAAAATCTTATAAGTTCAATTTAAAAAAATTGGTGAAACGAGGATATTAAATTTTAATTAAGAGAAGATATAAGATAAAATATCAGAAAAAAATAATTAAGTTTTAAATCCACGGCTCTGATTTTTTAAATCCAACTAATTGAAATTTCTCCTCATCCCTCTATTTCCTCCATGCCAATTGTCAATAGACCATATCTTGAGGAGCTCTTCGACAATTTGTTTTTTTCCAAAAATTTAATCAAGGACTTGAGCTACGATGGTATGAAAGCTCCTGTACAATTGGCCAAGTGGGAGGTTAAAGACCTTTTCACCGGTGGTATATATAATTTGGGTGCACGGTTGGTATATTTTACATCAATACTGACAATATTGATTTTAATGTTATTATGTAAAATATAAAAATTCAATAATAATGCATTTTTAATATCATTGTATCATAAATCATAATAATCAAGAGTAATAAATTACTACTTATAGTCTAGAAATAAATGGCGTTAATAGCTTATGATGGCAAAATAAAATTGTAATCAAAATATCATTAACAAAATCTATTTCAAAAAGATAACGGCAAGAACAAGATTTCAACTCCCTCCTATGTTATTAATGTAAGGTCCATTTAACTTTTTATTAATGAAACTAAATAAATTAGTTATTCATCATATGTGACATTTATTATTTGATTACATATCAATTTTATAAGTCGAATAAATTAATTTAGTATAAAAAAATTTAATATAAATACTTTAAAATACTTTATTTAATTTTTTAATCTCTTAAAAATCAATTTGTATTATATTTAGAATTGGAGATAATAATTCAAATTCAAAGCAATATCTGAAAAATAGTAACTAAAAAAATTGACCTTAGGAAACAGTAATCGTAATTCCAATGTTGCAGAAGGATGCAGAAGTAGAAATCTCTCCAAAGTTGTTTTGATATCTTCAAAGTTGTATAATCGTACACTCCATAATCATATCAACTAACACGCAATTAGTCTCACAAACTTCAACCTCCATTGATTGAAGCTTCCATTTCTTTAATTTTATTTTTATCAGATTCCTTCTTCTTCCTCATATCTACCCTCCCTCTGCTTCTCTCTGCCTCTTCATTGTTTGGCCTTTATTTTCCTTCCCACCAACATAACTACTGATGCTAATGTAATTATTCTCACCCACAATTGAATGAAATTCCCAATTTCTCAGAATATTCTACTGTTTTAATCCCTAATTCCCGTCCTCTCGTTTTCTCATCTTCGGCTAAGATGGAGACTTCTGCTGTTTCCGATTCCTCTTCCGTTCCCGTTCTTCTCCCTTTCTTCTCAGTCTTTCTACTCTCCTACCTCATCGCCTACTTCATTGTATTTCGCAACTGGAGCCCTAAGATCCGACCCGAAGCTTCTAGCTGCTTTATTTCTCTTCTTCACGGGACCCCCGCTGTGTTCCTAGCCAGCTTCGCCATCCTTAAAGACTCCAACCGCGGCTTCGATGGTTTGAACACCACGTTTCAGAAGATGGTTCTTGATTACAGCATCGCTTACTTCCTCATGGATCTTCTGCACTACATTGTCTTTTTCCCTAGCGATGTTTTATTCATAGCTCACCACCTGGCCACTCTCTTTGTCATTAGCACCTGCCGTTACGTTGTTTCTCATGGGGCTTTCGCAATTCTCTTTCTTCTGATTCTCGCCGAGGTGACCAGTTTGTGCCAGAACGTGTGGACGCTTGCCGGAGCGCGAAAGAACGATGTCCAGATTGCAGCCAAGGTTCATGCCTTCTTGTCTCCTCCATTTTATACTTTGTATTCGCTAGTTAGGGGTTTTGGTGGTCCCTATTTTATCTACAGAATGGTAGCGTTCTACACAAGCGGGCTTGTAGATGGTCGGATTCCAAAGTGGGTTTGGATTTCATGGGTAGTTGTGGTGTTGACGGCTATTGGTGTGAGTATTATGTGGATTTCCAATCTTTGGATGGAATTGTATAGGGAAAGATCCAGAAAATTAGAGGAGAAAATAAGATAGGGAAGACAGTGTCCTGAGCATCTGCAATTCTGTTCATTAATTAATACTAGAACCTTATTGTAGAATATTATGCTTTGGGTCCAATTCTTTCTTTCCACTTTTGGGTACAGGGTATTTGGGAGTGTGTCATCGCCGTAAGTTGCTTCTGGTGCAAGTGTAACTATGAACTGAAAATGATTTGATGGCAAGTTCATTGTTTTTATTGCTCTTCCAGACTTTCTTTTCTATATTTTTCTTGGTTTGATTTCTTTCTGTGAGTAATCAATATAATCGAATTCACTGGGGTAACAATCAGTGCCTATACATTCGAAGCATACTATAAATTGGTTCTGACACTGCTTTTGGAATGGGGGACTAAATTTTAAACCTTGTGCAAATATAGTTTCATTTAAGCTGTTTCAAAGTTCTGATCTGCAAGAAAATCATGTGCTGGTTGAATCGATCCTTAAAACATAGTTTGGCACCTAAACGTTATTAAGATTGCTAAATGGTAAGTCAAATGCTAAAATGAAATTGTAAAATAATAAGAAGAAGCAGGATCCTTCTTATGCTGTTGTGAGAGAGAATTCTAAATTGTGCTTACTAACATGAACACACTGCGTGCAAGAAAACGAGCGATTGCAACATAGAGTAGTTTGGCACCTGAACGCTTTCTAAATTGGGCTTCCCAACATGAATACGCTGCGTGCAAGAAAACGAAGCTTCTGGGCATAAATTAAACAAACACGCAATTGGCATGGCGTCAGTAACGGCAGATTCTAGGATTATTTAATCGAAAGGATAACGTTCTCCAACTTGGATCCATGTGTGTGGAATCGTACATCATGCCAGAAGGAAAAACATGCCAAAAGACTTTGACGTTGGAAGGATTTTTGGATTTTTTGGATTTTTTTTTTTTTTTTTTTTTTTTTTTTTGTGGGTCATAAGGCGAATATTAAAGTCAAGAGGTTACGAAAGTGGGGACTGACGTCACATGAACGTAGTGATAAAAGGGCAAGTTTGGTGGCACTTACAAGCTACAGGAATCTCACAGGTTGTTTCCTCTGGCCTCCGATGAAATGTTACACTCTAAAGTCAGCGCTTTGTCACTTATTCTACGTCTTAATTTAGGATTTGATATTGGTTTTAAATATAAAATTTGTTATATTTATAATTTATCTCTATTAATACTTTTTCAATAATAATTAAGAGATAAATAATAAAATGGATGGATATAGCAGAAGCCTTAATCTCAGCGAGTCTCAACGGAAGACTGCCCCTTAGAGACAATGCCCTTGAAAATTTTGGTTATTGATTTGCTATCGTGATAAATTTTTTTGGTTGGAAAAAAAAAAGAGCTCGTATAATGGAGGGCGCATCTGATTGTACCAGCATAAGCGTATATTTTAATGAGCATTTGACATTTGCTAGGTTACCATTGATTGTGCTTGAATAAGTCAATAAAAAGTATTACCTTCGATTCTAAATATAGGACATAATTTAAAGTGTAATTTGACACTATAAACTATGTCTTATATTTAAGACCGGACGAATACTAAATACTGAAACTAATATTCATCGTTAAGTCACTAAAACGAAATAAATACTGAACCTTGCAAAAAAAAAAAAAAAAAAAAGAACCAAATACTAAAACTAATATTCATAGAATCATAGTTGAGAATGGTTGATGGTGAGCATCATCTTATTGGTAAAATCCATAGGTCTTGGCACTGATTATGATATTCCTTAGACCTCCAATAGGTGACAAGAGCGTCAGCAAGATTCCCAAAATAATGCAGATCTGAAAATAGTGAAAAACGGTAAATAAACCATTCCGTGAAAATAATAAGTAAGAATGCATCATTTAAGTGAACGTACCCAGTTGGTGAACCATGACAAGCTGTATCTTTTAGGCTTGTAAATAATAAGCCATATTATGCAAGGGAGCTGTAAAATTAGATTTAGTCGCAAAATAAAGTTAGCGTGTGATGACCTATTACAAAACTGGTAGAAATGCAAGTTATATACTGATTACATAGAAAGGAACAATGAGGAACTTACATAGTAGCTTGTTGGAGCAAAAGCAAATCCTCCTAAGAATCCAAGTAGAGCGCCAAAGAAGGGGAATGTAATTCCCACAAACATAGTGAATGCTGAACCAAAGTATTCATATGCATAATGAGAAGCTATAAGTATATGGATGTGAATCCAGTAAAAGGAACTTGGCACAGCTAAGAAACAAAGAAAAAGAATAGGGATGCTCCTGTTCTCACCAACATATAAATTGCGAGTCCAAAACCTAAGTTTCCAGGTTGGTCTGAAACGGAATTTCTTTACCAACAAAGTTTCCATCATGTCAAAAACAGGCATAGCATATAGCTGCAGAGTCAGTGACACCAGAAGAGGTGAGAAACATAGAAAATGTTTCAGTCAGAGTCATAAAGGAGAAGAACTTTCAGAGGGAAATTAAAGCACTAGTTGAACACCTGGTAGCTTCCTATAACATGGATCACAACAAATAAATTTGCTGCTACTATAAGCCAAGTTGGTTTCTCCAGAGAGATGAGGATATTATCTGCAACTCCCTTACCAAAGATCCAATAACCTACAAGAGCAACAGGGAAGTAGCACAAGGCCACAACTATGTATGCTATGACCACTCCTTTCCACATAGGCCCATTTGATTTCTTCTCAGGAGTAGAGGGGATGGTTGCTTGGATCTCCAACACCACATTGTGTCCGGCATAGGCAAAAGCAACGTCTCCCAAAGCATTGAGGAAACCGAAAGTATTTCCTGCTGTAGTACTGTATTTGGGACCATAACTAACATCTGGTTGTACACCCTTGCGAATAGAAGCCGACCAGGCAATAATTGAGTAGCTGCTCAATCATATAACATAGTAACACATGTTCATTCTTAAAGACAAGAGGGTGAAGCAACAGAAAATGGAATCAGAAGACTCAATTTATTATATCTGTAAACTTAATATAGACATTTAGTGATAGTCCAGCTCAAGTTCTTTTCAAGGACGTGTTCTTTTTTAGAGTTAATGTTTACTGTATCATCCATGAATCATAGCTAGTCAGATAAGATTAAAGGAGTTACTAGAGTAAACAAACAAGCATGTCTATGGAGTGTTTATAGTTTTAGCCTACGCAATTAATGAATTCATAAGGTAGTCATAAAATAGTATAAGCTCAATAGTAGCTACATAAAAAAAAATTCCAACACACTTTATAGCATAGGTTAGTCAATTTTTAGAATCCATAAATTATTTGATACAATAACTAGGACGAAATTAACGTCACTTTCAAGCAGCTTGTTGATTAATTTTACCAGGAATAAATGACTCCAGCTAAATATGATTAAAGGAGTTAAACAAACAAGCACGTCCCTTGCTATAGAGTGTTTAGTTTTAGCGTACACAATTAATGAATTCATAAGGTAGTCATAAAATAGTTCAATATTAGCAGCATAAAAAAAAAATTCCAAAACACTTATAGCATAGGTTAGTCAATTTTTAGAATCCATAAATTATTTGACACAATAACTAGGACGAAATTAACGTCACTTTCAAGCAACTTGTTGACTAATTTTAACAGGAATAAATGACTCCAGCTAAATAATACAGAAACCACGCGTTTTTATAGACGACTAGCGGTGCTGTATTGATCACAGATCACAGCCCAACTCATGTGATCAGGAGGTGGGCCAGATTTTGAAAATAAAGAGTAGAGACATGGAAAAAAGAATAAGGAAAAGGACATAAAAAATAAGAAATGCACATGCAGAGTTTACTTGGCTGAGAACCGTTGACTCGCCATAGATGTTACCTCAAAGACATGATAGCTGCTGCGAGAGACACCAGAGAGATGGAATTGAAGTTGGGAAGATGAGCGAGAAAGAAGTGAACGGAGGCGAAGATCATGATGAAATAAGAAGTTTTCCAGTTGTTGCAGTTATTACGACACAAAAGTTCATGAACTTTCTGCAGAGATTTGCCTCCGGTGACCATATAAACTATGTCAACCCCTATTTCACACATCAGTTGCTGTGGCACCACAATCCACAGTCCTAGCTTCTCTCCGAAGGCGTATTGCCCCAATTCATGGTATCTGTCAAACCTCTTTCCTGGAACCATCTCGTGCATCTCCACCATTTGCCACAGTGTGTACAAAGTTATTACCCATGATAATATCAGAACCACCACACCAGGTCCCCTGTTTTTTTTTTTAATGAAGAAAATCGGTAAGCGTTTTAAAGATGGTATTTTTATTATGGTGAGTGTATAAGACGTACCAGCCCAGAGCTGCCAAGGCGGAGGGGAGACTGAGGACGCCGGCGCCGACCATGGCGGTGATGTTGTGGAAAGCAGAGTAATACCATTTTGCGTTCCTTGAAGAAGTTATGGGAAGCCATTCATCTATCTTCTTCTGCTCATCTGTTCGCTTGTCTATCTGTCATTTTTTTCCGCATACATCTCAATATATTTTAAAAACAAGAACAACAAGCAAAAGCGATCAAGAACACAGAAATAAGCAAAATAGACACAACAGGTTTACCTCAAGAGAGGCAGGAGTTGCAGACTGAGACTCGGTCCCCATGGAAATCAATTTTGGAGCTTTGTCGTCGCTGAGAAGGAGGAGATGAGCAATGAAACAAAGAAATAAGAAATTGATATTTAATTTCAAACTTAAACCGAAATCTACGTCAATGATTTATTATCCTTTTTGACCAAATAAGGTATTACTATCTTTAACACACGCATATATATATATATATATATATATATAGTTTTACCAGACCTTTGAATACAGATCATATCTCATTGTTTCATATCCGTTATATCAGGAAAAACAGATCATATCTCAGTATTAAGGCCAAATTAATATATGACTACTGAAACAGATTCATGTATATATATTGTTCGTTAAGTAGGGGATGAACAGAGGATGAAGAGCAAAAATTAAATACATTTTATGTTATTTCCCTACTGGCATACATATTTTTTTGAATATAACCTTTCCCATACCTGAAGAGAGAGCCAGAGAGGGAAGGGAGGAAATATTCAGTACTCGAGACGAGTCTGAATCCTAAAGGCCTACCGAGACTGTATTTATAGGGAACCACTAGGGTGGGCAGCAAATCTCTTCTCATTTCAACTGTCCAAATTTCATCTATACCGTTTATAATTTTTTTTTTTTTTTTACTTTTAATTTTTTTTTAAATATTTTAATAGATAGAGGATCTAAAATAAAAATAATATTTCAACTAACATATTTTTTAAGAATTATTTTTCATTTAAAAATTGACAATTAAAAAAAATTAAATCTAGATCGTCCACATCACACCAGTAAGATCCATATTTATCGAGTTTAAGAATAGTAATTAAATAAAAATAATTTTAATTCAAATTTTATTCTAAAATCTAAATCAAATCTTAATAACAAGATAACGAAGATGATTATAGGATATTCTATTTGACTGAGATATAACATATCTTACAATATAAATAAATAAAATGCTAATTCTTTTTTGGCCAGTAAGAACATTATATAGATAACTTTATGGGAAAGTGTTTTGTCACACATACATAAAATGGTAGGACTCACATATATATATAATTAGTATTATATATATGTGGGTCCTACTATTTCATATGGGTAGGAATCTTCTTCTTCTCATGCAACATGAGAAGTTTAAACCCCTTACTTTATATAGCTTAATTAAATTTTAGATATTGCTCATCTCATGCTTATTTACATTGAGATGAGTTAACGCCTTATAAATTAATTTAAGGTCTCTTTGGATAAGAGGTGATTTTTATTTTATTTTTACATAATAAATTTTATTTTTGCCAAGATTTTTATAAAATAAATTCGGGTATGATCAGTTAGTTGTGATTTATTTTTTAAAAATACTTTGTAAAGAGGTCAATTTGAAAAACTGAATCTTAGAAGATATAATAAAAAAAATTTTAAGATGTAAAATGGCTAAAAGGATATAAATTTATTTCAATACTTATCTGTGTTTATATACTATTTTTTTGGAAATATCTCATATAAAGCTCCATAAAATAAGGAAGTTCAAAACCAAGTTAGTAAATTTAATAAATTACTAATTAAAGGCTCTTTTGGATGGGCTTTTTTCATTAAAAAACACTTTTTTAATGTAAAAAAAAATTCTTTTTTTTTTATTAATTTATGTACTTAGATGATTTTTTTTTTTAAAGCAAAAGTCAAAAAAAAAAAAAAAAAAACCCCCAAAATGTTGCTTTTCTTAAAAGCTCTAATTTGAAGCTTAAAAAAAAATATTTTTTTTAAAAGCTCATCCAAACGAGCCATAAGTTATCAACCGATTTCAAAATGTAGATTAAATGACTTTACTGTCATGTTCTCTTAAAAAGGTTTAAGTGCTTTTTAACTTATTTGTAAAATAAGTATATGCGTATGTATATCAACATTAATATATAATTAAAAAACATTATTAGCTTAAATTAAATAAATTTTTTTTTTTTGTTGCGGAAGGATCATAGAAAATAATTCAAGTAAAAAAAGAAAAAAGGAAAAGCATAACCCCAAATCTGACTTGTGTTATATATCCTATATTTTGATTAATGCCATTCAAATAAAAGCTTCATTAGCATACAAAACCAAACGATCTATCGTACAAATAAGAATTTTCTATTTCAGACAACTTTATATGAAATTTTCCTTCTCTTTTTTTTATAATTTTAATTTTAATATTATTCATTAAATTATTTTATATATTTAATAAAACTTATGTCCTTTTAAGTCCTTTTACATGTAGTTTTGAAAAAAAAGGTTTAGATGTAAAATGGATAAAAAGAAATAAATCTTATTTTAATATTATTCTTGTTTTATAATTTTAATCTTTGTTAAATTATTGTATATATTTAACAAAACTTAAGTCCTTTTACATGTATTTTTTTTAATTATAACATCCAAATTAGTTTTAATTTGTTGAACAAATTTTTTTAACAAAAGACTATTAAAAAATAAATCACAGTATGTGTGTGTTTGGACTAGCGAGGTAAAATGACGTTTTTTCAATTAAACTTTTGAAAATTCAAGTCAATGTGAAAGTTAGATAGTACAATATGATTTTTATTTTGATTAACTTCTGAAAAAAAAAAAAACTGTTACTTTGGCAAATTGAAATTTGTTCAAATGATTATTTGAACAGCAAGTTTTAATGAAAAAAAGACTAAAAAGTGTATGGATCTTGTTAAATAATAAATACATGCATGCATGCATACATATATATATATATATTGATAATTTTTGAGAAATATTAAAATTGAAATTTAAGGAATAAAATTAGTTAATTTATTAGTGGAAATTTTTGAAAATTAAAGTATTAATTAAATATATTTAACAGATAGAAATGTATACAAATTAGAAATCAATATATGGAAGAATTTGAAAATACTAAAATTATTTTTATGAAAATTTGGGGAAAATTGTCCTTCGAAAAATCAGAACATGGATGTCTTGTGTGTATAAAAATTTATCATGTCCTCCTCGCCAATTCAATTTCCAATTCAATTTCTACTATATTTTATTTGGTGACCATTCATTGCCCCCCAAGGCCCCTGCCAAAGACCTTTAAATTTTTTTTTTTTTTTTTTTTTAAATAAAATATTCCCCCCCCCCTTTTTTAAATAAAATATAGTATTTAATTTTTTCCTTGTTTAGGTACTTTTGTAAATGGGAGATATATTAGGTCTCGTTTCCTTTAAAAATGAGTAAATGCCTTATTTGCTCCCTGGAAAAAAACACGGACCCCATTTTGATCCCTCAACAAAGAAAACCTCTTTTTAGTCCTCGAAAAGGACGAATAAAGTTGATTGGTGAATATTTTGATCCTCGTAAAATTCCAAAAACCTCTTTTTACCCATAAAAATGTCATATTTTAGTTCCTAGGGATAAAAATGGGTCTGTATTTTTTTTTTTCAGAGACCAAATAGGGTGTTTACTCTTAAAAATATATTAGGAAATTCTTGATTATCATCCATGGTAGCTTTTCATCCTAAAGAGCATCCCATCAATCGTGAATACAAACATCCTTAATTTCGTAGCAATGCACGGGTTTTCTGTCCACATGCATATTTGAGACAGCCAACCAATATCACGTCACCCGATTTATTTTTCGGGGAAACATAGAGGTTATGGGCTCATTTCATCCTAACTTTAGTTTACAAATTCAGTATCTCATCTAAACATGCACTATCCATGCAGGCAGGGCTCAACCGTTTCACAAAAGAAAGGACGTCACGTCAACCATATGATGGAAATGTGACACCAACACAACATGCCTATTACTTTCTACTCAAAAATATATGTCAAAAACGATCGACAAGAACAAAATTGAACCAAAAGTAAACAGAGAGATGGAAGAACCATGAGAATAACTTGTTAGGCATGGAGATTCTTGTTATCGCTGCTTTTTGAGAAACAATGCATCAAATTGAACAAGTGGCCGTAATAAACGTCAAATGCTATTATGATTTTCTGTATAACAGTTACCCACATAGGAAACTGTCACTTGGTTCATTCTGGCCTGTGGAGATACCAACGATGGCAAGGTGGGCCCCTACTATGCTGTCATTGGGGAAGAAGAAGAAGAACCCAATGAAATTCGTTCCACTCAAGGACAACACATTTCCTACTCTCCCTATTTCTCTGAGCTGAGTCATTTGTCTAAATTCATCAACCTTAGACGTGGAGCATCAAAAACCACATCATTGTCCTTCGTAAATGTTGTGAGCATTTGATAATTCCTTGGTTACCATTGATTCTGCTATATTAAGTCACCGAAATGTATTAGTTTTGTTCTTTCCTTGATCGCGTCAGTTTTAACTTTTTCCATCTTTTCCTGATTATATTCTCGCGTGTCTTGACTCAGATCGAGGGGGGGAAAAAAGGCAATTCGGCAAAAAAAAGAAAAACTAAAAACTAAAGAAATCACGGATCTCATACCCACAGAACATCTGCCGGAGAACAGGGTGCATATATAGGATACTGATACGTTATTTAAAACAATAAGCTGTATCCAAAGAAAAACCACAGGGAAGGGAGATTTCCATGTTTTGATTCTAAGCTCACATAGCTAGTTTTCACAATTGCTTGTATTCCTAGCATCATAGTCGAGGATTTATTGGTAAAATCCATAGGTCTTGGCACTGACTATGATATTCCTCAGTGCTCCGATTGGTGCCATAATCGTAAGCAAGACTCCCAAAATAATGCAGATCTGACAACAGTAAAAAAAAACCATTAAGTAAACTAGGTCTAAGATTCAGCAACCAAATTTATGAAGCAAAAAATAATTGAGAACATACCCAGTTGGCTAACCAGGAAAGGCTGAACCTCCTAGGTTTGTAAATGGCAAGCCATATTATGCAAGGGAGCTGTCATCAAATTGGATTTTGTCAATAAATGCAGTTAGCGAGTGATGACCTACCTTGTTTTAGGGTAAAAACAGAAATCACATTGGATTTTGGTTTGTAGAGGAACAGTGAGAAACTTACATAGTAGGTTGTTGGAGCAAAAGCAAATCCTCCGAAGAATCCAAGGAGAGCACCAAAGAAGGGGAATGTAATTCCCACAAACATAGTGAATGCTGAACCAAACCATTCATACGCATAATAAGAAGATGTGAATCCAATGAAAGGAACCTGACACAACTAAGAAACAAAGAAGAGAGAATAGGGATGCTTCTGTGCTCACCAACATATACATTGCGAGTAACAAAACGAAGTATCCAGGTTGGTTTGAAATGCAATTTCTTTACCAGAAAAGTTTCAAGCATGTCAAAAACAGGCATAGCAAATAGCTGCAGGGACAGAGCCACCAAAAGAGGCAAGAAACATAGAAAATGATTCAGTCAGAGTCATAAAGGAGAAGAATTTTCCAGGGGGAAATTAAAGCACTAGTTGCCACCTGGTAGCTTCCTATAACATGAATCACAACAAAAAAATTTGCTGCCGCTATAAGCCAAGTTGGTTTCTCCAGAGAGATGAGGATATTATCTGCAACTGCATTACCAAACATCCAATAGCCTATAAGAGCAACAGGGAAGTAACAAAAGGCCACAACTATGTATGCTATGATCACTCCTCTCATCATAGGTCCCTTTGATGGCTTCTCAGGAGTAGAGGGGATGGTTGCTTGGATCTCCAACACCACATTGTGTCCGGCATACGCGAAAGCAATGTCTCCCAAAGCATTGAGGAAACCGAAAGCATTTCCTGCTGAAGTACTGTGTTTGTTCCCATACTGAACGTCTGGTTGAACACCCTTGTGCACAGAAGCCGCCCAGGCAATAGTTGAGTAGCTGCTCAATCATATATAACAACCCAACACATATGTTTATTCTTAAAGTTTAAAGACACTAGGTCAAGCAAAGGGGAATTAGGACAGAAAGTTCATGACCTTGTAGGTTATATTCACTACATTATCTGTGAATCATAGCATGTCAGGCAAGATTGAAGGAATGGAATGTTGTAAACACACAAATATGTCCCTTGTTATATAAGCTAAATACTAGTCATGACAAAAAGAATTTCCAAAATGCATTATTATCAATGATAATTCAAAGACCATGAGTTTGTTTTTTATTGACAACTAGCGGTACTGTTTTGTCCTTCACAACCAAAATAATGTAAACATTTCCTTCAAAAGAGGAGGCCCAGATTTGGAAAATGACTGAGGAGTATAGACATCGAAAAAGAATAAGGAAAATAAACTTTCTACAGTTGTTACCTCAAAGACATGATAGCAGCAGCGAGAGATATTCCAGAAATGGAATTGAAATTGGGAAGATGAGCGAGAAAGAAATTAACAGAGGCGAAGATCATGATGAAGTAAGTTGTTTTCATGTTGTTGCAGTTTTTACGACACAAAAGGTCATGAATTTTCTGCAGAGATTTGCCTCCGGTGACCATATACGCTATGTCCACACCAACTTCACATATCAGTTGCTGGGGGACCACAATCCACAGTCCGAGCTTCTCTCCAAAGGCGTGTTGCCCCAGTTCATGGTATCTGTCAAACCTCTTTCCTGGAACCATCTCGTGCATCTCCACCATTTGCCACAGTGTGTACAGAGTTATTATCCATGATAATATCAGAATCGCCACGCCAGGTCCCCTGTTTTTCTCAGATTATCAGATAACTGGACGTGTAACTCAAGGCTTGAATGAAGAAAGTGACAAGTGTTTTGTTATACCAGCCGAGATTTGCCATGGCGTAGGGGAGACTGAGAACACCAGCGCCCACTATGGCGGTGACGTTGTGGAAAGCAGAGTAATACCATTTTGCGTTCCTCGAAGAAGTTATGGGAAGCCATTCATCTATTTTCTTCTGCTCCGCTGTTCGTTTGTCCGCCTGTCATAAAGCTCTCTCCAGTCTCAACAACAACAACAACAAAAACGATCAAGAACGCAGAAATAAGCTAAACAGACACAGCAAGTTTACCTCAAAAGACGGGACAGAGGCTTCATGACTAGTTAGACGGGTTTCTGACGCAGACTCTGTTCCCATGGAGATCAAGTTGTGGAGCTTTGTGGTAACAGAGTGATCGGAAATGAGCTGTGTAACAATGAAATGGGGAATAAATATTTCAAACGTTAGTGTGTTGTCTCTGACGAAGACTCTAAAGATAAGTCCGTCAGGAAGATGATCAATTCGGCAATTTGTTTTACACCATCAACACTTTATATCTTTGGCACATGATGTTATCGTATCTCATATCGAAGCGTTTCGGTGCCTCCGCACCGCGCGCTCCTCCCATCACTCTAGACAATCCAGACGGGATCAGTATCAAGGCGAAATTAATAAATGACTACCTGTTAAGGTGATTAGCGTACACGTATTTACGCAAAAAAAAGTAAATATATTCATGTATTTATATTGATCATTTAGTAATGGGATGAACAGAGGATGAATAATGAAACGGCAGAGAATGAATGACCCTTTATATGCAATGAATATAAAATTAAATGCATTTTCATATGTATAATGGTTTTATGCAAGTTTGTCAAACTCATGAGTTTAAGGAGTTTAAACAAACTCGTGACACTGATGTAAACTCGTATCGTGAACTCAAATCGTAAACTCGTAAGAGTTTACTTTTATTATTAAATAGGTATTACTAGCGTATTATTAAATAATTAAAATATAAAAATGACAACAATTTGATTTAAATATATTTTAAATCCAAATAATTGAAATTAAATCTATCAACATTCATCATTTATCATATTTAATAAAGAAATGTTTATAAAATTTTTATATAAAATCGCTGAAACATGATCAAATAAAAAAAGTTAACACGAGTTTAAAAGTAAGTTAACATGGTTTTGTAAAGTTTAAAAACGTAAAAACAGTAAACTCGCTAGGTGCATAAACTCTTATTTTAAATCCAACAATGATTTTATGATCTTTGCCTAGCGGCCTAACTAAACCAGCATGCCGTTTTGTGAATATAGGATAGGTGTTTATTCTTTTAGCTGTGTACATATTGTCTTTGATTAATGAACTTTTTTTCCTGCACCCCATACGTCTTATTTGAATTCAAATTTAAATGTGGATTAAATGATAATGTAACTAATTTGTTTAATCTACCAAAATTGATTAAGAGGATAAAGTGAAGTGAGAGGACGAGCTTCGGAGAAACGATAAATGTTGCATGTTTATCTTTAAATATCAGGTTAAGGGATTGAAATTCTAGAAACTATAGCATAAATAAATGAAAAGGGCAAATGTGTCACCAAATAATGTTTGAATTCTTGTTGGAAGAGATTTAACTTTTTTTATACGTGTGATATTAATCTTAAATATAAGATATGTTCTTTCTATTTATCAATTTTTTTCAATTTATCATTTCTGATTATCTTTCAACAATAATTAACAATAAGAGGGAAGTATTTTAAAAAATATACGTAATTATTTTAAAAAATATAATGTAATTAACTAGTTTATTTAAATTAAATATTGTGGGACATAGTTAAAGAGACACACCCACTGAGAATGGACAAATAGAATTTTTCAGTAATTTTTTCACCAATTCCTACAGCCAAGGATACATTGGGGAACTCGCTGCGTCAGTATCAACGAATGTTCTGGAGTTGACACTTGACAGTGATATACTCACTCTTTTGTTGTTGTCAATATAATGTCATTTTAATTAATTTATAAAATTTTGAAAAAAAATAGTTGACGTCAAACCCTTCCCTAAAAAGTATTTTTTAGAGTAAACATCCTTTTTAGTTCCGACAAAAAACATAGACTCTATTTTAATCCCTTACCAAAAAATCAACCCTTATTCGTCCTTTTTAAGGAAGGAAAAAATTTTAGAAATTTTTTGGGATCAAAATGCCAACCAATCGACCTTTATTCGTCCTTTATATGGACTAAAAAGGACATTTTTTTGTAAGGGACCAAAAATAGGGATCGTGTTTTTTGTCGACCAAAAAAGGTATTTACTCTATTTTTTATATGCATTATTTCAAAAATCACTTTCTCCCTTGCGTACAGTCTCTTACCATACTTATCAGAAGTTGAAAACGGATCAAATTGAATTAAATAACTTGCCATTTCATCTAAGATGACATATAAGCAATTTGATTTAAGTACTTTCCATAAATTTCTTTTAAAATGTGGTATATATAGACAACTGGGGGGGGGGGGGGGGTATTATTAGGGAAAAAAACATTAATGTAGAAGGTAGGAGAGAATGGAATCTTATATTGATGAACATATCAAAGGAGATCAGGAACATCTCATTATCCCTTCCCTTTTATAGCTATTATTATTAGGTGAACATTTAAATGGTTTGGATTTGATCATTTCTAAAATTATTATCAGCAAAATATTAAATTATAAAAATAAATCAATTAATTAAATTCAAATTGCTATATTTTTATATGAATAATCTAACATTACAATTAAAAAATAAATATTTCATATAAAACAACATTTGAATCATTCAAATGTTGATCCTATATAGAAGGAAGAAGATGGCCAATGAAAAGGAGAGGTTCATGTGGTACGAGATTGGAACATCTATCCATTTTCTTTGTTTACTTTTTTAGTGAGAATTTTTTAAAAAAACTGAACTCAACCAAAGAAATCAGAAAACCCTGAAGAAAGAGAAACATAACAAAACAATATCATAAGATAAAAACTAATGAGGGATTTATGGCCTTTAATTTGTTCAGTTTAAGGATATTTCCCACGTGGTGGGGTCCAGTAGGGTGATTACCTGAACCTGCCGATTGAGAGCAAGATAGGCTATGCCGTTGTTGAATAAGGCGGTGCTAGTTTTCCCAGTCAGAGTTGAGAAGAAGAAGCAATGAGCAAGAGTGGCTGCTGTGTGTTTTGAAGATAGTGATGATAGAAATGAGATTTAAGTGACACTCATGAGTGAGCCATAAATAGAAGGCCACGAGTACATGCAACGCAATATTTTCTCTGATTTTTATTATAAGGTACTTCCTCCGGTCCTAATTATATGACAATATTTAAGAGTTGGTTTTGGTCCTAATTATAAGACAACATTCTAATTTTTTTCAATTTCTTCCTAAAACACCTCTATTTTATTTTTTCAAATGTGTTTGGTTTTTTATGAGTATATATATGTGAGTGCATAGACTCTTCCAATTAATGAAACTTTTATATATGTGTGTGTGTGTATCTATATATGTATGTATATGTGTGTCTACACACAAATATATATAGACACACACACATGTGTGTATACATATATGTATGTATGTATGCATGTATGTATATATGTGTGTGCCTGTGTATATATGTGTATATCTACACACAAATATATATAGACACACACGCACTCACATATATGTGTGTGTGTACATGTATGTATGTGTGAGTGTGTCTGTGTATATATGTATGTATATATGTGTGTGTGTGTGTGTCTACACACAAAGATATATAGACATATACACACATATGTGTGTGTAGACATATATGTATATTTGTGTGTGTGTCTGTCAATATATATGTGTGTATATGTACATATATAAACACACACACACATATCTCTTTGTGTGTGTGTGTGTTATGTGTGTATGCATATATATATATGTGTGTTTGTATGTGAGTGTGTACATATGTAGATATATGTGTGTGTGTTAGGATACATGATATTAGAGATATATGTGGTAAAAGCTATTAATTCACTTTTACTTATGTCATTTTAAATTTATATAAGGACATTTTAGGAAAATGAGTAAAAATAACTAATTTAACTTCTTTCCTTAATCTCCACAAAATCGGTTAAATATGTCTTATAATTAGGACAGGAGGGAGTACAAACTAACAACTCTTACAGATAAAAAAAATAGTCAAAGTCAATAAAGTTGTCCTAAAATTTAAATAACTCTAAAATATTACCCTACTAATTGCACTAAACTCTAATACTCCATCTGGTCCTATTATAAGGAATCAATTACCAAGTGTATTTGATCTTTTTATAAGGCACTTATTTGTTCCCAAGGAGTATTAATTATTTGTTTTCATATATGCCTCTAATTAATGATAGTAGTAGATGAGAGTAATAATAAATATAATATTAGAGTTTAGTATAATTAGTAGGGGTAATATTGAGAACTACTTAAATTTTAAAATAACTTTATTGACTTTAACTGTTTTTCTTAGTTTGTAAAAATTGTTAGTTGCTGCCTTATAATAAAGACTAAAGGGAGTATTATATCAATTATTACTTTCACCTATTACTATCATTAATTATGAGCATATATGGAAATAAATAATTAATGCTCCTTAGAAATAAACAAGTGCCTTATAAAAAGGTCAAATATACTTACTAATTAGTATCTTATAATAAGGAATGGAGGGAGTATAAGGCTACCCGATTTTGGCGCCTCTACTTTCGGGATTTGCGAATTAAATACTAAATTATATATTGGTTTAGAGTGTTTAAAAATAATTTAAAATATATTGTACCAGTCCCGTATCAATTTTGTTGCACTTTTTCCGTCGTAGAAGAGGTCTTCCCCACCGTATTCTCCGAATAGTAATACTCGTTGCAAACAGATACCCTTGCATCTGTTCCGCCACACTGCTATTCCCTTGTTTAGTTATTCATTTTTTTATCAGTGCTTGGCTTCTCCAGTTAGTTGTTTCAAAATAAAAAATAAAAATAATTTTTTTGTTAAAATATGTTTCTTAAAAATATGCTTTCGAACTTATATAAAAATATTCCCTACTAAATTAGAATTTTTCCGTCAAATTCAAACGTTTCTGCCAAATTTGAATTTGAGAGGTAAATTTGTCAAAAAATGTTAATGTGTTTATGTGAGACTTAAGATCCTACCAATTTTGATGGGATCTAATCTTCCCACATATAAGGAAAGATTGGTGGGCTCAAGGTTGGAAAATTTGTCTAAAATACATATCAAACAAAGGAACTTGTTAATTTTCTTTTCCCTTACCACCCAATCTGTATACCAAACAGGCCCTAAATAACTTCATTATCATCGTTTTCATGATTCATTGAAAGAAAAACAACACCGACCCAATTTCGATTTTCAACATGCTCCTCTCATTGTTCCCCCCCACCCAATTATATTCCTTCCCAGATATTCTTGTAGCAGAAACAAAAAGACAACGACATTTTTCTGGAAAATTAATGTAAACTCTAGTTTTGCCCGAACAAACACAAAGGCCATATGTACTAACATCAACACAAATTAAAAAAACCCACAAAACCAGTGTATATGATAAGATCCCTCTGGACGTAGTTTTCTTTTGCATGAGCTGGTTGATAGATGCATGCATCATGAGCCAATCAATTTCGACCACTTGCGAAGATCTGCAAGTGAATCCTAGGAGCACGCAACCATCTGCTTCAATTCATTCGTTTCTATTATTTGCATTACTCTTCAGTGAGTGAAGATCTAAGAGTAAAACTTGTAGGTCTTGGCCTCAACTATGATTGTCCTCAATCCTCCAATGGGTGATAAAATCATTAAGCACACTCCAACCACAATGCAGATCTGAATTCAATAAAGCAAGAGTTCAATCCATTTAATCCAATTCATCAAAGGTAAATTGATTGAAACATCAGAAAGAAAGAAAGAAAGTATAACATACCCAATTAGTCCACCAAGACAAGCTAAATCTCTTTGGTTTGTAGATTGTGAGCCACATAATGCAAGGAAGCTGAAAGTTCAAAGATTATTATTAAACCAAATGTTAATCATAAGGAGATCTTAGTTACTAGACTGAGCTTTTACAATCATTCGAGGCTTACAAAATATGTCGTTGGAGCAAAAGCAAATCCTCCAAAAAACCCTAGGAGACCACCGAAGAATGGGAAGGTGATAGCAATAAACATCGTAAATGCTGCAATCAAAGCATCAAGATACGGTTACAGATGGAAGCATGCATATTGACCAAAAATGGTGTAGAAGCCCCATAGAGTGAAGTTTACTCACCCACATACACATTACGCACGACAAAACGAAGCAATTTACTAGGCCTGAATTTCAGTTTCTTCACCAACAGGGTTTCAATCATATCAAATACTGGCATTGCGTAAATCTAGATCAACAAACATAGAACAACAAACTGGTTAGTTATAGGTACAAAAGGGAGAGCAGCCTACAGAGAGTCCAAGTCATAGCAATTACTATCTTCACCTGATAACTTCCAATAACATGGATAACGACGAACATGTTAGCCATAGCAATAAGCCATTTTGGTCTCTCTAATGTGATGAGAATGTTGTCATCAACCTTGTTTCCAAACATCCAATAACCAATGAAAGCAACTGGGAAGTAGCACAAAGCCACGACTATATAGGCCACAACAACTCCTTTCCACATAGGACCCTTGGATGGCCTCTCTGGTGTGGATGGGATTGTTGCTTGGATCTCCAGCACTACATTGTGCCCAGCGTAGGCAAAAGCCACATCCCCAAGACCATTAAAGAAGCCAAACACGTTCCCTGCAGTGCTCTTCCCTTTGTAGCCATAATCCACATTTTCTATAACACCCTTTTTCACAGAAGCTGCCCAGGCAATTGTAGAGTAACTGTAGGACAAAGAAAAGAAGAAGGAAAAAAAATCAAACTTTGCTTGTGTGGTCATGTATATCTAATGGAAGCTTCAATGCACATATATATACCTCAAGGACATGACTGCTGCCGCCAAAGATATACCAGCAATGGCGTTGAAGTTGGGGAGATGGGATAGCAGAAAGTGAGCAGAGGCGAAGATCATAATGAAGTAGGTTTTTTTGATCTTATGGCAGCTGGAACAGACGGTGTCATGGAACTTCTGCAATGAGGTTCCTCCAGTAACCATGTACACAATGTTGACTCCAACTTCAACCACAAGCTGCTGAGGAACCACAATATAGAGGCCCAGCTTTTCACCGAAAGCATACTGACCCAGTTCATGGTACCTGTCAAAACGTCTTCCCGGAACCATCTCGTGCATCTCAACCATTTGCCAGAGAGTGTAGAGTGTGATGATCCATGAGAGGACTAGCACGGCCACACCAGGACCCCTGCAGAAAGAAAACCATTGTAATCGTCATATCGTCAAACACCTAGTGTGCACTACGTACGTGTTACTTGAAATGTGAACATTATTGCAGAGAAATCGAGCTAAAGTGCAATTTGGGTTATGAAAAATCTTACCATCCAAGCTCGGACATGGCATAAGGGAGACTCAGCACACCAGCTCCGACCATAGCAGTAACATTGTGAAAAGCTGAGTAGTACCATTTTGCATTCCTTGCAGAAGTAATGGGAAGCCAGTCATCTATCTCCTTTTGGCCGGTTGTTTTTTCTTCAACCTGCGGGATTCAGGTAAAATGGGTAAGTGAACACACGATTCATCTCGTTCACAGGAGGAACAAAGGAAGGAACAAAATAAACAGAAATGCAATGAATCGAAAAATCCATTTGTGGCGGCATTGGAAGTAATTGTTGAATGTGAGTGAGGGTGTTTTTGACTTCTTGCTTTACAGTGATTCGTCAAATCGAAAGGAGTAGGAGACAGAGACATGGCACAGGAGTCAGGACTCCCAAACTTTTGGGAGGTTCAATTCAAAAAGCAAAAGCTATTAGTTGGTTCCTTTGCTCGCAAAGTTCCCATCTTTATGTTGGAAGTTGGAACGCGTCATCTATGACTTTAACATCTTCTCATGCCCCCACCAAGCTTGACTCCATTAATCAATTACTCCTTTTAATCTAAG
Source organism: Acacia acuminata (assembly GCA_019022655.1). Lineage (NCBI taxonomy): Eukaryota > Viridiplantae > Streptophyta > Magnoliopsida > Fabales > Fabaceae > Acacia > Acacia acuminata. The sequence goes on from JAFJYI010000292.1 coordinate 449,492, forward strand.
GCACTAATTAATAATTGTTACAGATTAATAAAAACAATTAAAATTAATAAAATTATCCTAAAATTTAAATAATAATTATCTCTATTAAATTAAATACTAATATTATATTAATGATTACTCTCACCCATTACTGTTATTAATTATAATCATACATGAAAAAAATAATTAATATATTTTTAAAAACAAGCAAATGCCTTATAAAAAAATAAAAAATAATTGTTAATTGGTATTCAATAATAAAAACTAAAGGAAATAATCCAACAACAAGCTGTTGCTTTAAGCGGCCTAACCTCTTAACACGCTTGGCCTCATATATTTTGGGATTAATCTCATAAAGGGATCAAATGTATTTAGATTAGTTTTTAGGGAATAGTTTTTACAATTTATAAAGTAAATATATGAGAGTAGTTTTATCTAACTTATGAAAAAAAAAACTTGTGAAACCACAGTTTCAGAGTTACCCAAACACCCAATTGTGATTTGTGAGACTCTCTCACTTAAAAGAGAAAAGCTTACCTACCAATTTTTCATTTTTTAACCAAAAATTACAAATCTCGATTCATTCATTCACTCGTTCGCATAACTGCTTGGCAAAAAAGTGTTGTAATAAAAACTAAGTTAGCGTCATCTGGATTTAAAATTACATTAAATAAGTGAATTCAACCTCAATCCTCGTTGTGAACTTTCCATCCTTCATAGAAGCAGAATTTGAGCCGAAAATCAAGATAATACTAAGTACTAACTCGCCGATTTTGACAATTAATTTATACTATAAATTACTCAACAATAAACCTGGCGCCATGTACTAACTAGTAATGTATGGCCCAACCGGCTAATAAAAAGTAAAAACGCAGAAGGGAGGAAACTTGTGACAGAGGAGAAATTAAAGTATGGCCAACTCTGCCAATTGAATTACGATAATAACCTTGTTTCCCCTGCAGAGCCCTACGGACAGAAAGGGCCCATCTGGGCCTATATAATTAACCCCAGTGATATTTTCTAATGCTCGCCAATAACACGGCGTTTACTTATTATCATCATGCCACATGGCAGCAAGAGAAGTCAAATAATGACGAGATAGCAATAGCATATATATATATATATATATGAGATTTGGCTGTGTATTGACTCAACAAGCGTACTTTACGTATCACCGTATAATATTAATTAATTAAATAGGTAGGAGGGGATATTTTCAAAGCGCCCAAGTGGGATGATTTTGTCAAATGTGTGGGTCCTCACATAGTGTATTTTTCTTTTCCAAATGACGATTCAGAGAAAGAATAACATATTGGTCAACCATTTATATGGGGCCGGGAATTAAACTCTCGTGGGTTCTCTCTCTGGTTGTCATCCTAATATTTTTCAGGAAGAGTATACCATAAGAATAAAGATCCAGTGGAAACAGGTGCTGTATTTCTAACTAAGAGTTTGAGACTATTCGTTTTCAACAACGTAACGCTACCTAAAAACTAAAAGGATATATATGTCTTAACTCTCAGGGGTGTGTGGGTTCGATCAAAAGTCGGTAGTGGATGTTTTAATGATGAAGCAACATGGTTATGGAGATCAGGATATATTGAGTTGCCCAGAATAGTGCATAGGATCTATCGGAGGATTATAGGATCTCAACACTCAGCGATATCACGTGAGTGTGCTACGTACACCTGAGCCGACAAAAAAGGTCTCATCGGTTCATGTTTTTTATGAGAAGATTCAAGAAACTAACTAGATGAGACAGGATTAGAAAGCAATTGCTATCTCCTTCATATTAAAATAATAATCAAACAAAAAACTCAAAATTGCAGGAACATTTGCAGAAACTAAAACTGGAGAAAAATAAACAAGCACGGTAGCCAAAGAAAACGAGAGAGAGAGAGAGAGAGACGATGATGGAGAAAGAAGGGCATACAGAGTTCGAGCGGGCATAGGAGTCGTTGTTGGGTGCTTGAGTCCCCATGGGGTTGAGAGAAAGACGAAGACGAGGAAGAAGACAGAAGGGTGAGAGCTCAGCTCCGATATGTGATTATATTCTGAGGGTTCAGGAGCCGAACCTCTTATAAATATATCACAAAGTCCAAACAATGACATGCAAGTATATAGTTTGTTGACTTTTCTTTTTTGAGCAAAATAGTCACTCTTATTAATTTTCAATCAATAAAATTCCCGCAGTAACATCGCTGTAAAGAAAATATACCAAACAAAACAACCTATACAAGGAAGCAATATAACAGAACGAACAAACAAACAAATACAACCACAAGCTACACAAAAATAATCATCATTTCATTGTGTATCGTTCCCCGTTTAGATCCTGCAACAAATTAAAACAGCTTCGACCAGAGAGGATGATGGCTTATCTAAGCCAACTTTCTATGTCTTACCCCCATACAAAACCTATACTGCTGTACCATCTTCTCAATTCAAAACACTTCCTTAATCATGATTATGAATAATTCAATTTTTTCATCATAACTTCATCTTATTCACATAAAAACGAATCATTTTCAAACATTGTTTAAGAATTTCCATTTGGTTTAGTCTTATAAGTTCAATGGATTATAAATTTTGTGTCAACCTTTTACCTATATATTCGCCCCTGAACCCGGTTTTTGCATTTTCATTTACAACATTCATGATGTGTTTATTTGGAACTTTAATTAATTTTCTCTCGAATTCTGAATATAAAACATATTTAGAGAGTCAATCTTAATCTTAAATCTAAGACATATTTTTTTGCATTTGTAATTTTTCTTTTTATTATTGATGTTCTCTCAACAATAATTAAACAAGAGAATATGGGAGGGAATTAACAAAAATGATTAGAATATTTTAGAAAATATAGGTCATATTAATTAATTTTTTAATCTAATTAAATTAGATAAATATATCTAATATATAGGATATGGGGGGTATAAGATTTTAGGCATTAGAAAATATGTAAAGTAAATTAAAGGCTATAAATATTAGCTTCAATAACACGATATATATAATAAAAAATACTGCCATGGATGATGGTGGTTCAGAGCCCTATGATATAGTTTGAAAAAAATCAAAATAACATAGATTCATAGATTCTAAATATAAATTTTAAATAATTCATTTGTGTTTATCAAGAAAATAATTAAAATTAGTCAAGAGTAGTAAATATGTATTGTTATTTTTTCCAATGATGCCTTTATTTGTAAAGAGGAAGCCTGACAGAGGCAATAGGTACAGCAAATATAATGATCTGGAGGTAAAGTTAAAATAAATAAATAAATACTTTAACAAAACTAAAATAAAACTTAGCTCATTCATAAATTTAAATCTTGTATTTAGGGATGGAGGGAGTACCATTGATCACTACCACTTCGGCCTTTTTATATGTTCAATTTACTTAATTCTCACATGCTAAAATAAAGTTAGTTAACTTAATAAATACATTCTAAATTGATGCATTTTTTCCAATTTTATTTTCATCTATTAATTAATTATATTCTCAATTTTCGCTCTCATCTTTCTCTCTTTCTAACACAGGGTAGATCTTTTTGGTTAATTTTATTTAGGGACAAAATTTTAACACTTAATTAGTCTCTATGTAACTAAGGACCAAGTTTTTTTTTTTTTTTTTTTGGAATGGTCTTATAAAAAGAATTAGAATGGTAACGTGTTAGTTCCGAGAGTCTCGGTGACGTTTATACTCAAGAAATTAAATACTTTATAGTTCAATGCTCATAATAATAGTTGCCTTTGTTGCGGCGGGGTGGGGGAATTGCCTTTGATGTTTCGAAACTCATCATCAATAAATTCTTTTCTTAAAAAAAAAAAAACTGTTAATTTATTTACCTAATTAAATTAATTAATTATCCAACTAATGGATACATTATTTAGTAGGGCAGGTAAAACAAGACCAAGAAAGAGAGAGAAACATATGGGAGGGCAAGAAATTCCAGGGTCTCTTCTTGGAAAAGACGCAACAATATCAACCATCACATAACGCCTATGGGATTTCACAGGACCTTCTGATGAGACTGGATCAGAAGACAATTTTAGTTACACGTTGGATGTTTATAATTTCTTAAACAATATCGTTAAAATCGAGAAGATGATTTTTTTACGTTCATAATCTCTTAAACAATATCTTTAAAATCGAGTTTATACGTAGACACGGAAGATGGTGGTAAAAACGTAAATCGTAGAAATAATAGAAAATATAAAACTTTTAATTTCTACTTATAAAGATTGTTATTTCGTATAAAAAATTTAAGTCTACTATTATGTAGATACTAGTAATAATTTTCATGTATGATAGTATAAGCATGTATGTGTAAAATGTTAAGATTTTCCTTCACAGTACATTGTTGTTTTAACTTTATTTCTTTATAATTTAATTTTAATGATATTTATCTTAAATCAAGAATTTATTATTTCAACTTTATTTTTTAAATTAGTTAAATAGGCCTAAAGCCTGCAAGCTTAGCTCTATCTATCCGGATAGTATAAGGGTGCGGATCTTTAATTCATTGTCTCTCATCATCTTTAAATCCTATCAATTCAATATTTGATCTAAGCATTTAAGAAAAGACACATCATCTATTTCAAATTATCTCACATAGTAAAAATTACCTTATGCAGTAGAGATGAAATTTAAAAAGTAGATGATGTATTTCTTTCATTATATTGGATCAGTATTGCTATAATTAAAAAACAACGAGGGATTATAATTAAAAACAATGAGGGATTAGGAGAAATCTAGCTGGTGTGAGAACCCTCTTCCGATAATATAAGGGTTTTGCTTCATGAATTGAGAACTTTACAGAAGTTAGGTCTAAACAGATCGACCCATTTATGTTCGAGCTCGTGAAAGTCAACTCTTATTTCCAACTCTAATTGGAATTTTATACTCAGAGTCCTATCATGAATTTGAACTGTTGAATCATTTTACCCTATCTCTAAAATAATGTTAGCAATTTTCTTCATTGGCCGGACACAAATTAACCAAGGCAAGATAGGAGGAGTATTATTTACTCGAACAATGATTGAAATGATTCCGACAATAACGAAAAAATACTCCCTTATTCCAATAAGAGTTCGACAATAATTGAATTGTACTGTTTAAAAATGTAGTTAAAATTAATTAATTAAAAATAATAAATATATCTGAAATAATTTTTTCCCTAAAACATCCTCTTATTTATGAAGAGGCAAGAAATAAAAAAATAAAGTAAATATAAGTATTATTAACGTGTTGTTAAGTAATATATATATATATATAATTAATAAATGACAAAAATGAAAAAAAAACTCATTAAATATTTATATAATTTTTAAAAAAGTATTAAAATAATTTAAATTTCAGACTCTTATAGAAAAACGAATATAGAATTTTCTAGGACCATGATGGCTTTCATTTTATTGGTTTCACAATATTTTCTTCGTCTTTCTCCATCATCATCTCATGATCTCATCTTAATGAACTCTCATTCACTTATTTTCCATCTCCACTTTGGCTCCATTTCTTACCAACCATGCCACGTGTGGGGCGCAGGGTCTGTATTCTGTTCCCAAACAAAAATATCTCCGCAGAAAATCTACAAACAACTTTGTATATTGCTCCCGCGCGCTACATCAATATTTTCCAGCTAAATGTTTTATTAATTCACTAGTTTTTAAGTCTATACTTCAGACTTGGGTTGCGCATATATAACACCACGTTATTATTTTTTGTTATTTTGATCGGATCATCACCGTTTAAGATTTTCGTTTACAAAATCATTTATTATTATTCAAAACGTTGAACAAAATAATTAGTTTACCATAATCCATATTATTAAAGTTGGCAATGACTCGAAACTTATAATTGAGTAAGGACAAAAAATAATTGGAAGAACTTTATAATTATCTTTCATGATTTTATAATTCGCACATTCATTTCCTTGAGTCGATACCACTTCTTAACGTACTCTTAAGTAATGTTTTAGGTTGGGAAATTTGGCGAGTCTATGTGACTATGTGTCTCCCTTGTCTATATGGGGGGCGACTAGGTTAGGAATAATTATTTTTCCTAAAAAAAACAGCATGCTCTCTCCATTAATATGTAATTAATTATATTTGACTTCAAATATTCTGTATCAACGAGAATCTGGGGCAGTTCGAAAATCGAAAGTGGTTAGGTTTCCCAGAATAATCTCACAAGAAAAAGAAAAAAAAAAAGAATAATTGAGTTGGCAGTCCAATTATATTCCCATGCGACTTAAATATTTTTTATAAATGACAAGTGTTTGGTTTTTCTCACTAAATTAAAGTGTAAGATATATATATACATCAACACGACTGGGTCAAATTTTGAAGCATCTCTTAGTTGTGAAACGCAGGAGATTCCGTTATGGCAGAAGCCCCAGTCACTTGTTTATATATAGAGAATAATAATATCGTTGCAATAATTCATAGCCGAGAAAGAGAATTCCACTTTTCTGTACATAATAAAATTCAAATACTTACAGCTTCAAAGAAAATTCGTGGTCAACTTATTGCCGTATCCACATGGACTACGATGATACATCTACGTGTAACTCATAACCCTTGTTAAAACCTATGATCACACACATTACAATATAGTATTGGTGGTCATCTGTCAACGGTCTTATCACCACCCGGCATTATAACGATACATATAAATTAAAATATCAGATAGCTTATGCGCTCCGCTATATTTCAGGGGAAAAGAAAATAAAAATATCAATCCTTGACTACAAGTGTATAAGAATTGATAACTCATTTTAATAAAAAATTATTGATTTAAAATTTTAAAGTTTAACTAGTATTTTATGGGTAATTAATGAATCAATTAATTTGTATGGAATTTTCGTTAGGTTCATGTAAAAGAGAGTAAAATAAGGCAATGAAAGTGAGAGGTGGTTTGGCCTTTTTTCTGATATTTTTGGCCGGTAAAGCCAGGAATGTTGGGCACGTCTTCCCTATTCTTTAATTCTGTCACTGGCAATTGGCAAATGGACACAACGCATCTATCTTCGATGAGTGTTATCCCGTGAAGCACAATAATTTTTTAAAAATGAAAAAAGACAGATTGTTGCCACTTTACCTTTCTTTGTTTATTTATTTCGTGGGTGGCTTGCGAATTCATTGGATCAAAATTCTCTTGAAGTGATCTCTGTGTGTTTTTGTCCAGAGCTGTTCGTTACAGCTTTAAAAAAAAAAAAACGCATTTACATCTTATGGGATAAAACTTCCTTCATTTATTTATCTTGTACGATATAAAATAATTAGTTAAAATGGAAGGATTATCCAAACAAGCACTAAGGTAATGAGTTGAAAGCTGACGTGGGGATGGCATGTTCTTACTGTTGAAACGATGGGGAGTCCATGAGCTGCCCAAGTTTGAATCCACGTTCAACCAAAACATGCTACTGTTGTACCGTTGACCTTTCTGGCAGTTACAAGCTCTCTAGTTGCCCTCCCTCTCTCCCTCTCACATTTTTGGAAAATATTTTAGTTGACCACCATCCTTTTTTTTAGCGACTAACTGGTATTATTTATTTTTTCAATTAATATGATATCTCACTGGCCACTATGACATTTTGTCGGCAAGAACGTGATGATCCTAGCTTTCAGATTCGGTTGCTGGCATTCAAATTAAACTTCAAGGTTGTATTGGTTGACTTAATTCCCTACCCACCACTTTTTCACTCATGTACAGAACGGGAATTCTTAATAATCCGCCTGTTTGGTTAGAGGAAAATTGAGATGTTTGAATGGTGTCTGGGACGTTTGATTGCATTTTTATGCGGGAAAGTATTATTTTCCATCAATTTTTAGCTATATAATTAAAAATGTGTTCTTACCATAATTTTCAAATGGGAGGGAAAATGTATTGGACACAAAAGCCCTTTGATATGATATTAGATGGGATATAAAAAGTTGAGTAACGTGTGTGGGTCTCATGGATATTTAAATAATATTTTTACTTAAGGCTAAAATAATCTTTTGATTTATTTTCATACTTTATTTTCTTCGAATCAAGCAAAAAATTTCTTATCAACCAATTTTATTTTTCATGCAAACCAAAGACTTGTATGTGACAAAATATTTTTCATTCTTTTCTTTTCCGGCCGTTTCGTTAAACTAAACGAGCTTAGTCATATATGACAATTGCAGTGCATATAGAAATTCACTTCTTAATATCTTCCTGGTAGTTTCTAAGTAATTAATTTAAATCGATAGTAAGAAGGATTCCAGGGGAAGCGTGTTCTGCTTTGGATCTTCATTGGGAGGGGTCCACTGTAGTGGGAACGATCGGTTTTAGTGGGGCGAAAGATAAGTAATTAAAGAAACAGTTCGTCATTTTAAAACTGTCGATAAATAATAAAATACTGTACATAATTTTTCAAAGTCAATGGAATGAGCAGATATATGGAAATGTGAAAGGATGGTTTTTTTTTTTTTTTTTTTTTTTTTTTTTTATAAGAATGTGAAAGGATGGTGTACACACAATTCAGTGGTTTCTGCGACGAAATTTCCGCCCAATATCATTATCTTATCACAGTTTGGGGGTGAAGACCAAAAACTCGTCAGAGTCAACACTTCAGCCCAACAAGCCATTTTCCAAGATTTTGCCACCTTTAACGCCACCATTATACTTTTCTCTTCTTTCGTTGTCTATTACCAGCTGCTTTCCGCGCATTTTCATGTTTTTTTTCCCTCCCATGCATGTCCATCTTAATATACTAGTATTACTTCGTGACATGTTGTTAGTATAATCGTTTTTTTCTTTTTTTGGGTCAAAACACATTTTGTTATATCTGAGTATATATATTTGTAACGATGACTGGTAGATGGTTCATTGTTATGTCAGCCCCATGTCATCAAATCCCCTTTCACATCCGTATAAAATGTGCAGGTTTTTTTCTAACTAGAATCGCTTAAACTGCATATCAACAGTCTATCTTTTCAAATAAAAAATATTCAAATTTCTCTGGAACATTACTCCGGAGTGAGATGGGGATGAGCCCCAAATAGTTTACACAAAATTAAAAATGTTTATTTCTATGATTCACATTGGAAATAGCTTGAGTATTTGAGTTCGTTTGGAAGTTAATATTGAAAATAAGAAGGTTAAAGCAGTCAACTTACAGGTGACAGCTTATCCATTCAGCTCTGGAACTGATGAAGCACACGCATGCATTATAGTAGTAGCTGATAGAGATGCGATCACTTTGAAAAGTATTTTTGATCATATCATTGTTGAATTGAAACATATTGTGCTTTAAACAAAAGATTCATTTTGTTTTGAGAAATGTCATAAGGGGTTATGATTTTGAAATCGTGCAAGCGGTTGAAAGTTGAATCTGAACACGTCACAGTCCAGTTATGAGGTTGTGGCCATTTGTGATTTGTGAGAAAACCAATGGCGTGAAGCTTCACGCCACGAAGCTTAAATAATGCATATAAGTAAGGACTAAGGAGGTCGATGGGTGCAAAGAAATTAATTATGGGCAATAATTTCAACGTAACTCAGCTCATTTGTTGCTTGTGGATGTTTCTGAATGGCTTCATCCTGGTGAAGTTATCACCCAGGGATTCAGAACACCGATTTCCAAATTCTCATTTGCTATATTATATATGGTAGAACAAAAAGCGTGTTTTTTTTCCCAAATACATGATATCATCTACAAGAAAGTTATGGACGGCAAATATATAAAAGCCGCAAACGTTGATTAAAACAAAAAAAGAGAAGTGGAGTTAACACTCGTTCGTAATCCTTTTTTTTTTTTTTTTTTTTTTATCTTACATATTCTTTCTATTAAAATTTGATAATCTCACTTCTCCAATTTTTTTAAAATCCAACTCATTAAAATTCTCTCTTTCCTCACCTCACCTCCAAATACTTCATACGAAATGTACAATATATATATATATATATATATATAAAACTCTGACTCAACTCTCAAGAGTATAAAGGGAGCAGAATGGAATAGAAGCCATTTTTTTTATACAAAGGAATAGAAGCCATAGGATAGAAGGAAAAGCGCAAAAGCAGAAGCCTAGCCTCAAGTAAAGAAAGTGGACAGAACCTATGAAGAGTCCAGTGGGCCACAACAACACTTGGGCCTCAGAGTCCATTTCACTCTCTCGATGGCCCACGCATTCAGGCTTCAGCTTTTCAAATTCATCTTAAAGTTGGTCAAGGCGTCAACTGTGTTTCTTACCCCTCGTCCTGGATTTAACTGATAAAGGAGTTAGACACTCTCACCAGAAGGAGGAAGTTCGATCATGGAGTTGGTCAAAACGCGTGAGGGAAGACATCCTAGCTTCTGGGTGTCTAGGTAAACACCTGAAGGTAATAGACGGTTTGCCCTGTCTAACATTGATATCACCTAGAAGGAAGAGAGATTTCGCTCCCTACCTTAGATCATGAGTGAGCCCAACCTCTTTTCTAAAATTTTGTTATTAAAAATTTAAAAAGTATTGAATGTTTCTGCTTCTTCTTTCCCTGGTGCAGTTGTAGTGGCCAGAAGCGGATATAATCATGCTGCCAAAGGCTAATAGGAAATGAAGCATAATTAAACAGGCACAGCATATTTATCATTAACAAGTGGAGTCTCTTACATGACCTAATTAAACATACAGCAACCAAGTATAATCTATAACAAGACTTGCATTACATCTAAGGAACCAGCTGCTCTTTATTCCAACATAGAAGTTATTACATTAAACGAGCAGCTTTTTATCCCTCGATACTTGTCAGGAATTAGCAGTTGTAATCTCACTCCTCAACCAATCATGCCACCGAAATAACATAATTCTTAAAGTCCTGGCTTTCCTGCTGCTTGCTGCTACTTGCTGGGTTCTTCACATTAAGTCCCGCTGCACCGAAACAGAAGTAATGTCCTTTCAATCTCTGACTCACAGAGGCTCGCTTCACCATGTGTGGCGAATCATCTTCTTCAGGTGCTTGATTCGAGTAAGATGGTCTAGCCACGTCATTCTCAATATACACACCCTTTTGCTTGTCCCAAGACCTGGGCGAGGAAATTGATGATTTTGAGAATGAACTCGATCGAGACCTGCGAGAAACCTTCACTAGTGGCACAGATTGCATCACACCATGCACTAAACCTGAAGCAAACTTTTTCTTGGCATTTGGACTTGACTGTTGACTCCTCACAGACAGTGTTCTTTTGTTGTTTGGAAGCGAGGATGGCCCAGAGAATCTCTCTCTCAGGGGGGTTGGAGTTTCTCCATGGAATATTTCAGCTTTCTTCTCCTTCCCGCGAGGCCATTGAAGGACTCTTTTCAATCTCGCCGCCGTGACAGAACTAGGCCTTTTACTGGCGGCTGAGCCACAGTGGTGGTTGTCGGCGGCGTTGGATTCGTATAGATTGTGCTCTGATGAAGATCGACTGAGTCCTGGATTTCCCTGATCAGCAAAAGTAGGTGAAACATTATTCTCAATACCGGTGTACAGAAATATCTCTGTGTCCGAGATTCTAAAGGACGTCCCAGGACTGCTTCCACCTTGCTGTTTCAAGTGTGAAGCTATGGCTTTTCTTGAATCATAGTCTCTGCAGCCAAACATTCCTCCAGCTGAGATCAACTTTCTGATGAGTATATCCGAGGATGCTGAATTGGGTTGTTGCCTGAGATAATCTAGTGGGGTCATGCCATCCACGTCACAGGCGTTCAAGTTTATGGAAGGAGCTGTCATCAAGAGTTGAACAAGATCAGTGTGGATATTTCCTATGATGGCCAAGTGAAGAGCTGTTCTTCCGTCGTTGTTCTTCTCATTGATGATTTCTTCTGTGTGCAATTTCTTCCCACTCAGTAACTGCTTCAGGAGTGACACTTGTCGGTCCAATCGCCGGAAGGCCGGAGTCTGGAAACCAGACACAGCCTTGTGGAGAAAGGTTTCTCCAACGTTGTTTGTCTGAGATATCAAGGTGGGATATGCAGAGACCAGAGCTTCAACTGCAGCTAATTGACCCCTATATGCAGCCACATGCAGAGCTGTGTTGCCCTGATGGTCCGTGGAGTTGATAATGTCGAAAGTTGATGTTAAGTATTTAATTACCTGCATGAACCCCAACAAATTTTATTTTTCAGCAGTACCTATAATCACAAATCGCTGCAACAATATATAACAGCTTCTCATCTCCTTCCTCTGGCATCACAACTGTTTGAAAATAGTCCAAGTTTTTTCTCTTTTAATAATCATGCTCATCATTCTTCCTTAATTTTGTATACACATTCAATTAATTCTTCTCATTCGATAATATTAAGGCCATGCTCAATCACGTTACCTAATCTTTGCTGGTAATGTTAATGTAATAGGTTGAACTTAAACCCCAAAGCCCACATCCATTAAAAAGAATCAAATTTTCACCTAAACTTACAGTATATATGCTTCTTATAGACTCACCACATTCTATCTTCACCTGTAAATGCATAAAAATAGTATCTTGAAACTGTCAATGAGAAATGAAGAAAGAGACTAACCTCAACCTGTCCTCTGCCTGCAGCTGCATGCAGGATAGTAGAGCCCTGAGAGTCTCTATAAGCCAAAACATCAGAACAATTGGCAAGAAGCTCCTCCAGAATCTTGACATTACCTCCTCTTGCTGCTGCATGAACAGCCCTATTGGTCATCTCCAACCTGTAAACAGAAGGAATATCTCCAATATGCTCCACCCAGACACCATCTTTTCCGGTGAGAAACCTGGGCGAAACAGCAAAATCAAACAGCAACCGAAAAACCTCACAGTTCTTGCTCCTCGCTGCAGCATATAGTATATCAGTGATCCCATACTCTCCTTCTCCAAAAACCAGAAGTGGGTTCCTCTCAAGAAGCCCTTGAACAAAGCCAAAATCTCCAGCTGAAGCAGCAGTGTACATAAGCCATCCACCATAGCCTGCACGAATGAGAGACTTCTTGCTTTTCTTGGATTCACACTCCTGAAGCAGCTTCTGGGCCACCTGTGAACGGAACTTGGCAACGTCGTTGAACTGCTCTTCGTCGTCCCACACGGTTTCCAGCCGCCGAATACGACGGAGGGAGGTCAGTTTGAAAAGGTGGTTGCTATCAATACGAAGAAGCTCTCGAACCAAGTCATAGTGGCCATTAGCAGCAGCCCAGTCGATCGGAGAAGCATACCACCACTGGTCACCGGTGCTCTCCCACCGGAGAGGGAAATACGTAGGAGGCATTGCTAAGACTGGAATACTGAAACTTTGTATTCAGAAAGACCAACAAGAACCAAGGAAGATGGAAGAATAGATAGATATTATGTATGAGATGAACACAACAGCCCAAAATCAGCTAAATCTGACACAAAGGCAGACCATTTGCCATCGAATTCTGTAATTCGGGATAGTGCATCTGTAAATTAGAGATGAAAATGACCTTACAGAAAATGCAGGGCCAATATGAGGATGATAGAACTAATACAGCAGAATAAGGCTTACTGGTAAATTATGACAGTAGGCAACCAAACCAAGTGAGTGTAAAGGGAGAGGAAATACCCCACATGCCTTAAATACATAAAACCTCTAAATCATCCACCTGAAGACAACATAAGAGGCTAATAATAAATTAAGCAGTTGAACTATCAACAAAACCCCATTAGAACACCGACTAGTTATAGTAAGCATATGTAAGAAACATGATAAAGAAAGAAGAGGGGGTGTCCTTTATGAAGATACGAGGGTTATGGAGGATCGTGATTAATGATATGAAGTGAATGGGATGGGAAAGGAAACACCCATGATTGCTCTCACAAACAAGACCAGAGAATGGAGCAGGTGCTTCAAAGAAAAGTAAAGAGTAAAAGAATATAGCTATAAAAGGATCACAACACCATTTGCACAAGGTTATGGACCAGGAGAGAGGATATTCTCAATAGATTATCGATCATCTCAAGGGAAAATTAGATGCTAATAGAGATTTCAAGGATGATTTTCCTTTCTTTCCTTTGTAACAGTGAAATTCAATCAGGGTGCACGGGACATAATTATGAAGGAGGGTTGTGAGGGAGAGAGAGTAGCTTCTTATTAGTTGTCCTCAATGATGGTGGAAAGTCGGAAGCTGAACAATGCAAGAGAACTTTACTGTACACAAAGATGGTGAAGTAAATTAGGTGGGCTTTACTGAGGCATACTACCTTTTTTTTCAGCTTGCAGAGACAGAACTCATGACACCATCGAATGCTGCGTGCTACTTGTAATATGATATATTATCTTAGTCCTTGGACAATCAATTACATTCTATATGACGAGTGATGACATGGTTGAGGTGGTAGTTTAGTTCTACAATCCACATCTTACCCTTCTCAATTATTCCACCATTATATCATAAGCTTGCTAAATTCCGTTGAAAATAAGGTTAACTCTCCAATTTTCCACCTTTTTAACTCAGCGAAATGGGGTTTTTGTGGTCTTTGAGTATATCGGTTTAATTCATCTTTTGCTTTTTGAACTCAAGTCTAATTGCCGACCTAAAAATTTCAACTCATAAAGCAAAATATTTTTTGGGCTCAAATCAACTATCAACCAATACTTCAATTAGGAAATAGGGTATGGGCATTAATTTCCCAGGAAATTTTAGAAAAAAAATAATTAAAATGGGAAAAGAAAAATTGCAAATTTATTAAATCCCAGGTCAGAATTAAAGTAGGAATATAAGATTTTCAATTCTGACCAAATGACTAAATTGCTTTGAGTTAAGTTGTATAACATGAAAGTAAAATCGTTAATATAAAATATGATGTTGTTAATACAGATATAAATATTATTATTGACCCCTAAAACTTATGCCCTTAAAATTATCCCTGTTTTTTGGGATATGAAATTGTGAAACATGAAAGTAAAGTCGTTAATGTAAAAATAATGTTGTTAATATAAATACATATGTTATTATTGATATATCAAATTTATGCCCTCAAAATTATCCGATTTTGGGGTATGAAGTTATAAAACATGAAAATAAAATCGATAATGTAAAATTAAATATTGTTATTGACCCTTAAATCTCAATTTAGGACATTTTGGTTAAAATTAAAAATCTCAAATTCCTACTTCAATTTTGATTTAGATTTAATAAATTTGCAGCATCAATATATTTTTTCCTATTTTTAATTGTATTTTTCTAAAATTTTCCTAATTTATCTTTGAAGAATTTTCCATGTCATAGCTTCCAAAAATATCTCGGTTTCGTTTACCTGGAGAATAAATTTCATACGCAATGAGTGCTTTTATCGTTTACCAAACAAAACTAATCACACAATTATTTGTTACATCATAAAATCATTTAAAATAAGTTAATCCGATCTAATAATTTGGCGGGGAGTCGAATGACGAACAGAAACAACAAATTAAGGGGTCAATTTGGCGTTGTCGTGTTACACATCAACCCACATGCAAGATTCCAAATTAATGTAAATATGAAGAAAGAAAATGCGTGGTGGGCTTTGGCTGATGGCTCTCTGTAAAGAACACATACAATGAAGCTTGAACTGTTTCCTGAAATCTTATCGTCTTTCGACCAAAACTTTCTGGGGACAAAGCAAAAGTATTTGGTAATGGCGGGGTCTTATTAACCATCACTATCTTTAGCTACTTTACTTCAGTATCTACCCTCTCTGATTCTGATAGATTTTCTTAGCTTTTCTTCTCACTGACCATCTTCCTTAAGAGGACAAGTCAGAGGAACACTCAGCAATATGGGTGCAATTTAGCAACAGATACAAAAGAAATCCCTGATAAGACGTTCATTAATATATCTTAAACCAAGCAATATCACCTCAAAAAGATTGAAACAAGAAACTAAGTAATCACAAAATTACAAGGAATGAATGAGTGAATGAGGGTTGATGATCCCTTGTGACAGAGGCTGTTTACCTTGGTTCGTACAGGATGCTGCAAAGTTAAAAGGATTAGATTTTAAAGATATGGTGAGCTGTCCTAGATAGGGAGGTTCATCAAGAAATGGCCCCAAGTTCAACCGCTTATTGGTGAAAGAACGAAACACATCCTAAAAAGCAAAAGTGTTTAAACATGTGAAAAGGCAGAAAGGCAGCTTTTTTTTAAACACAGACCAAGTAGTGCAATTAAAAGCCTTATTATATAGGGCAGGTTGGCCTGCTTTTTAGGACAATGATGCATGTGATGAGAGTATAAGATTTTGATGTGATGTCCAACTCCCTCCACCTCTAGTATCAATATGCTTGTTTGCAACAACGATTGAAACCTTTAAAAACAGCTTTTCAGTCATAATTTGCGATAGAAAAAGTGAGTATGTAAGAAAAGTTTTGTCTCATTTTACATAAATAAACATTTTTTAAGACCCTAATGATTCCAAACAAGCAAAATGTCTTTGCCTCCACTGCCACTAGTATTTTTCTTTGTTTTAGTAAGGCTCTTTGAAGCAAAACATCTTCACATGGGCTTTACAAACACCAACAGCTACCACTGTAACAATAACAGACCAGCCAATCCTAGTTAAATACTACAATTAATGCTCTGCATTACACATGTCAGGGACCACTGAATTATCATCAAATCCGGATATACCTAAAGCCATGGTAGATGAAGGAACAAGAAAAGTTGCAGGCTCATAGAAAACCATTGCTTTATGAGGGAGTATTCAAGACCTGAGCAAATGGCCCACCAAGTTCAATCATAGATAAAAAGGGATAATAGCATATTCATTTTCTGTGAATATCCAAAAGCAGGATGGTGTTTTACCCCAGCCTGGGAGGCACAAGAAGGTGGCTTCCACCCAAGAAGTTCAATATCCAAGTCAAAACTAGGACCCATGTCCAAAGAGTGATACAGTATTTGATTCATATTGTATTACAAACTGGAATTAGTTTATGTTTCTCAATTATAACATGACATGCTTGTTTCAAGAGTAGGAGACTGCACTAGAGGGAGCAATGCCGATTGCTCTGTTTTGCCACCTGAAAGTTAACTTTCAATGTTGATCTTCCCCCAAATGATTTTCTACAAATAATAATGGTGATGATCAAGTTTTAAACAAGAAGGTTGACTAATGATATTTTATAGGTGAACTCTAGGAAAATAAATTACTGGTAATAAAGTTAGGCAAAGAGAATCTCTAGACCAAAATTGTACTATGTTGCTATGAAGAAGTAATCTTTTCAATGAAGAAAGATAATGAGCTTTAATTTTCTAATAAACATCCTATGGGAGAGGAGAGGAGACTAACAAGTCAAAAGTAATTGGCAATCAATAACTAACTATGCCTTTTATGCCTTCCTTTCCATTTTAATCATAGCCAGAAAAATTAAGTCATTGACAGAGATGAATTATAATTGGCAAAGAACAGAGTCTTAGCACATTTTCCCCCTTTGTAAAGTTCCTTTTGAATCAGATGTTGGCCTTTACAGAGTTATTCGATCTCCTTGATTATTGCATTGTTATCCAGCTTAACAAAGCATTTGAGAACTTGCGAAGTGTTTCAATATTCTTCCTACGTAACTCTCTTAGTGCTAAGCATTTATCAATCAAAGACCACAATTACAAATTAGATTATCTTCGTTAACGCATTTAAAGAGACACAGATAAAAAAGGTAAGTACATAAACCAACCATGCGGCACATTCATATTTTCTATTCTTGTGGCTGTGTTTGGTAAATTAAATTAATTGCTTGATTGAAAATCGTACGTTTCAACTTTGATCCTCTAAGAAAATTACTGTTATCTATCCAAAAGATTGATTATTTAATGAAAAACAGATAAATTTACGAATGTGAAATACACAGCTCTTTTATTTTATTTTTTAAAAATTTTGGTGGACGAATTTACTAATTTGCTTAGCAGTATAAGTTTCCCTTGTACTTGCCAAAAATTTTGACGTAATAATTGCAGTTATGTTTAAGCATTATTGATTCCCATCACATATTATTGGATGGTTTAAACTTAAAGCTTTATAGAAACTGGATTATTTGATTTATTACGCCGATTGAGTTTAAACGCAAATCATTTTCTTTGACTGAAAACTGATGCAGCATATTCTTTGAATCTTTTAATCATTTTCCACAAATTAGAGTCTCCATTAATCATTCTTTATGTTAAGTTATCACTGTCTTTCCATCCACCCTCTAATCATCCACAAGATGGGAACGTGACTCCATTTTTTAACCATTTAAAATAAAAATACTAAAGAAACCAAGCTTAGGAAATACAGCAGAAACAGAAAAGTGAGAAATCATTAGATTATATAGATCAAAAGGACAATAAGAACCGCCAAAAGAAACGAGTCTCTTATAGGATATGATTCATATTATGCTAAACAGTAAACAGGAAGAAATCTGATACATAGAACTTCCTCTAGTTTATCTCATAATCTCAGAAGTCTGCATTATTCCTAAAAGTATTTTATATGCCTAATGGGTGTAGTCAGTTGAATGCTAGCTTCAAGATGTGTTTCATCAGGCCAACCACACGGGAACTGCATCAGAAACAAACGAACATTGAAAATGACAGAGACAGGAAAATATTGAAGACGATCTGATGGTTAGACGGCACTGTTAATAACTGTCGTAAGAGGAATGGATTATAAACCAATGATCCATTATTTTGGTAGTCCACAGATTAAACAAAATAATGGCTGAAAATTAAAATATTTAAAATATGATACTAACAATGACGACGTCAATGATAATAATCTGTCCACTTGAAGAACTGTGCGTGCATTTTTGTTTGAATGAACATTTACACTTGACCATAGGTATTAGTTGAGGTGTTTTACTTTTTATTAGAAAAAAAAAAAAAAAAAAAAACATATTTACACTTGAACCTTACGTGGGCTCTTATGTGTTACAGGGTTACACAAAATTTAACAATTGAGTTTTATTATTTATAATTAATAATTAACTTATTGGAATTTATATATCTCACACCCACATTAGTTTGCATTTGAGGCTGTGCAAGGGATCAAATTTTTATATGAAATACCAATCCTTTGGAGAAAATGATAAGACGGACGTGTTAAATTTACTATTTGAATGTTGATAAATTTAAGGGTTGAGGTGCAAATTAGCCAACAAAGTATTACGTTAAAAGTACCGGGTACATAAATGTTTTATAGGGAGCAAAAATACTAATAAAGAATTTAAAACTTCAATAAATAAACCAAAATAGAGATTATGTTTTTTTCACAAGTTTTAAATTCTTCATTGGTATTTTTGCTCTTTTCAAAACGTTTATGTGCCCCGTGCTCCTACTATAATACTTTATTGGTCAATCTACACCTTAACCCTAAATTTAGTTGCAAGCACAAATGATATTCTTATTAACCTTTTTAAATGAAATAATTTCAAGATTCTTTTATAGCAACTAAAATTTTGATATACTTATAGTACATCCTAAAGATTCTTAAAGAGGTTGATATCCAAAGTATTTTTTCCCACCATCCCCTATGCAAAGAAATTACCTTGTCATTAGAGAATGCACCAAGTGCTTCTTACTTATATTGTTATTCACACATTATTTACATCTAATTAACCATCAATGTGTTGAATGGTTCAAAATAGGTCACAAGGCTTCCTTGTACCTAATCTGCACTTGAATCAATAACAATCCACAAGCACAAGGATACATTCAACAAAATCGAATCCGCAATGAAACACAAAAAAGGGATGCATACTATGGCAAAAGTATTTAAAAAAAAATCCCACATTATCCGTATCTAGTATGGATACCATTAGCATAAAAGAGCATACAAATACATTGAACTAAAGTTTTTTATTTACACACATCATTGGTCAAAGTAAATCCCCTACGCAACACCATTAGGAGACGTTGATAAGCCCTGATTTTCCATCAATTTCTCGACAATCTTCTTCAGCGCAGGAGCGCTCACACCACAACTTTTATCAGCAAAGCATGATCTCCCTTCTTCAGCTGCCTTACAGAGCTGTGGATCCAATGGAACCTGACCGAGAAAAGGCACCCCTGTGTCATTGCACATCTTTGCTGCTCCACCACCGCTACTGTCAAACACTTCACTGCAAGCAATCAATTCTAGCATTTCTGGTGCTTTTTCTCTCAGATAGTCCAAAGCCCACCTTGTGACATCTCTCTGCTCGCCTGTGCCTGTCATTTTCATAAACTTGAAATCTGTGATAGGTTGGCAAAGACCGCTCATGTTCTCCACAACCCCAAGAACTTTCACTCCAACTTTCTTGCAAAAACTCACCTCCTTCCTCACATCAATCAAGGAAACTTGTTGGGGTGTGGTAACTATGATTGAACCATCTATTCCAGTGGCTTCAAGGCACTGGACAATTGAAATATGCTCATCAGATGTACCAGGTGGAGCATCAACAACAAGAAAATCAAGTTCCCCCCAATAAACATCCTTCAGAAACTGCTTGATAAGCCCATTTTTGCGGGGACCCCTCCATATGACAGCATCATCAGGATGAGGAAGCATAAACCCAATTGACATGACCCCCAAGTTGGACTCCACATAGACAGGTGACCAGCCAAGGTTGCTCTGATGTATCTCTTGCCCTTCTAGGCCTAGCATCTTTGGAATGCTTGGACCACAAATATCAATGTCAAGAAGACCTACCTGAAAATCCAGAGCTGCTAAAGCAAATGCCAGCTGGGCAGAGAATGTGCTCTTGCCCACCCCTCCCTTTCCTGATAGAACCAATATCTTATGCTTCACTGTAGCCATTCTTTCTACAATGGATACCAGATCTGCCGAAACAAATGCAGAAGACATGAAACAAACCTTTTTAAGGCGCGGGGTATCAAAACAGAATTGCATATATGTCATACCAAATCAACCCAGTATGACCAATAACATCAAAATATTGAGTCTGTTTGCACCATAAATTAAGTGCATTACTGTACTTGCAATTCCATGTCTCATCACCAGTAAGCATAACAAAGGCTAAAAAAGTTATCAATGCATTTAAATAACATAACCAACCAATCATTCATCAATACAATATTGGAGAGAAGAACAATTTATATAAAGCATGTCATAAGCTGGGTCTTCGTTTTGCAAGGACAGGTTCAAAGGGAGGGGAGGCTATCCCATTCTAAGGCCAGGGCAAACCATAAGCTGGTCAAAATACAAGCCTGATGATAATTTAAGCAAGGACAATGCCAAGTTATAACAGTACACACAACTGATAAATTGGATATGAAGCAGTGAAACAGGCTTACATATTATTCTCCAGATATAGTCGACATTATAAAAGTTGCTATGATTATCTCTCAATTAGACAAATGAAGTCAATAAAGCGGAGCAATATATCAGAAATAAATTCCTGAGCATCACATGGATGTAAACAATTTTAATCAGGTGCCAACGCTCCTAGAATAATTGTACACGTGAGGTGTTCAAATGGGAGACAGCCAACAAAATAAACAACTTCTAATTATATGACATCCCCAAATTTTCGTATTTACTAAGGAAGAGGTAAGAAGGGAGATCAAAACAGCATAGAACCACAAATTCCTCAAATAAACAAACTTAGCTGAACTTCAAAAGTTCAATAATTAAACCAAAGCTTAACGCGATTTTAGTCATAAAGGTACGGGGAAAAAACCTGGGTCAGGCCCTTTTGGAGCAGTGGCACAAACTTGTTGATTGGGACATCCTTCACATGCGTCGGATTTTCCTGCCGACTCGGATTGAGGACCTGGGCAATCTGAAAATGAAAAAAAAAAAAAAAATAATAAAAAAATTTGTATAAGAAAACCTTATGATTTTTCATATATAAATCATAAAGAGAAAGAAGGCACAAAATTCATACGCTCGTTGGCGTTCTCTGGGATATCTCCGTTCTCCATCCTCACACTTGATATTTGAAGATCAGTTTTCCTCTTATAAGCAAGCTCTGCAGAAGATCAGAAGAGCAACAGTCCGCAAGGAGAGATGAAAAAGCAGACTTAACTGCTTCGGCGACGACGGATGGGTTGCGGCAGAGAAGGTGGAGTACAACGGGTAGACTGCCGCAGGGCAAGACTTCGGGGACAGCACGGCGAGAAGAAGAGCAGACGGGCCGAGGGAAGGAAGCTTTCCTGAACGCAGAACTTCCGACAGCGAAGGGTGAGAACTGAAAAGATGATGGTCGTAGCCGTCGACGAGTTCCTTTCTCACACGCTAGGGCGCTACCTTCGCGAGAACACCGGCTTTGTTTTTTTTTTTTTTTTTTTTTTTTTTTTTCCCCTTTTTGTTACTGTGGGGCTCAAGGCCCATGGATCACCGCCTTTGTTTTTTGACCGAAAAGATCATCCGCTTGATTTAGAACCCGTAAGGCCACAGACCTCTTCTAAAATAAGAATAGCCACAACAATAATGAAAATAACACATGTTAGGTCTCGCGGAAAGAATTAATACCTTGTTTCAAATACGATTGGCTCCAGTATGAATACCTGTATTAGAATATATAAATATTTTTTACCCAAATAATTTATACATCACACACACTATTTTGCATCTGAAGCTGTGCAACGGATTAAATTTTTAAATGAAATACCAATCCTTTCGAGAAAATGATTTTAATTTTTTCATGCACAGAAGATATTCTTATTAACTTTTTTAAATTAAATAATTTAAGATTCTTTTATGACAACTAACATTTTGATATATTTATATTACATCTAAAGGCTCATGAAAAGATGTTAATATCAAATGTATTTTACATTATTTTTTTTTTAAAGATAATTAGAGAAAACAACTCATTCATTTTTTTAAAATAAAAATAACAATAACAAATCTAATTCAGATTCAAATCAAAATCAAATTATATTAAAAGATCATCTAAATATATGATTTTGATTTGAAATGTATATGTATAGCTATATATTCAGGTTAACTGAAATATATATATTTATTCAGCATGTAAACCTACCAGTTTATTTTTACGGCGTGAAACCATAAACACATATATTTCTATTTACACACTCATATATACACACACGTTAAAATATAAAAATAGATAGACCTTAAGCATATAAACCCGTGTGTTCCAATGCCTTTTGGTCTCAAACATGTTCTCCAGTTGAAAACACCAGTTCACATCAAACCAAGAGACAATAATACAAATAGTGTTTTATTTTTCAGTGCTCTAAAGTAAACTGCTCTAAAAATTATCACTAAATCTTAAAAGGACTAAAATTCAATAAGTCATGGTTCTACTCCTGGACAAGTAAATGTTAGAAGCAATTGACTTCTTTTATACAGACAATAGAATTAAACATAGTAGAATATGTTATAATTAATGCAATGCACTGGGTTCAATTGCAATTGACTTCATTTATTTAGTTGGCGAACACATTTTTGTATGTGATCAATTTGTTTAATTGTTGTGGTGTTGTTGATCAAGTGTTTTCCTATGATTATTTTTTTTTTTTTTTAATAAAAAAGTTTAGGTGGAAGTAAATACCGGTATCAGTATCTCACCAGGGTTAGGGCACACCTCCAGCTCAAAGAGCACTTTATAATAGGGGTGGGAATAGACTAGGCCCCTAGTAGGTGGCCTACAACAACCTGGTTTGTTTAGAGCCTGGTTTTGCCTGGCTCTGTTTGTTAAAAAGGCCAGGTTAAGACCTATATGTGTAAATAGATCGGCTTTGTAAAGCCTTCAGCTGGCAGTTCCTTCGTAAGCTTTTTTACACATTAAATAAATATATTTATATTTATATCATATAATAAAACAATTTTTATATTTTTATTCTTATATTTATATAGATTTTGATAGACTCAAAGTGCATGAAGCCTACTTATGGTCTCCAAGGCCTACAATATGAGGTCTTTTAAAAGGTCTACATTGTAAGTAGACCTTTAAAAAGGCTTCAGGCCTAAGTCTAAAAAAAGCATGTATTCAGGCTCAGGCTTTTTAACCGCATTACAGGGTCAGACCTATTTAGCCAAAGTCTGACCTAGCCTATTTCCATGCCTAGCTTACAAAGATACTTATAGATCACCCACCATGAGGCCTCACAACCAACGGGTAGACCATCATACTTTTTAAGGTGAAAACCGACAACTTAGACAACTTTACCACTCCTCCTTAGCTTTTCCTATGATTACTTATTTTTTTGATAAGTTTTCGTATGATTACTTTTTTTTTTTGATGAGTTTCCTATGATTACTTGAATACACGGACATGGATTTGATTAATGCATGTGTCAGGCCCATCTCACTAAAGCACTCCAAGTCACTGAATGACGGCAAAACGCCCAAATTGATCTCTTGCAGTAATATGTGATCTACTAAACAAATAGGCGGGAGAAGAACGAGCTTGAACAATGAAAATATAATAATTCTGGATTTACATGCTTCCTGTGTAAATCGAATCAGCAACTGCGCAATTGTGTTCCAAACTTCCTGTTGATAGCAAAGACGCGTACAGAATATTGACATTGATGATTGTTTCCAAGCCCAACCACGAAAGTATGTTAGGAAAAGGTACTCGCACAAAGTTTCAATTTGTATGGTTGAATTTTTTAGCTCAAATAATTACACAACTAGAAATAAGAGCAGAATAAAATTGTTTTTCCGGCTATCTTCTCCGTAGTCTTCAGTTCTTGGGATTGTCTTACAGCTTCAGACTCAGTTACAGGCAACATCAGGAGCAACACCTTCAATGAGCACAAATCTTCCCACTGTCATGCAGTTGCCCTCCTTTTGAGAGAGTCCTATGCCAGCAATCAATACACGGAATTCCGCGGCAACAAATTCTTCACATAAACCCAAGACAATGTCCACTGCATGAGGCACCCTATTGCGAGAAGGGGTTGCTAAGAGGAAAGATGTCCCCGAGCAACATGAGCACACCGACCTTCAAGAACTCCACATTCTTCATGTCAGTGAACTCTCACACACAACTGTATCCCGCAGGAAACTGCATATCATGTTTTCCCTAATTCAGTAAAGGCCATGAGCATGAATCTCTCATCTACTTCACAACCAAATTAAATCAAGTATCATCATTTTTGTTCCTTTTACTTCTCCTTGGAATCTGATTTCTCGTTTCCTTCCAGAATAACCGTATCTTCTTCCTTCGTCCTATCTGAGCAGTTAAAAGTAACCCATCTGCAGACAGTTCAACATTTTGCACAACATGCAATTGGAGATCAGTTCTGATGATAATCAGCCCCCTCACAACTTAGATGTTATCCACTGGCATTAAGTGCGTATCCTTTCAACCGATGCAATTTATCAGGGTTAAGACTGGACATCTCAAATAGGATTGAGTTTCCCGAAAACCACAGCTTGAACCTTCATATGACTTGACTTTCTGGTCATCCTATCCAATAATCAGCCAACACAGCAGGGCTAGA
The DNA here is from genome assembly GCA_019022655.1 of Acacia acuminata. NCBI lineage: Eukaryota > Viridiplantae > Streptophyta > Magnoliopsida > Fabales > Fabaceae > Acacia > Acacia acuminata. Next base: position 474,818 of record JAFJYI010000292.1, read on the forward strand.
AGCCTTGGCAGAAGCAAGCTTTCATCCATGACAAGTTAAACTTTCACATTCAAAATCCGTACAGCCGAGCTTGCACGTTCTGGATCAAACAATCTACAAATATACTGCTGCTTTCGCAAGTGCCGGTCCATTAGCCATAGAGGCAAAACTGATACACAGTCCTTTGACTAATAATTGGCTTATCCGGACAACTCACCAGCTGGTTCAAACAATTGGAACAAAGTATTTCCAGACAGAATGTCTCTTCATAGCCAAAACCCTCCATGCACTGTCCACAATTAATGCACCGTTCTATGCAAACTATGCAACCCCTACACGACTGAGAAGCCTGCTGCTTCCGTTGACAACTCTCTGCAGGGCAATCGTAGACAGCTGTTAGCATCTGGCATATAGGACAGAGCTCTATGTCAATTACACGGTCATCATCACACATGGTATATGGAAACCATCTATGGTAGAATCGCGGCCTGCGGTCTCTTTGTTGCATATACTTGTCCGCATCTAGTAAGACCTCCAACTCTTCAATATGCTTGTCTGTCACATGTGGAAGCCCACGAATTTCTAAGTGCTTTATCCCAGGTTTCCCTGATGACTTTAGGGCTCTCAGATGGAGTAAAATCCCTTCAACAGCAAGTCTAATACAACCAGGCACACTTAGCTGAAGAGGAAAATGCAAATGTCTAAGTTCCTCACTTAAAAACAGATGGACATATTTATTCCATGATATCAAATCAATAAGCATAAAGACGGAGAAATGTTATTGCAAAAGATATGATAGAATACAGAATGATTGTGCTCACAGAAAATCAGCAGACATAGACAGTATATACACAAGTCAAAGCATCTTCAACTGTCATTGTTTCTTAAATCAACTTATGTAAAGATTCAATCATGCTTACATTGCCTTTATCTGATGTCACGATTGATAAAGCATACATCATTATCCTCGGGACAGATAATTATAAAAATACCACCAGTAGTGAGCATGAAAATTTGCAAGTACCATTTATCCATTTTAATACAGTTCTTTTCAGTTGAAGATCAAGAGAAGAAACAAAGAAAAATAGTAACTATATATCCTTATATAGCATACAATTCTGATTGGACATCCTACAGTATATGATAAACAGATATAGTAAAACTGCTCGTAAGTGATCATGGAATATCTTCAGATAATAAATAAGTGCACGTCAAGTTTAAGATCACGTTACAAACGCTGACCTTGATTAGCCCAGGGTTGCTTTGGAGAACACATCTCAGACCACTATCAGTAATCCTTGTGCAATTAACCAGGCTAAGGGATTCAAGAGAGCCTTGAGCCCTGTTAGTTAACTTAACCAGTGTATCATCAGTAATCCTCAGACACAATGACTGATCTATGCGTATACTCCACCAAAAGTGAGGAAAATCTCTAACAATATCACGCAAAGATTTGCAAACCTGTTCAACTGAAAGAAGGTCCGTGACACTTAGATAATCCAACGCCAAGAACAACACCACATGCATAGCATCATGTGGGCTACCTGCTTCACCATCATAATCAATTTTCGTCGAATTTTTCAATTCTTCAGCTTCACCCCTCGAAACACAGCTGTCCCCGTGACTAGTTGGTAAAACCATCTCCACTTTTCCATCTGATAGGAGGCTGCTATCAAACAACCCATCAAAAAGTAATCTATCGTAAAACTCATCAGAAACTGACATTTCATTGCCTTTGTCGTTGCCTCCGGAAGTGAAACTACCAGCACCATTCCAACCCCAATATAAACCCGCAAAAAGATTATAATCAAACTTTGAGTGGGTTTCACCCACCCCAAAGACATCATACTCTGACGGGAAATGCCAATCAAAATCTTGAATCAAATCCGAGAGTTCTGGGAAGGTTGACTTCATTATGTTCATACCAAATGGATCCCTGGGCAAGCGATCAAGAATATCATCAACTACCACAGCCGATGGTTCATCAAATTCCCTCAAGTCAGCATTGACTAATTCACCACATGGGTTATCTTCCAATGCCTTATTGAAACTACAAAAGCTCCAAACGTCACCGAAACAACCAGATTTCTTAAACAAATAACCATCGACGACTGGCTCAAGGCGTTGATACGGAGTCTGCTCCGGTGAAGCCAGAAAGCTCGAGTCCGAAGAAAAATTCAGAGCCATGTTCTAATAATAGTCTCTGCAACTAACCAAACGAAATTCCACAGAACCCCTATTAGAAGAAAATCACCTCAAAGGAAAACCCCATCTCAATGCGGGGATAGATCCTTCTGCCCAGGAGAAACAGAAAACCCAATTATGTCTGGTGCAAGAGACATTTTTTTCACCCAACAAACACACACTAAATGCATAGTTCCTGAATCTGGGTAACCTAACCAGCAATGCTCATGCTTTCAATTTTCCAAGCGGGCTGAAGGGGAAACAAAAACTCAACATCTCAAACGAAACTTACAAACAAAATATGGCGGAAAAGAAGATGAGAATCAGGCGGGTAGAGATAAGAATAATGACAGCCCGAGGAAGGTAGGGAGGCAATCAATTCATTCGTAGGTCTAGAGTTTGCAGAATGTTTAGAGAGACCATAAAAGGGAAGTATGGAAGAGCAGGAGATTGTGAAGTTTGGGAACTTGGGTTTGCCGCGAGAGTTAAAAAGAAAATAGTTGGGACAGGAGAATGTAGGGTTTGACCCACCACACTCATGCAACACAATCCAGGGAGAATGGAGGGAAGGGAGAGAGGGAGAGCCAAAAATATAAGGGAAAAGAGAGACTTCGCATTTGGAAGGGACGGAGCATATAAGCACAAAAATAGGAGAGAGAAAGGGAGGGAGAAAACGCGGGCCGAGAATTGAGTAAACACGGAGACACGTGTACGAGTAGGAACCGATGTGATTGAGCAAGCAGCCAATCACCCTTACCTTTGGATTGACTTTCAAGCCCTTCTATTGGAAGCTACCCTCATTTTTCCATTTTTTTTTTCAATATCATATTTCCATCTTTAAATAAAAAATAAATCATTCAGACTTAATATTTAATCAAAATTATTATTATTATATTTTATAAATTAATTTTTTTTTTTTCTGTATCAGAACTATTTTTTTATCTATATTAGATTTTAACGGTTTAAATTTATTTATTTATATTTATAATAATAATTTTATAAAATATTAAATCTAAATCATCTCTTTTTGAAAAAAAAAATTAAGGAGTTAATATAAGATTTTAAAAAGAAAATGAGAAGAGAGAGGGGTAACCGTTGTTGTTTATCAATTCCATAATATTTTTGTCATCGCTTCCCCAAATCACGGAGGTCCGGTATATTTAACCGTCCATTAACCAAGTTTTAAAAAAATATATTTATATATGTATGTATATATTTTGTAATTTTACCGGAATACAGAGGATAGTGGTGAAGCTATTGATGCGTAAGATAGTAAGAATTTTATTAGGATGGAGCAAGAGTGACAGTCAACTACTAAATCAGCTAATTCTCTTGTGCGCAATCATGTCATACAAACTTTGTCAAGCTCCTGCAATTTTTATTCGCCTGCTTTCATGAACACACACACAAACCAAGAAAGTCTCGTCCATACAACATTATCAAACTTATTGACGTGTGAGACCCTGAACAACCCCAAGAGGGACGCTCTATAAGGTAGGAGGGATCCATATGTAACCGTGTGTTTGAACATAGCCTGCTTTTTCCAGCAACTCATCTGCTTCCGCGGGACCTCTGCTTCCTGGTTTGTAAGGAATTGACTCGAACTTCCCTTCATCAATTTTGTGCAGAAGTGGCGTAAATATCTCCCAAGATGCCTAATATCAAACAGAAAACAACCATTAGCTTTGAAGCCTGGAATCAAGAATGTTTGATTCAGAAATCTCTTTTGTTGGTGATCTTACCTTCAGCTCGTCTCTTCGAACAAAATGCTGCTGATCTCCTCTTATTCTGTAAAACAAATACAGATTTCCATTTAAGCCAAGAATTTTATTACTTGAGGACAAAATATATGGCTGGGGCAATGCAGGTAAATCCTAGTACTTCTGTAATCTAAGCTCGGTGGAACTTTATAGTTTATACATGATGCGCTTAAAAAAACTCTAGTTTAAAATGCAGAAACATGCACTTGGAAAAAGGATCATACGTGTCTAGGATTAGACGCTCATAAGCCTCTGGAATGGTGACAGTTTGATAGCGCTGTCTGTACGACAAGTCTAGTTCACTTTGCACTGTTGACATCTCCAGTCCAGGTTGCTTGACCTAAAAAAGAGGCAACGAAACCGGTCAGTCCACCATTACTGGAATCATGGATTTTGCTTCAGCATTTTAGGCCAAGACTAAAAGCGTAGTTTCATTCCATAAAGTACAAATAACACTGATACAGGAGAACATATGACCAAGCCAATTTGCCACCTCACACTTCCAAAAAGAATCATTGTACTAGGATATATATCCTCAATAATTGCAAATGACGTATATAAAAAGAGAATCACAGGGGGTAATCAGGTCCAAGAATCAGTAGAATTATTCTGGTTATAAGTTATCATAATTCGGAAATAGAATGACTCACCGTAAACTTCATGTACATAGCCTCTGAAGGCTGCAGTCGTATAACAAACTCATTTCTGCCCTGCTTTTTACCTGAAAGTTTTTACAGTAAGGTTTATGCCTAAGTCAACACGTAGGCAAAGCTAAGGCATCCGTCATCTGGACATGGAAGAATAGAACAAAGATAAACCTATCGTTCATGAAAATGCAACGGACACCAAAATGAAAATATAAGCCCATCAGAGAAGGAATCATAGCCCAGGTTGCTAAAATGATCACCATTTTTAAAAGTGATTGAGATCTGTGATTTCTCTGATTCCACATTCATGCCCAAGATTAATTAAGTGTTCATTACAAAAGATACATGAAAATGCCTGTATTGAAGATAATCCATAATCCACCTAAATATCCAAATGTTAGGTGACATACACTTGAAAATATCACCGGGAACATCCTTGAACTGAACCCGTATCTCTGCCTTTCTTGAATTTAGGGCCTTCCCTGCCTTTAGAATAAAAGGAACACCTGAGGTAAAAAGAAGTTTGGTGTGAAGGTGTTATCAATTGCTATTTGATTGATCAAATGCACAACAATAAAAAAAAAAAAATCTATAACATAGCATGGAAAATTAACACTAAAATGAATATGTGCTATTCTCTGTAATATTATTTATCCAAATCATTCAGAAAAAATAGGCCAAATAAAGGTCTGAAAAATTGGGTTTATTTCAGAAACAAAGGCAGGAATTTCACTCATACCTTCCCATCTTTCATTGTGAACTCGCAGAACAACAGTAGCAAAAGTTGGAGTGTTAGAATGGTCAGGTACGGTTGGGTCATCTCTGTAGCCTTCATATTGTCCAAGAACAACCTCATCATCTTTAATAGGAAGAACTGATTCAAGAACCTGCACTTGACATGGCAACTAGTAAGCTGCATGGAGGAACACAGAGAGCATTTAAATAGAATGAACAGAGACACACCTTCACTTTCTCGTCGCGAATGTGCTCTGGCTTGAGAGAAATAGGTTTTTCCATAGCGACCAAGCAGAAACACTGAGTAGGCAGAAAATTAATGGGCAGCAGTCACAAATTTATGATATAACAAGGTTATGGAACATCCATAGATAAGATAATGCAACGTGCGCTAATGCTTTAACTTTTGATAAGATTAAAACATAGAATAGGAGTGAACAAGAGTACTACTATTACATCCTCTTGAGATACGAAGGTATCCTCTTGACAATCCTACTTACATAAATGGAATTTATTTCAGTTAAAATGAATGCCTCACCTGTAGCAGATGGTTTTGAATAATATCACGAATAATCCTGTCAAATAGAAGTCACGAATCAAATAGTTATAATTTTAGCCATAAGATAACTTATTCAATACAAAATAAGTCAACAGCACAAATTTCAATAACAGCAGGCATTTGAGATAACATTTAGAATCTGAGCTCAATATCGGATAAGAAAACAAAATTTGAATACACAGACTTGTTTTCTTAATTTTCTTCATCTCAGAACCAATAATTGCCATAACTTGTCATTTGACAACATGTTCAGCAAACTAATTAGAGACAATTCGCCACACGTACCCATACTGATCAAAATATCCACCACGGCCTTCAGTTCCAAAATCCTCCCGAAAAACTATCTGCCACAGAACCAACATCCAAATACTCAGGTTTAAATTGGGAACATGCCCTTGCTAATACCATAGTTTAATTAGGCAAAAATAACAGTAAAACACATTTTGCCAAAGCGGAAAAAATTGTTGGAGGTAATTTTAGAGACTATTAATCTTCAAGCACACTGCACACAACCTACCCTAATTTCATAACCATTACAAAAGTTTAACCCTTGATCTATTGATATACCTCTGACAAAACGAGAACACTCACCTGAACATTGTCAATGTTATCACGATTCCAAAGAGGTAAGAAAAACCGATTTGCAAAACGAAGTACTAACTGCCAATATAAGTCGAATAAAGAGGAATTAGAAAAGTTCAGGAAAGAAACACCAAGCAAACTAGTGTACACTCATTGATTACCATATTCTGCACTAATTCCTTTCCCAAGTAGTGGTCAATACGGTAAATCTGTGGTTCCTCAAACAACTCTCCAATCTGGGCACTAAGTTCCTCAGCAGACTGTAGATCCTTGCCAAAAGGCTTCTCAACAACAACACGGGTCCATCCGCCAAGATCAGCTAAGAAATGGAGGTAGATGAAGCCACAATGAAAACATCAGATGCTTTTTAAAAGAAAAGGAAATATGCCACTTTCAAGTTATGAAAGGCTCTAGTATGTGTTCATCTAAGGGGGAGAGACTATGGAGAAACTAGAAGCCCTAAGATCAGGTCTCCCAAAGCTTGCTATCTAACGGACATGTGTCTTTTTTTCCTAAAAAATCAGCCCAAACTTCCAAACCCAAATTCTAGGCAATCCTTAACATTTGAAGCGGCTACATAATACATGGTATTGATTTCAATTTTAAGTTCCAGTATTTACCAAGAAGCCTAGAAAAGGATCTGGCAGAAATCAGAGTAGTAGCCTACAATTTATTCAAGGAAGCAAAAAAGAGCCAGAAAAGTCAATCTGAAGTGCAGCCTAGACTAGTTGTCCAGCAGATCAAGATCTTCAATAGATGCTAAACTAGATCATAGAAAGTCCCCCCCCCCCCCCCCCCCCCCCCCCCCCAAAAAAAAAAAAAAACATTCATGTTGATTATAGACATGGCAACTATAGATTATACCATCATACATTTATTCATGCAACAAGTCTTGATCATTCTGCAAACGGAAGGATATACTGAAGGAGGGAGTGCAAGATAGAAAAGCCTTCGAGATGAACCCTCCACGCTATTTTTCAAAGATTCATGTTGTGAAATCTCTCTATCCAGTAAGCGGAAACCATCCTCAGAATCATAAGATCCACTTACATATTTGATCTAGAAGGAAGATAAAAAGAGAAAGTGAATATTGGACCAATGAGAAGGGTACTTTATATAATTAGTGAGAAAATTAAAAGGAATCTACAAACGATGCATGAAAAGTGTGCTAACCAGTTGCAAAAACTTTGCAACATCATCCAACTGCTCAGGGGATGCTTCTTTGTCACTAACAAGATAGCTGCATCAGATCAAAATTTTCTACACTCGTAAGCATTTAAAGCACACAAGGATGAAATTCAAGAAACAGCAAGATACCAATAAGATAACACAAATAAAGCAACTTTGTGAAAGCAGAATCAATCACATCAGTACTAAAATATTTTACTCTGGAGAACAGTAAAAAAACTGTAATTGCACTTTTTTACAACTTGTTTTCATTCCAAAGGACATTATTTCATCAGAAATGCAAGGGAAAAACATTATAAATCCGTAAAATGCCTCACCTACGTATGCGGCTTCTCAATTCATCATCAGAGATTTTTGTCCTCGCATAGCCAAAAATGTGAGTTTCATTTGGAGGCAAGAAACCCTGCAAATAACACCACCAAAGGTCAAAAAGAAATTAACCCTAGTTCTTGATTGATGAAGAGAAACTTCTGGCTGTCAAGAAAATGTATAGGTAATCCTCCATGAAAGGGAAAATCTGAAAGAAAAATACTTGATTTCATATTAACACGTAGAAAATGTGAATAGCCACAAAAATTTCAACTTGGAATCGATTAAAATCTAACATAGATCCATTTGGTTAAGGGTTATCAATAGCTCCATCCTTAGTTCCTTGATTTTCTATTTCGCACACTGATCAACATGATCCACAATGATTTAGTACATGTTTCATAAATTAGATGCTAGCGAACCCGGCGATATAGGTGGAAAAGTGCAGGAAACGTCTTCTTCTTAGCGAGATCACCAGAAGCACCAAGTACCACAATGGAGAGAGTCCCAGTTTCGGGTAAATTTTCTATATCTCCTAGAAGGGAATCACTCCTCAAGCTGGATCTTTTTTCAACAGTCCATTGACTTGATCCCATCTTCTAGCAGAACCAGAAAGATAGAGAAACTTGAAATTTACCGGTATGATCTGCAGCAGCTTTTTTCTGCATCAAACACATCAAAAGTAAGCAGATATCCTACATTGATATTGATGACAGAAACTAAATTGCATGGCGGTGATGATGATAAGTTCCCAGCCCCAGGCTGCAATAGAAACGACCAATATTGGAAAAAACAATGGATTGGGCAGTCAAACAAATAGCACAACAGCCTATGTACATCATCGTAAAAAATCAGAGGAGGATTAAAAGCTTGCCACAATTTTGAGATAAGAAGATACAAAAAGGGATAGAAGAGAAGCTACAACTCAAGAATCATACTTTCCAATCAAACAAACGGAAAGGTTATTGTTCCATGGATCTGAAATTGATCGCAAGGCATAAAAGGTAAATCTATCGAGGCTCATAACGTATGTCAAATCAAAAGATATCTTTCAGAAATGATGAAAGCCTCCCAGAAATGACAATCAACAAGTTGGACACTATGAGATCAAACCCGTGATCGAAATCAAATTAGAACACGATGATAACTCGAGAGGCGAAACAGAGAGATTAAGTGGAAGAAGTACCTAATAGGGCGAACTTTGCGGGAATAGCACCAAATTGATGAGAAAAAATGGAGCAAATCTCGAGGATTTAGAAGCTGGGTATTGCTTTTAAGGCTCAGCCGTTCGGAGGTAGTTGATGGTTCAACTACTTTCTCCTTGGTCATTGAGGGTCATTCGGTCTGCACAGTCGACGAAAGCTGTTGTAAATTCGCTTTCAACGCATTTTTCTTATTTGCGTTTGTGCCCCCGCTTTTTATACAAATTATTAGCTGGCGCATCTATTTCCTGCGCATGCATGACGGCTTTGTTTAGTTTTTTTTTTTTTTTTTTTTTTAAAAAAGTATTATATCCAAATGACTTAAAACTACATCGTTTTGAATTAATGAAGGATTTAATAGTAATTTTAGGTGAATTAATTAAGGGTATTTTGGTAAAATTTATATGATTAAAAAATAAAAAAATTACGTAAAAACACCATTCATTAATCTAAAAGCGTAGTTTTAGGGTCATTTGGAGATCACTCTATATCCGTGATGAAGAAATCCTTTACCCTTTTTTTTTTTTTTTTAAGGTTTAGTGGGTATTTGACAAACATTGAAACTGTGAATTCATAAACCATTTTTTATAAGTTAAGATAAACAATTTCTTAAATATTTATCTTATAAATCATAAAAGTTATTCTTCAAAATATAAATTCATATGGAAATTTAATAATTTGATTTATAAATGAAACTAAAAAATTTCTCTCCACATATAAATAGTACATGAAGAGTACATACTTATTGTTTATTCATCCACATAAACAATTTGATCATTGAAAAGTCTTTCAACAAGTGAAGAATATGTAATAATAAGTTATGATGTAGAAATGGACAAAAAGTTACCTATACTTTTAAGAACAAGTTATCTGTTACCTATTTGTCATTAGACTTTTTAATGATTAAATTGTTTATTTTTAACTGAAAGAAAGAATATTTATCAACTATTATTCAAATAAATATATCAACTTAAAAATAAAACAACAACTATTTATTTAATAAAGATGCATTTCAGCCTATACGTATTCTAAACAACACACGAAAATGTCTTGCTAGATTTACAGGTTTCTTAAAGCTGGAAAGGAAATAGTGAAATAGGGACTACGCCATCAAAGTGGATAGGAAGGTCTCTCCGGGTAAAATACAGGACAATGGGAGGGGTGCAAGGCGAATATAGCAATAGTATGTTTGACTTTCTTGAAGGGCGGCGTCGAGGAAGAAGAGACAACCAATACGACACAATCAAAAATTATTGCTGTGTCCCAAAATATAAGTTGAATTCACATTTGATAGTGAGGGTACATTGTCCATTCTCAGGGCCCTCCCACCAAACACCCTGCCTCCGCATCGCATCTCATTCCACAACATAATACATTCTTATTATTATTCTTTATTCGATTTTAAATATAAGACATAATTAATTTTTTTATAGATTAAATAAATTATTTAATCATATAATATGTTATACATTTTTAAATTATATATCATTTTATAAGTTAAGTAAAATAGTTTTTTTTTTTAAACATATATAAATAATTTAAAGTAATTTAATCAGTTTTTTTAATATCTCTAAAAAAAAAAATCAACTTTATCTTTTATTTATGACCGGATAGAGTACTTTCCCCATCCAAAATATTCAGGTTGAATAATTAATAAAAAAATTCATCGAGTTACTTGTTTTAAAAAATCCTCGTTGGTTCACTAAAATATTTTTTAAATCATTTTCTTTGGAAATTGTCTCTAATAGTAATAAAAACCTAAAAGTGTAATTAAAAGTGATAGTTTAGATAATACTACCTCCGGTCCTAATTATAAGCCTAGTTGACTTTCTTTAGAAATATTAGGGAAGCTAAATAAGTTACTTAATCATTTCATTTGTTGTGTATCCTTAGATTATATATTAATTTATTAGTTAAACTAATTAGTTTGAAGAAAAAAATACTCAAAACTAATTTAATTAGCTTCCTTAATCTCTCCAAAAAAATCAACTAGGTCTTATAATTAAGACCGAATGGAAGTAAATTATAATTTTGTGAGGCAATGTAGATCTAGATCTTACACATCATACTAAAACAACTCCCTAACTAACTAATATATTTAAGATGTGAAAGGAAAATCAAAAATTAACTGAAAAATTATCTCGCTGTATCCTACAATTTTTTTAAGAAAAATCACAATGTACTATTCATTACTTGGGGCTTAAACCCCCTGCTATGAATTTTGAAATGCATATTAAAAGTGGGTATATTATATATTCCCTCCTATCTTAACTTAATATTAAATGTATTTGGGGAATTGATCTTAGTCATAAATATAATATAAGTTTTTTTTACTATGTCAATTTTTTTTTTCTGACTTATTTCTATTGATAATTACTCAACAATAACCAAGAGATAATTAAATAATATGACTAGAGCGTTTTAAGAAGTGCATGTTATTTTAATTAACCTGATTATCTTTCTTAATCTAATCAAATTATATAGATGTACATATATCATGTAATTAAGAATAAGAGGAAGTACCATGTTATGTGATTATCATGTACCAGGAGAGATTTGAATATTTAAATGTTTGTTAAAAAAAGTATAGGGAAAATTTTATATACGCATCACTGTAGCAAATTCATTTTTATTAGGTCCAAAAGAAATTTGAAATTTTAGTGCAATCCTGTGAAGCTGCAGTGAAATTAATTTGTGAAGTAAAAAGATAAAAATAACCAGTTCAAAAATCTACGGCTACATCATGAACATAAGGAATGCTCTTATAGGTAGAAAAGTCATATAAATATGTGAAATTAATTTATTAACAAAAAAAGGTTGGAACGGGGTCAGGTATATTTCAATTTGTAAGCAATTCTATGTTATGAACAAGTGAAATAGCCTCATGAATAATTTCAACATTGTACTCTGTGAAAAAGTGGAATTCCATTTGTTTATGATAGGTTTGCTCCTTGCAAATGGAATTTGATTTCAAGATATATTGTTAAAAAAATATTTTCACTATTCATATGACTATTACACTTATTCATAACATATTTATTACTTGCAAATCAAATTGTTTCTCATTTGATTTTAAAAGAATTATTTTTTACTTTTTACTTCACAAATTAATTCTACAGTAGTTTCATAGGTCTGTAGTGAAATTTCAAAAAAAAATTGGAACCTAATAGAAATTAATCTGCTACAGTGGTCTTTATATGAATTTTGCCCAAAAATATAAGTGGTATGTCACATGTGGGTCTTGTGCATTAGTTTTTTCTATGGAATAATGAATAATGTTATTTTTTATCTCCCACGGGAGTCGAGAGGCATCAATAATGTTATTTTTATAAAAATGACGTCAATATACATCAGGATGAGTCATCATCCCTGGACGCTGGAGGCTGGACCCATGCGGGGTCAAGGGCACCCGACAAGGGATGGTGGATTTGACTTTTAAAATTAATAAGTACAAAGTCCTTAGCCGCCACGATAAAATATGGATAAATTAATGAGATATTTCCCTAAATAATTTAAAAAATAACAATAAACACAATACCCTCGGCGGCCCAAGGGCGGGCAAGACTGACCAAGCATTAACAGATTCAGGGCCTTGAGAACGTTGGTTTATTCTTTAATTAAAATTTTTAAGATTTCTATTTGAGTTTTGTTCGTTTTCGTTTGATTGTTATGAATTTAATCTATTCCAATCTTTAATAAACCTATTAAAACCATTTAAATTTAATGCACAATTAATAGAATTGCAGCAGCCCTATAATAAATTATTGTTTATAAGTCGGTTTATTTTAAAAACAATATTTTCACACGCGTATTATTTGTTAATAATTTATTTTTATCAAACAATTTTATTAGTCTATATGGTTATATATAAAATTAACTTCTTTACTGGGGACAACTTGAACCTATGGGCTATGACGCTTATCCTATCTTTTTTTATAAACGTTTTTCTTTTTTTTTTGAGTTGCTCTTTAATATAAATAATTTTTTTGTGTATCTATATTTTTCTTTTCTACCTTTGTTAGATATATATATATATATATATATATAAACTATCTTTCACTTACCATTTATCCTCTTTCATTCGATTATTTATTACTTATTCTCTCTCGTATTTTTTACCCATTCTCTTTTCATAAATAATAATATATTTAAAATAGACTTGATATTTCTGGCACATTTATTGTTTGTTTTTAACAAATTTTAAACGTTAGTTTTGTGCAATTAAGAAATGAGTTGTTTATAAAAAGGAGACAAAGGAGTTATTTTTTTTAGGCCACCCATGGTAACTAAGTAGTCGGCATAAAATTAATTATGTATTTAGAAGTAGTAGATGTAACAATATTTGGGTCAACATAATCAGCAGTATAGCCCATTTTTCCCCATTGAGTGAGAAATTTATTGTTGAGCACAGAATAAAATATTATGGTTTATTGATTAAACTGTACCCAAGAATAAATTCAAGCAACACAAGAAGATGGAGATAATTATTTTTTTTAAACTTTTAATCATTATTTAAAAAATAAATTTGTGTTATTGATCGAATTATGTTTACGGTGTCCCAGTCCATCTGCCAGTCAGGTCAGCTAATTACTTTGGATAGTTATATATGGTTAGCTGCGCTTATAACTTTTTCAAGTATGTCCTTATTTATAAGGAGATAAATAAGTAAGAGAGAAAAATAGAATAGATATAAGTATCACCAATAGTTTAATTAATATAATATAAAATTAATCAGGGGCACAAATGAATAAAGTCATTAAATGTTTAAACAATTTTTAGAGTAAATATCCTTTCTAGTCCCCGACAAAAACACGATCTCCATTTATGTCCCTTACAAAAAAAAAAAAAGTCATTTTTCTCATAAAAATGATGAATAAGAGTCGATTGGTTGACATTTTGATTCCTCATAAATTTTTAAAAAGTCATTTTTCGTCCATAAAAATGATGAATAAGGGCCGATTTTTTTATAAGGGACCAAAATGGGGTCTATGTTTTTTGGTAAGGACTAGAAAGGATATTTACTCCAATTTTTATTTACCAAGACTGTTTAAATTTTGATACAAATAGATCGGAAAGTCCTTATTATGAGAAAGGACAAACCAACATGACATGAGACAATAGGTCCAAACAAGGACCAATTCCTAACTTCAGTTATTGTCCAACGACGCTTTCTTTTCCTCGTTCCCAAATCTCTCACATAACTGTCCCCTCTAAGACCACCTTTACTAGGCCCTCATTATCCTGGTTAAGGTTTTTTGGCCTGTTATTTTTTATTTTAGAATGTCTATGATAATAAGAAAACATTTTATATCTGCTTAAAAATGTTCAATAACAAACAATTCTGACTTGCCCTGATACCAATATTTTTCTGGTATAATACAAGAAACCTTAACCCTATCAACACCTTACAAATCGTGTGAATATCTGAGATTATTCTATCTAGATTGACAGAACAGTTAATTAAAATATTGAGCAATAAGTGTGTTGGCATGTCTACCTAATAAAGGCATGTGATTCCTCCTACTCATGACTACCGCTAAAGTAGATAAGAAAGTTGGTTGTGAGATTTGGCTTCAATTAGTTATCTAATCTTCAAATTTATAGTTACTTAGGTAAATCCTATAAAATTGCACCAATAATTCAGGACAAAAATAAATATAGCTATCGTTATATTTTTCTTTTAATCCGACCAAACAGACCACGCTATTTCTGTTCAAACAGGCCTGTCCACACACACATATGGTGGGTAGTCTAAAGTGCCAAGCCCACTCTAATATGTAACCGACTTTATTTTCATTTTTAGTCTTTTGGATATAAATCTTAAAACCGACATGCACGCTCCGTTTTACATTTCTTTTTTTGTTTTGTTTTGTTTTTTTATTTATAAAAAGACAAAATTACATCAATAACTAAGAAATTAGGAAACGTGATGCAAATTTCTAAGAAATTAGAAGAAATACAAATAAGAAAGACGACTAAATTCACTTCCTTTTGACAATTCTCAGCATTGTTTACAAGATATATGACTAAATTGCACAAAATAATCGGTAGCTTGAAGTGTAGCTAACTAGGCATTTCTTTATCCTTAGTCTTTGGGTTCCAACTAGCAAAGCGGTTAGACACTTTCACCAAAATGGAAAAGGGTTCGATCCTAGAGTTAGTCAAGATACTGTAAGAGACATCCTAATTTTTGGGTGGCTAAGTAAATACCTAAAGGTAATAGACGGCTCATTTTGCCCAGCATTGGTATCAGCTAGGAGAAAAAGAGACTTTACCCTGCCTTTGGATCATGGATGAGCCAAACCACTTTCCTAAAATTTATACACACAAAAAAAAAAATATAACCTAGGCATTTCTTTACCCTCTCTTGTTTTGAGCTCTAACATTAGCAAGAGGCAACAGCCATCATATCTTCCAGGATGCATGAATTAGCAGAAGGAAAACTTAAGGCTATAGAGAATTATCTACATATTCGTAACAAATGAAAGAGAAAAGCAACTAAGCAGCATTCTTGTTTTTATCATAGATATACACTGAGTCAGATTTTTGTATACACATTTCGACATGTACCCTAGAGGTAATGTTGATATAACCACACAAAAAGCGGCCTCATCTTAATTAATCCATATTTAATTTATATATCAAGCACAAGCAAATCTCCCCGGCAGCAATCACCAAGGTCAGGATGACTGGCCAAAAGAACAAGAGCAGGCCCCCTTCGACCATCAACAAGTGATATCACAATTTTAACCACTTCGGCTTCACAGCTTTTTTATCAGTAGGCTTACGTTCTTGAACAGCAGGGGTTTGTGAAGCTTCAACGGGTTCTGGTGCAGGTTGTGCAGGTTGAGATTGCTGGCCTTGATCATAAGTAACATCCAATCCCTTCAAAGACAAAATATCCTCCAATAGGAAAGGCCCCGTATGGTCAGCCATGGCGCTTGAACCTGAAGATTACATTTAAACCAGGAAAATTAAAGTACATTAGAAAGTCAATGACTTCTACTACACCAACCAACGATGTTTCCTGGTAAGGTACCCAGTAATCGAACTGGCAATCTCTTAGTCAGCTTATAATGCTAGAAAATGTCATAATTAAACAATTAAACACAATAAATCATGTGGCCGCTCCCTTAGAGTAATGTGCTAGTCGTTTCACTCCCCTCTTATCTCCACTTTATAACACTAGTCACCTTCCCAACTTGTTAATTGTGCCCAGGTCCCTTGTTCATCTCCTCAACTCCATCCTTCTACCTGTCTAAACGTCCTACACTCTGCTAATCATGTGATACTCTATTAATGTACCATGCAGTAAATTCGTTGAATGCAATTTTACATTATTAGGTGCAACTGCGAACATTAACAAACAAAATATATTTTCTTTATGCCAGGGTGCACACCACAAACAATCAACCATAGCAAACAAAAGATGGCATCAAAAAGAAAAACGAGTGGTCTTGCAAAACAAATGTTCTGGTCACCCAATGTGTAAAATTAAGAACAGATCAAAGGACAACATTCAAAAAAGATTCTACAGACTGCATGAACTCACCTTGGGGAGTACCATGTGCGAAGTATACAATGGCACCAGGGTAAAAGCCAGCAGTATAAAAATCTTGAGACATGTCTTTAATCAGCTTCTTCGGTGGAGTAGTATCTGCATCACCAAAAAAACAGTTCAGAATGAAGGCCATATACACTAACGATATTTTAAAGGTCTCCATACTTCAAGATGTCAGATATGACTTTGGGCATAGTCAGCTGGAGGTAAAAGAGTTAAGGGCATTCAAACAACAAAATTAGTCATTATCCATTCAAACAAAATTTTGATCTGATAGAAGTTATCAATTTGCTTACATATATAAAATGGCTGATCCGGTTGTGCAGTCACTTTGGTGAGGAGATCAACTAAACTCTGGAGTGTTTCTGAAGGGTGAAAGGTAGCCTCTAATGTGTGATTATCAGGAAAGCGAACTCTAATCACAGCCTGGAAACATGAACAAATAAACTTAAAAGATAAGTTTACCTCTCACAGACTTCATCAGTCTAGCAGTTACAAATTCTATAACTTTATGAAAGAAAGAAGAAAGAAAACTTGTATGCATCGGTGGCAATGATCAATTTTTTTAAAAAAACAAAAACAAAAAATTGACATTACTTTGGTTATTCTTGATCTACGAGCTGCCTCTTCCGCTTCTTGAATTTTGCGAGTCTTCAAGAATTTATCTGCATATAACCAATACATTTAAATTTCAATATGCATGAAAAATCGTATGTTCTTTCTGCATGCACACTGAAACATGTACTTAAAATTAATGATTTTCCTGTAATGTATACACATTTCATTGATCCTTGTTATATATCAATTGAAAATATTTACTATGTTGATGCATGCTCATGCATGACTACGCAAAAATACTATTCAAATTGAAAGATAACAAATTTGGTGGCCCTTGGAAATAATTATCCTCAAGATACTAGGCCGATAACAATTCTGATGGGCAGTGGCTCCCAAAAGAGAGTTTTACAATCATTTGGGATAAAGTGAAAATCAAAGCAGTAAACATACAGCTTCCTTAATTAGCATTTAATTCAAGTCCTCCATAGAATTTAAATAAATTGACATGTCCTTCCAGTAAAGCAGAACATTAATGTTTGGCAGTTTGTGGTTGATAGAACCTCGCTTCCAGGATAATATAATATGAAGTATAGTTCTTACCTTCCTTTTTAGTAGCCAACAGGCGATAATAATCTTCAGCAGTGAATTCATAGAAATCATCAGTCTCTTCTGCCACCAAAATGCCAACAAGAAAAATTCATTCAGGATAACAGAGTCAGTGTATATTTAAAACTCTTGATAATTTAGATCACACATTCTTCAAAAGGTCGAGGAAGTGTAGAAGTCAAGGTTCTATTACGATTGTTGGGGGCAGTATTTGGTGCCGCAGAAACTGCCAATGTTTCAAATACACGGATATCTCGTCCAAACTTTTCCTTGATGGCTGCAAGCTTGGCCTGGTGCCATAAAACACAACAGAAAAGAAAGAGCATGAAGTAAAACAGCAGATCAAGTAAGCAATTGTGCATCATTCAAATGAATAAGTCTGCAATACAAATAACTAAAACATAAATCTACTTCTAGAGTTTAAAGTAGAATCTATGATACCTCACAGAAAGCTAAGGTAACTACTATTTTAGGGGAAAGGAATGAAGGCATAGTAGATCATATTCACGCTGGTACCGTAGTAGGTAAACTTGAAGGGGAAAGAGATATCAGTTTAGGCTTTACTACGTGATGATTTTATTGAAAAAGTCCATCACACTTTTGTCTCAGCGGAGGAAACTGCATATTTAGATGCAGCAGATGGGGATTGCTGAAGCTATCCAGGAATATTGCTCTAATCACATGGAATAAGGTAATTTATGATAGATGATTTAATAGTACATGATCTGCATTAAAGTCGAAAAATGTCAGCGTCTTTGATTCTTAAATTGTCATGTATTCTTGTTAACACATTTAAGAGCAAACCTAGAGATTACTACAATTTCCTACCGCTGAAGCCTTTAATTCGCATGCACAATGCTACTTACAAATAGGAGAAAACTCGGCTTGAATTTACTTTTAGGTATGCAACTTCAATTGAGCAAAATCTAAATGGCTAAATTCTAGGATATATATTTATTGCGACGTTAAATGTGCAAAAGCACCTGATGGAGCCAGAAAAGGGATTCAAGTCTTGTAATTAGTTATATTGAAGAAGTTGAAAAGGAGACAAGATTTAAGACTGCATAGAGCTAATATTTTCTATTTCATACTCACCATTCAGAATTAAATGACAACCATACAACTTGAGATGGTTTGACCTAGCAACAAAGGATGGATTCCGTATCGCCAGCTCGCCACCAGATTAAGATTTGGTAATATATCAAAATACTATGTTATATACATAGTGCAATCTAATAACGCATAGTCTTACACTTTTTGCCTGAACCAATTATAATATAAGACGTTGCAATTCCAGTAGGTTAGTTGCTACGAGTTCAATATTTTCCGTCATCAGGTATCAAATTTCATGTTTTGACACTGCCAGCTATTAATGCCAATCCCAAGAAACACTTAAACCCACGGATAGCACTAAAAAGTAGAAATTCCTTAGCTTTCCAGTGAATGAGATAATAGGGAGGAAGAAAACTTGCAAGAAACCCTTAGAACCAATCTAGAGACAATCAATAAGTAAAGCACAGGAGGCAGAAAATAACCAAACCTAGATGGGAAAAAAAGAAGAAAGATATTAGACAAGAAAGGAATAAAGAAAATCGATTACCTTAGTTGCTTCAGCATCCATGGAATCAACCGCTGTCACCCTTCTCCTCTTTGAAGTTAAAGAAAACGGATCATCCAGAAACATGAGAAAAGGAGCGGAGAGCGAAATTAAGGAACACTGATGCACATGTGCCTTCGGGGATTTGCATCTGGTTCGGGGTGGCCCGCATTTATATAGTCGATCATATCGGTAATTTCACCCTTCCTTCCCTCTCTTTCTCCCTGGCTTGAATCGGAATCCTCTTGATTCCATCCTTGATTTTTATTTCTTTTATTAAATCACTGTTTATTTTTATTGAACCTTAATTTTTTTAATCTCCCCTTCGCATCATTTAAAAAAAAAAAAAAATTGTGAATAAGAGAATCTCAAACTTATAGCCTAACATTTTAAAGGGTTGCTTTGTGTTATTGAATTTATTGCTTTTACACTTAGGAGTTAACACTGTAAATTTATTTATTTATTTTTTTATGTTTATAACTCATAAAATCATATTGAATTGTGGGTAAACTTGTGTAAATTATAAACTCAATTAAACTTGGGAGTTTACATATCTAACTTGCCATTTTTATGTTTCTATTTTACAAAATCCTATTAGCTTGTTGTTAAACTAGTATTAACTTTTTTCAATTTTATTATACCTTGTAGTTTTATATGTGAATTTTATATAAATTTATTTATTAAGTATAATAATTTCTGGATATATGTGGACGTAATTTATTTTTTATATTTAAAATATATTTAAATCAAATTATTATTATTTTATATTTTAAATGTCTAATGATAAAATAAAATTCTTATGAACGTTGATTGGATCACAACACCACATGCCGAACAATTATTTTTGTTTTATCATTATTAATAATTAATAACAAACAGATATTAATTAATCAGTAACAATCATCTTAAATAAATATCCAAGAAAAATGATATAAATCTGATCAGTTGTACCAAAAATCTTCACATAACTAATACTTTATATGTATGAAGATTTATCAGACCCTCACTTCTCACCAATAAATTTTTCAATAGAAATTTTCTCCCATTTATGTATATCTATTCTACATTTTTTAAAAAATACATCCTTTTATTGAATACGATAATTAATTCATAATATGATCCTCATGGTTAGGTTTTCTTTAAAAGTGCAATGCTTAATCTGGAAGGTGCTGGATTAGTAATCTATATTTCTATAATTTTAAAGATTGTATTCTCTTTAATCTTTAGCTTTTCTTTCGTATGCCCAATATCTATTACAAGAAGTGATTGACCGCTATCTGATCTATTTCTTTACGCTCGTCGACGTCATGGTTGTCTCGAAGGCTTTAAATTTCTTATGTGAGGGCGAAGAATTGGAGAACTTTTTTATTTCCCCTCCTCTCTCGCTATAAAAGAGGGAATGAGGAAAAGAGAGAAAGAGATGATGAAGTGACGTGACATTAGGGTTGGAAATAGATCAGGCTACCTATGGGCATTTACTGATCGACCTATTTGGGGTCTAGTTATTAGGCACTGTTTGTTAAAAAAAGGTCGGTCAAGATCTATTTTAGGCGCGAATATGTAAATAGGTCGACCTATTTTATTAAGGCGATTGTTTAAATATTAAAAAATTATAATTATATTTATATCATATAAATAAGATAATATTTATTGTTTTTCATTCTTATATTATAATTTTAAAATAAATTTATATAAGTTTTGATAGGCTTAATGTATACAAAGCCTATTTATAGCCTCTAAGGCCTATAATATGATGCCTTTTTAAAGGCCTACATTGTAAGTAGGCTTTTAAAAAGTTTCAGCCGACTGACCACCTTATGAAGACTGAACGAGCCTAGAAAAAGGTCTGAATTCAGGCTCAGGCCTTCTGTCCCTATAACAGGCTCAGACCTATTTAGCCAAGCTTGGCCTGACCTATTTTCATGCCTACGCGACATTGAGATTTTTGATTGATTGATCTATCAAACTTAACATTGGAGGATAATGGGGTAAAATTGTTACTTACAATGATCTTTTGTTCTACCAATATAAAGTTGGTTTAGTGATGATTAGCCACGTTAAATCATTTTAAGTTCAAATCTTAAAAGAGTTATTAATGTTAGGAGAGGCAATCACGACCCTAAACTTTAATGCTGAATGATAATATATATTAAAAAAAAAAACTTTGGATCCAACCCGTTTTTATTAGGTACTAAGTATAACAATTATAAATTATGATAGGCCTGGCTTTACTAATTGCAAGCGAAATGATGGGTCGGCCCGTTCTCCTTACGTGAAGCAGCCCAAATATTTATAAGTTTCAGATTCTTCTGACTTTTAAACAATCTCTGGCACCAGTCTCCTTCGTGGCCTTCTGGGTTATTCTTTATTGATGCTTAGGGGTTGCGAGTTCGAAACTGGTACTTGTATTCTCCCTCATCTCTAAACCAAACAATCTCTGGCTTAAAATGGAAGTTTGGCGGAATCTTAATTTAACCTCTGTGATTAATTTTGAACCACACGACAGTACCTTTTTTTCCCTTCAATCAAAGAACAGATGCAACCAATGGTACAAATGTCAACGTCGATATCCAATTAGAACGAAGAACCGCATAAGGATTGACGATGGGAGTCGCTTCCATCCCAATAAAAGTGTCAATAGCATAAGGACTGACGATGGGATTACCCATTGGCTTGGCTTAACAAAAAGAGCTCGGGACTTGTAATTTTCCCTTTCAAGTGATGTTTTATTCTTAATTTTTTTTGTTTTCTTGCACTTATTATTGGTATTATAGAATAAACAAATACAGTTACAATCTCCAGCTCAGAATCAAAATCTATTGATATTATTCCTTCTTGTCTTAATTTTAGGATAACATTTAAGATTTTGTTTTGGTCTTAATTATATGACAATATCTTATTTTTTGTCAATTTCTTCATAAAATACCCCTATTGATATGAATGAGCAATTGTATGAAATCAATAATGTAATTAAAGTGTAAAATTTAGGCTAAAGTACACTTTTAGTACTTTAAGTTTTATATAAGATATACTTTTGATTCCTTAACTTCGTAAATTATACTTTTTGTCATAAAATTCTAACACCGTTAATATTACTAACGGAAAACGCTGATGCAACAAACTCAAGTAATGACTAATGAAATTTAATTATACAAATTTATATATTCTTTAATTTACCCATATTTTAAATTTAACCTAATAACATTTAATTACAAAATCACCACTTAAATTTACACCGTTATCACTTTAGATTGCATTTTCCGTTAGGAAAATTAAGCGTGTTAGAATTTTATGACCAAAAGTATATTTTATGAAGTTAAGGGATCAAAAGATATACCTCATGTAAACTTAAAGGACTAAATGTGTACTTTAGCCTAAAATTTATATAAAGATATTTTAAGAAAATGAGTAAAATTAATTAATTTAACTTCTATACTTAATCCTTTAAAATCGATTAAATATGTCCTATAAATATAATTGAGTAATATTTTATTAAGATAAACTCATTTAAACGAACTTCACGCTGAAATATCAGATCAATAATTGCACATTCATTGTTTTGAAAGATTGGTATCCATGTTATTCTTTTCTGCGTGACGTAAAAATCTAAATGAAATATATGTGTGTGTTTATTATTATTCTTGACATTTAAAAATAGAGGAATAAAAAGATACGGGCTAGTTTTGTCGTTTTTTACTTTACCGGCAGTGCGAACCGTGAAACGACAATGCATAAGCAAATTACCGGCCGGCAGCGACGACAACGCGTTTTTCCAACCAAGACGTGCCTACAGGATTTCAAATTCTTGTGTTGGCTGAACGTGACTCCGAGGGGTCCATCAACCATCATAAACCAGTAATATAACTATTTAGTTAATTGATTAACAATTAATTTAAATCACAACAGAGTGACTGACCCCTTCCCGTATTTTCTTTGAAAAAGAATAAATAATAAAATTCTCTGATGATTCAAATTATGGTCCATTTCGTAATATCAAACTCTTTCACAGGGAGATCCTGGCTGACCTGCGTTTTTCTAGAAAGACATTCCGTGGGGTGGATTAAGCGGAAATAAAGATTAAAGAAAGACAATAGCGCAGGATCAGAAAGAATTCAAAAGGAAGCTTTGATAAGGAACGGCAGAGAAGAAAGTTGTTGTTGCTGCAACAATCTTTGAGAGACAGAGGGTGGCTTCGGTGATGACGATGGACAGAGAGAAGGAGAGGGAGATAGAGCTAGAGAGTGCAATGTATACTAACTGTTTGCTGTTAGGTCTGGATCCGGCCATTATCGGAGTTGGAGCCTCCAATGGCACCCCTCGCGTCGGACTCTTCCGCCATTCCAACCCTAAATTGGGCGAACAGCTCCTTTACTTCATACTATCTTCCCTCAGGGGCCCAGTTCAATCCGCTAAAGTACCTTCTCTGTTCTGATATTTTGTCAACTCTTCATGTTTCACCACTTGCCCACACACATTACATCCATCCATCCCTGTCTGCCTGTTTTGGCGGATGCTTCTAAATTTTTGTGTGATTTGCTCCTAACTGTAACTTTTTTGGATCTTCAGGATTTTGACAAGGTTTGGCCAATTTTTGATTCGGCGCAATCGCGTGATTTCCGTAAGGTATTACTATTTTAAGTACAATTGACCGTAGTTTGGTATTTCTCCAGTACTATTTCCTGGGTTTTGGTTCGTTTTCTCTTCCCCGTTTGAATTTTAAATTCGAATTGAATTTATTTAATTAGCGCTGGGGTTGTATTACTATAGGTCGTGCAAGGGATTATTAGCGAGCTCGAGTCGCAGGGTGCGCTTCCGAGGAGCAATTCAAGAGTTTCTTCACTTGCTACGTGTTGTGGACCGAGGTCAGTGCTTCTGTTCTTCCTCTTTCCAGCTCACCTTTGCCCCCCTGAAATCCTCAGTTTTGATTTGCATTGTTGATTTCTGGGAAAAACTGCAAAACATATCCATTTGAAATATGTACATTTTTGCTGGTTCTGTCGGAGTTTTGTCCACCAGTATATTTTGGTGATTGCAGTTGCTTGTTATCCTGATCCAGTTGCCAGAAAATGTTAATATGTCTGTGGTTTTAGAACAATGCATTGTACATTGTCTGCTGGTGACAAGCAAATTTAGCTGACAATGTTCTTAATGCATTGTTTTTGTACAATTAATTTCTTTGAATGTTTTTTGGGTCGTTGAAAAGACCATGTTGTAGTGTCTACAAACTTACTGACACTTGTTATTTCTGAAAGTTAAGAAAGTCGGCGAGGAGAACTGTTTCTTCACAAATTGAACTTTTTTTAAAGTACAAAATGCCATTCAAACAAATCTATTAGAATGCCACTGGGGAATCTCATGGTTTATATTGCATATGAAGGCTTGGAATTTATATTTCTGTTGAGCAACTTCGAAGTTATTCAGATGTTCATGCTGGTGCAGGTTTGTTGAACTTCTATGGCAGCTTTCCTTGCATGCTTTGCGAGAGGTTCATAGACGAACATTTGCAGCTGATGTAGCTTCTAACCCTTTGCCTGCTCCATTGACTGATGTAGCATTCTCACATGCAGCTACTCTACTTCCTGTTACAAAGGTATTACTAATAATTATTAAAAAAATAATCCAAAGATCGACTTAATCCTGAGAATATGCTTGCAGCCTTGTAATTTAAACCGTGTTTGGCTTGTCTACTAGTGAATGAAAGAATTTTTCTGAGGCTAATCTTTCACAGCCTTTTCTATTGTGACGATTTTCTAGATGTAATTGTGTCCAAGTCTTATTATATCTTGTAATGTTTTATGATATACGTTTCTAGTTTACTTTTACTTGAAGGTTTCCATAAGAAAAGGATTTTATTGTTTTTGCCTAGTATACTCTTTTGCGCTCTTTGTAATTAACATTTTTTTGGGGTGATGTCACTCTTGGTTTCCTAGTTATGGTAGGATGTTGTATTCTTTATCTTCATCATTTCTTTGTAAACAACTGGCCTGAACTTGAGTAAGTAAATCTTGTCCCTTGTCTCAAATAGGCTAGAATAGCACTTGAAAGAAGGAAGTTTCTTAAAAACGCCGAAATGGCTGTACAACGGCAGGCTATGTGGTCAAACTTAGCTCATGAAATGACTGCTGAATTTCGTGGCCTATGTGCTGAAGAGGTAAGCAGTTACTGAAGGTTATTTTCTGAAATTGGTTCATATATCATACTCTCTCCGGTCCTAAATAGAAGACATAATTGAATTTTTCTTGGGAGAGATTAAGGAAGCTAAATAAGTTACCTAGTCATATTATATGTTGTGTATTATATATGATTTTATAATTTAGGCAGAATAGTTTGGAGAAAAAATGACAAATATAACTATTTTAAAGTAATTTAATTAGTTTTCTTAATATCTCCAAAAAAGTCAACTCTGTCTTATATTTAGAACCGGAGGGAGTATATCTTTTCCCCTTTTCCCTCCAATAATGAGTCACATTATATTTCTCTGAAATGTTTGTTATGTACAACCTGGATGTAGGCTTATTTGCAACAAGAACTGGAGAAACTTCATGATTTGAGGAATAAAGTGAAGTTGGAAGGAGAACATTGGGATGATCTTGTATCCACTTCAAGTCAGAATTCTCATTTAGTTTCAAAGGCTACCCGCCTATGGGAGTCTTTATTAGCTCGTAAAAGTAAGAATGTAAAATAACCCTTGTGCTTTTGCAGTACTCCAATTGATCATGTCATTTTACTATCCTCACTTTCAAAGTCTTTAAGTGTGTGATGTTGTTATAATTGTATAGTACGTTTTCAGTAATGTCATTTTGTTTCTATAATTGTATGCGTTTTTTGCTCTTACTGGAAGAGTTAATCAGTAATTGTGCACCTTGAGTGTTTGTTTTTGTTGCTATAAGACTTACTGAATTGTTTTTGAATTTTAAATAGCATAAAAATAAATTATTTTGATTGCATGTTGGCTGATTTTTGCTTATTTTATAAACTCATAAACAGGGCCTTGAGTCTTTCCTCTATCTCACAGATTGTTCACTGGTTTTGTATTCTGTTGAAGCTCTGTTGGTCAGATCTGGCTCTTCTATTCACTATTTTTCTTGCACATACACTTATTTTGTATGATGAATTTCTTGTCCATTCATTCAAGAACATGACTGACTTCAAAGTTTGGTGCAAATTTTCTCTGACAAAACCTAGCTAAATTTCCTTAGGCATTTGTTATTAGACTCAACAAAAATATGATATTCATGACCTAAAAACCACCAGTTGTATATAGACTGTACATTTTAATTTCTGATTTGCTAATTATACTTTTCCTGTACTTTGTGGTATTTTTTTATATCATGACATTCTACACTCTATCTTCCTGTTTTCTCTTTTTATGAAAAAGACCTTTGTCCCTCCTTAATATTTTGTTCTTGTTTTTTGAATAAGCTAAAAGAAAAAAGAGAGACCAAGTAATGATGATCTTGATTTTGTTCATCAATGTACAGGTCAGCATGAAGTTCTTGCATCAGGACCTATTGAAGACTTGATAGCTCACCGGGAACACAGGTAATGTAGTGATGCATCAGGACCTATTCAATATAGGGAGACCTAGACCGTTTGTTCGAACTCACTTTCTGATGCATAAATTTCAGGTACCGAATCTCTGGAACATCCTTGCTTGCAGCAATGGACCAGAGTTCTCAGGCACCTTATTCAGACATATTGTCTGGACAGCCTGGGGATTTGCCAGCTGTGCGCATGGATGAAAATGAGGAGAATGAAGGATTTCATCTTAGTAATGAGATGCTTACAAAAGCTGATGATAGAACTGGAAGAGTCCACCAAACAGTTGATGTAGCCGAGGTTATACGGCGATGGACGCATGCTTTGCAACGTATTCATAAGCAATCGCTTCATCTGGTATGTTTTTTAAGCTGTTCTGTTCTTTTCTTATGCCTCCTTTTTTTTATCCTTTCCCTAGCTTCCTTCTTCTTTTCTTTTCTTTTCTTTTCTTTTTTTTGGGTGGGGGGTTCACTTGGCTTAACCTTAGGATACTTCATGATATATTTTAGTAAATTAGTTGTTGCTTAAAAATGGTTGAGACAGAAGGATTTCTGTGCTGTTTTCTTGACGAGATTCATTAGCAATAAGATATTCTGGAATACATTACATTATAGCACCAAAGAACAAAAATAACTTCCTATTTGTCTCGTTGGTCCCTGTTAGTTTTTATTTTTATATATGTTGTGATATTTTTTGGTTCATATGCTATATGTCAACTTTATGGCACGGGATTTATTACGTTACTTGAACTATTGTCTCTGCACTTAGCTCTATATATGCACGTTTATCTTTTAAGTTTTACATTAAAACCAAGGCTTTAACTATATTTACATATACGCTTACATATATAAGCACATACATGTATATATAGTCTTTAACTATACATAATTGTTATTAAAATGGGTACTAAGTATAAGTTACTCCATGGCTACCAGCGTCAATTGTTTTATCCATGGGGAATCTTAGGCATGCCTTAATGATTCAGGAAAAATATGATAGACTTCTAAACATAGAGAATATATCCACAAAAATAAGTTTGTCTCACTCTTATTTAAATGGTATTTCTTTTTAGATTTAACTCTAACTCTTGGAACCAGGATGACCTGACTTATAAAGCTCGTAGTTGAGATTAAAATTATCAATTATGACATTTTGTCATCTCTTTTGTCATGGTTCTTTTCTGCCTTATTTTGACTCATGAAAAACAATGTCAAACGTAATATATATATCATCTTTGTTCCAATGAACTCCACAGAGCATATATAAACTTCTCACTATGTATGATCTGTAGGCAAAAGCAAATGATGGAGAGGGTCCAGATATATTGCGAAGTGCACAAGAAGGTGGGTCAAGTGGGCATGCTGAGTCGTTAGCAGCAACTCTTGCAGAGCATCAGCAACATTTGGCTAGCTTTCAGGTCAAGAATTAAATCATGCTTAACCACCATAAGATTTTTCCAAGGCTGTAGTACTTCCATGGGCAGCTTCATCAGAGTGATTGTGTTATTGAGGAATTACATGCCTCTCATTGTCTTCTTGTTCTATACTTAAGCATCAATATATTTAAATGTCATTCGTCTTTCCTCTTTCTTTGGGAAGAAGGGTGGAGTATTTTTGTGGAGTTGACATACTACTGCCATCCCTATACTTAAAAGATCAGTCTCTGTTGTATCTCTTACATTCAAGCGCCTTTTATGTGCAGGTCCTTATTAACCAACTGAAGGAAGTTGCTCCAACAATACAGAGGTCCATATCAGAATGTACAGAAAAGGTGAACAGCATAGCCTCCAATCTACCCCCATCAAACAGACATCATGGGCAATCAACATCCCCTATTCAAACGCAGAGTAGTTTGAGGATGGTAACTATTCATCATTTATTTCCTTCAATTATTAATGATTTCTCTTGGATTTGGTTAAAATTATGTAGAACTTTCTGTCATTTTTGTGCACAATGTAAAAACTGGGGTCCTAAGAGCTAAAACAGAATAGTCACATTTGTAAATGTTGTTATTTTAATATAAATTTGTTGTTTTATCTTATTTTAAAGATAAGAGGGAGGTCTGAACATATGGGAGGTCGGTTTCTATTTTCCTGTTATTTTAGTGCTATTACTTAACCATCAGAGATCAGATTTTTTCCCCTTGAACTTGAATTATTCAGGATGGCACTATTGATGATGTTGGTGAGGTGACGTCAAGAATGTCTAATATTCAGCTTGATAAGATGTCAGCTAGTCCTCCTACGTTAAAGCTTCCTCAATTATTTAGCTTGACTCCAACTTCTGGAAAAGCTGGAAATGTGCAAAGGAGGCATATTACAGCTCCTCAGACCAGCCAAACTGAGAATCTTTCTGAAGGGAAATCTTTGAATCCTAATTCAAGTAATCAAGCAGAGACTTTACCAGAAGGTTTCCTGTGTCTATCTGTTGCTTGACTGGTGCATTCTTTTTTAAGCTTTAGGGTTTCATAGAAAACTTGAGGGAAAATTACTCCCAAGGTCCCAAACAACACCGTAAAATACTCTCAAGGTTCCGAAAAATCATCAAATTTTTGCAGAGTCCCATTTGCCTTAATTGTAAATAAGTTTTGAAGTAGATTTACCAAAATAACCTTAATTAAATTAAGGGGCCTTGTAGTGTTTTAGGATGTTGTCTGGGACCTTGGAGTGATTTTCCCAAAATTTTTATCCATGCGTTAAATGAACTGGCTGATGGCCTTATTTCGTCGGTTTTGATTTTCATTCTTTGTTTTGCAGAGAGTGATAGTTCCTATGTCCAGAATTTGAAGAGGTCAGTAAGAGAAGCAGCATTGTCATTGCGGTCCTGCAATTCAGAATCATCACGTGACAGTCATTCTGATGGAAGTTCTGAGCACTTCTTTGCCCCTCTTTCAGAAAGGGGGTTTTCTCATTTAGATGCTGAAAAAAAGGCTGCTTCAAGAAAGGCTTCTTCATTGAGGAGTAAAAGGTTATTTTTACCTCAAATGGATGATTCCTTGCTTGAGAGTCATACATCTGATGGTCAGGAGGAGCGCAAGCTGGATGATTTTCCTGATATGTTGAATGAATTGGAACGGCTTTCTGATTATGACCATGTAAATGGGTTTCTTTCATTTACTGGGTCAAATGCAACTTCTGATGCACAACAGTCGGTGTATGACTTTGAGGATGCTCAAGATCAAGTATTCTCACCCCCTCTTTTAATGGACTCATCGCTTCTAGCAGATTCATTTGAGGACTTGCTGGGTATGTTGAGTTTACAACAAACTGTTCTGATTATAGCATCCTATTATTGTGGTTTTTTCTCTCTCTTTTTTGGCTCATCTTTTTTCATTGTGATATATTACATGGTTAGCTAGCCTGAGATATGGTGGGGGGAGTGGTTGCTTTTCTCTTGAGGATTTGATTATCCAACTTCTGATAGGATGCAAGCCTTTAGACCCAGTATTCTTTAGGACTGGAAATGCAATTTGAAGTTTTTCCTTTTCTCATTGTTGTCCCCTCTATCTTCTTTATACACCAAAAATAAATTGTCACATACTACTTCCGGTCTTAGATATAAAACTTAGTTGGTGGTTTTTTTTTTTTTTTTTGTTGATATTAAGAAAGTTAAATAAGTTACTTAATCATATCATGTCTTGTGTGTAATTAAATTATATAAGTTTATAAGTTAGACAAATTAGTTCAAACAAAAAACGATAAATATAAATACTTTAAAATAATATAATTAGCTTTCATAATTTTTCTAAAAAGTCAATTGATTTTATATTTAGGTTTGGAGGTAGTATTTTGGATCAAGCATGATGATTGAGATAAATTTTTTATGCATAAATTCTAGAAACTTGTAAAGTCAGCTTTTAGACCTATTTTCTTAAGGGAAAAAATGATTACGTTTTCATGTCCAAGTTAATGAGGGAATCCTGTTTGATGCAGCCCCACTATCTGAGACTGAAACAGCCTTGATGGAGCACTGAAATGATAATTTGGCTAACCTCTGAACATGATTGGGGAAACTACATTATAGTTGTGGTGGGTTGCTCTTCATATTTTTGTCGGGACATTCACCTCCTTCACCTTTTATAACACGATGCGTGTGTGATTTCTGTTATCTCTGTTTGGTATGTGTTTAACATCATCTGTGCTCATCGGTTATTCTTCTGCTCGGAGGGAACTGAGGCACCTGTGTTTTGATAGCTAAATTTGGGATGCATTCAATAAAAGTCCAGCCTGGGTTTTGGAGGGTGAAGTTGGCTTTAACCAAGTGATTGTTGTTTGGACTTTAATTTTCCTCATTGGTCTCCTCCACTTGAGTTAAAATCTCTGACAGCCATAGAGGAGCGGTGAAAAACGTGGTGACATGAAGTTCGTAGCCTGATTGTTTTTTCTGCTTCAAATTTGCAGGGCTTTGGCATCCTTTTTTTTTTTTAGCTAACTGTGATTAATTCTTGTATTCAAATTGATGTATTTTACACTGATGTATGAGTTAGGCGTTATATTTTGGCGATATATCAAGAATTAAAAAAGGTGCATTTTTTCTTATTTAGTTTCCAGTAAAAGTACAACGCTCCCCCATGTTATTCCAGCTAATGTAACTTCCAATGCTAGGGATGTGAATCCTGGTCAATGGGGTTGTTATACTGATGTGTATAATGGATAGATTAGTATTGTTCTTCCAATTAATTTTACTCCATCAATTAAGTTTTTTTAATTGCTGCTTGTTAATAAATATTTTAACGTGAGTCCAACTATACCTGGAACTTGTTCTTGTTATGGAAGGCGATAATTACATTTCTTATAGTGATGACTGAAGTTTTATGTAGTATGCAAATTAACTGTGAAGCATTTGTTTACACTAATGCCGAAGTAGATTTTAAGGAGTCCAGATTTATGGTCATTTTATTGTGTCTCTAATCACTACTCATGATGTGTGGAAAAAAGCTACTCTATCATACAAGAGTTGACGAGGTTTACGACTGTCTGAAGCAAACATGGAACATATCTCGCCCCATGTTTGGTGGTTTCACATCAT
Organism: Acacia acuminata; assembly: GCA_019022655.1. Taxonomy (NCBI): domain Eukaryota; kingdom Viridiplantae; phylum Streptophyta; class Magnoliopsida; order Fabales; family Fabaceae; genus Acacia; species Acacia acuminata. The sequence continues at coordinate 506,851 of JAFJYI010000292.1, forward strand.
ATGCCTCATTCTCATCAAAATGTCAGCAATCAATGTCCATCTTTTGTGGGGTCATTTACGTGACGTTCCAAGTCGATACCACATACCTTTCAAGCCTTTTCCTTAAAAATCTGTCATATATGCATTGGATATCAAAGCACTGCCTTAAAAATGATCTCCTCTAATACTTTGCCAGAAAGCATTGCACTAAAATTATAGGAAGCCAGAATTCATGTCTCTAATGATAAATGTCATCAAGTGGAGACCGAGGACATGTGTGCTCCACTGCTTCCAGGCCCCACACTCCATGCACATAATATTTAGTTTGAAACACTCAAAATTGTCCAGCCCCGCGAGGGGCCCCACTGATGGCTGGGACGCCAAGCGAGTAGCATCTTCTTTTAATTTATCGCAAAGGAAAACTGTGCTTAAAGAGAGCTCCTCTTCTCTTTTTCCAATATTCGCCCCCAACGACGACACATCATTCTCTCTGGTTGGACGAACCCCCCAAGTCTCACTCACCTAAATGACGCGTATCAGGCACGCCCCGTGAACCTTTCCCCGTCCCTACTTCAGGGTCTCAAGTTTCATGATATTTGTAGCTTCATACGCTACCATTCATTGAACTAAAAAGTAAAAATTGATGTTGGTTTTGAAGCGTTTCTAAGGGCATTTTTGTCGCCAAGTTTGACTGTTAAGGAGCAAAAATCATTTTGTGATATTTATATTTTTTAGAGAAGAGTTTTGATTTGAGGCTTGAATGATACTGAGGAGGAAAGTTAAAAGGGAAAGTAGGAATGAAGATGAAAAAGGCAATACCGGCGGCAACCACGTCATTTGGCTAACAAAACCGCTATCGCAACTACTGATTGCTGTTCCTTTCCCTTCCTATTTTTATTCCTACCAGAAGGCAATCGCTCTCAACCTTTCAGAGCTAGCGTGGCTGAAATTCAATTATTCTTGTTAGTATGGATTAACCTTCTTCAATCTTAAAAATTCCTCTGCTTTTCCCGCTCCACTTTCTACTTTTTCATATTCTGCGCTCATTTTATTTCAAAAAATGGAGAACTAAACGTTGTTGTTCCATCTTTACTTTTATTTATTTTCAAAACTTTGTTGGGTACAGTTGCCGCGGCTGCTATTTGGGTTTGGTAGATCAGAACCAGATCTTGTGACTGTCATCCAGCTGTATTTGCTTGAAACTCTTCACAGAGAGGGAAATGGAAAGATGAGGTAACTGTTCTTCATTTTTCCGTTGCTTACTCTGCTGGAATCGAGATATCAAGGTCATCTGATTGTTCGTTTTAAACAGGAATAGTCTTACACGAACTCTTATTTTAGTTTTGGGTATTTTGTGTAATTTTGAGCTTGGCATGTCTTTGGATTCCAGATTTGTTATCAGATTAAGCGGCTTAGACAACCCTGTCCCTGGCTTCACCCATTTGAAATATCATATTGACGAACTATGGGCAGATTATTGTTCGTGATGGTGGACATGGTGTCCTCTGCTCTTCCTCCAACTCAGCCCATGCATTTTAGCATTCTGGCGTCTCTGCATCTTGTGACTTCGGTTTGATGCTTTGCTGAATTTTGAAACGAGTTTCATCACGTAGTGTCTTCTGAAGTGCATGACATTAATCTTTTGTGGAGCCAACTGGAAGTTATGATCAAACAGATATTAAATAGGCTCCCTCGGAAGCCCTCCAAAGCAGTGGAAAATCGAGGAGGGGGAACGTTGACATCCTCTTCAACTGCTTCAAACAATGGTAGAAGCAGTGATTTAGCAAATTATCATTCTGGGAATACAACTGCGTCATATATCTCAGGCCTTGATTCTTTTTCAAGTCTTGGACTAAATCATGGTGACAAGTTCTTTGAAGATGTGAATTCAAAGCTTAACGGGAGTTTGCCTGCTTCTTCTTATGAAGCTTTGCCAAGTTTCAGAGATGTTCCAAACTCGGAGAAGCAGAATATGTTTATCAGAAAGCTGCAAATGTGTTGTGTTATTTTTGACTTCTCAGATCCAATGAAGAACCTCAAAGAAAAGGACATTAAGAGACAGACATTAGTAGAGCTTGTGGATTACATTTCTGCAGCTAGTGGCAAATTTACTGAAAACATGATGCAAGAAATTGTGAAAATGGTGTCCACAAACTTGTTCCGGACACTCACTTCTCCACCTTGTCAAAACAAAGTTCTAGAAGCCTTTGATGTGGAAGAGGAAGAGCCTTCAATGGACCCAGCATGGTCTCACCTGCAAATCGTGTATGAATTCCTTCTAAGGTTTGTTGCATCACCTGAGACTGATGCAAAGTTAGCAAAAAGGTACATAGATCATTCATTTGTTCTGAGACTGTTAGATCTTTTTGATTCAGAGGACTCCAGAGAGCGGGACTACTTGAAGACTCTTCTTCATCGCATATATGGGAAATTTATGGTGCACCGCCCATTTATCAGGAAAGCAATCAACAATATATTTTACCGATTTATTTTTGAAACTGAGAAGCATAATGGAATTGCAGAACTGTTGGAGATTTTAGGAAGTATAATCAATGGCTTTGCTTTGCCACTGAAAGAAGAGCACAAGCTGTTTCTTGTGCGAGTGCTTATTCCTCTTCATAAACCAAAATGTATACCTCTGTACCATCAGCAGTTATCTTACTGCATTACACAATTTGTGGAGAAAGACTGCAAGCTTGCTGATACTGTTATACGGGGATTACTAAAGTATTGGCCCGTTACAAATAGTTCTAAGGAGGTTATGTTTTTAGGTGAACTGGAGGAAGTCTTGGAAGCCACTCAACCTGCGGAGTTTCAGAGATGTATGATGCCCTTGTTCCACCAATTAAGTCGTTGTTTGAGCAGTTCACATTTTCAGGTTTGGTAATTTTACTGGCTTTATCAGCTTTCTCTTCCTCTCTTGTTTCCCCTTTGATAAATTCTCGCATAAAGGAGAGGGCTTGCTTTTTAAGCTTGATTTTTCACTTACGGTGGAAAGAATTTGCTGTAGAAAATCATTTTTCATTTCCAAAGAATACTTTGATTTCGTTCAAAATATTTAGTCGTAATGCATTTGCCCCCAAAGATAAACTACTGTCTCACTGAAAATTACTTTTAGATTTGGAATTGTACTACCAATTCTAGAACCAGTGTCATCGTCTAAATGTTCTTAAATTCCTGTTTATTCATGCTTTTCTTATGCATTCAAATTTTGCTGTTTATATTTTCTAATGTCTGGACATTCTATGCTGATTTCAATGTTTTGTGGTCCCCTCATATTTTTCATTTTGCTAATAGATTTTTTAAAATCCGTGGATAAAATTATGGTTTTGTTTATGCTTTGATAAGTTGACAGCTCTCGGTTACCATGTACCACCATGCCATATATGTGATCATTTAGATCATCTATTACAGAGGTGGTTATACACTACATCAAACCATCAATTGTCTGGGTGTCATCTGGGACTCACCTATATTGGGAACTTCAGTGGTTGTCAATTGTTGAAGGTTTTCAACCTGAGTTTTCAATGTCTGACACTTGATTTTTTTGGTCTGTTGTAATATGACAAGCTGGACAGTGTGAAATTTTCTTCTAAGTGCGACGGAATGTGATTCTTGAGATGTACTGCCCATAATTGTTAGCTTCATGTTTCTGAATAAATTATTTATCATATCAATAATTGGAATTTGTTCAAGGAGGAGGAAGTTGAAGTATGAGAGAAATAACCCTGTACAGTTGCTAGCGAGCTCTACTATTGATCAGAATATATATATATATATATGTATTGTGTCCGTTTTTTGTTGCTCTTTTGGGCATTGGAAAACATACATGTCAGTTCTTATTCATTCTTCGATTTTGTATTTGTGATGTCAACTATATTGTACCATTGCTTCCTATGAAATTTTGTCAAATTTGTGACGAAAGCAATAACTGTAAAGGTAGCCTTTGGCTATCTCTCTCTTCCTCTGTCTCTAATCTGATTGCTTGTTCATTTTCAGGTAGCTGAGAGGGCTTTGTTCTTGTGGAATAATGATCATATTGAGAGCTTAATCAAGCAGAACCGCAAGATTATACTTCCCTTAGTGTTGCCTGCTCTGGAGAAAAATGCACAAAACCACTGGAACCCGGCTGTCCAGAGCTTGACAATAAATGTCCGCAAGGTCTTCTTTGATGCAGATCCGGAGCTCTATGAGGAGTGCCTGATCAAGTTTAAGGAAGATGAAGCGCAGGAGGAAGATGTTAAGTCAAAGCAAGAGGCTAAATGGAAAAGGCTGGAAGAGATAGCAGCTATGAAAGCTGCAAGCAATGAGCCAGTGCTAGTTTCTCCCAGAAATGCATCCCGTGCACCATCTGGCTAGGCAATTAGAGATTTCTTTCAGTCCAACTGTTCCTTGATTTTTGATCTTCAAGAGCATGAGAATCTGAGGAATGGCTTTAAAGCAGCTTATGGTTAGTTTCCTTGGTCATATAACATTAAGTTGAAGCAGGGTCAAAGATGAGGCCTGCTGAAATGGCTCCATTGTATTTGTAAAATAGCTTCATTCGGATCCATTCTCTTACCTCATATAACAAGCATTTGATGTATATATGGCATTGGGTGGACATAAAATGGGTGGTTTAGCCCCGGTTCTATCAGGGAATTTGCTTTGTAAAGCCTTTTTAGTTTGATGTTTTATAGAATCGCAAAATGGCCTATAAAATTCTATCTGTCCCCATGTACACTGGCCCGGGTTTAGTGTCAGATATGGGTTCTTTTTGCTGTTTTCATGAGGGGTGATATTTTATATTGACTACCAAATCGAACCACATTTTTCCTCACAAATTGTGAACTGAGCTCCCAGTGTCATCCCTTGAGTATAAGGATGCTGATCATAGCATTTTATGATAGGGATGCTACGTCGCGAAGGCAACGGCAACTCTTCATTCTTTTCCTTCGGACTCTTCTGTATTTCCTACCCCTTACATACATTCTTGGTTGCTTATTGCATTAGCATAATTATGTGTTGATAGTCTGATTAAGGATTTCTTTTGGGTGTTAAGGATTTAGTATCATCTACCGTCACTACAACAGATCAATCTCTAAGGATAAAGAGTATATATTCCCTAGTTAGGTTTTTTAGTCATTGTATATTTGCTATTAGTACTACTCCCTCTGTTACTTAATGTAACATCGAATTAACTTAATTGAAAAAGTTAGTTGACATGTGTTTTTTTAAACATCATAATCTTCTTCTTTAATTCCCTCCATCTATTTCTTACTTGATTATTATTGAATGAGTATTATTAGGGGTAAATTAGAAAAATATTGATAAATATAGGAAATAGATTTTACATTTAAGACCAACATAAACTCCCCAGATAGGTTGTATATTAAGTACAAGAGTGTGAACTAATTTTTTTTAGACATTGAGGATAAATGATACTATTTCCAATATTTAATATAAAATCTCATTCATATTTTGCATTGCGCGCGGGATTTTATATTAAGTATAGGAGGGAGTACATATTTTTTTTTTTGAACGAAATTTGTTCCATGCTAAGGTTAAAGAATAAATCGCTAGGGCATTAATAACTTTGGATATTGAATAGTTGCTCATATTAATATATTAATTACATATTAATTATTAGACAAAAAAAGCTTAAAACCCTAAGAGAACAAAATAAAACCAAGGAAAGTTAAACAAATTAAAGAAACAGATGACGATTTATAACCATGCTGCGATAGACAACTCCATTGTAACATATATAAAGATCTCAGATGATAGGGTAGGATGTAAGTTTTCAAACCCTTTCATATATATATATATGTGTGTGTGTTGTATAACACAATCCTATTTATAAATTCTTTTTGATAAAAAAATTTAGTCCTATTTATAAATCTAGTTTTAAGATAGTAAATAAAATTGTGACAATTTTGCCCATATTAATTGTACCAATGAAATTAAAGAGCGAAGAAAAAGTTAAAAAATATTCATTCATAAATAAGGACAAAATAAACAATTTACCCCATAATTATTGAGTTAACTACCTTTTGTTCGTTTGTGTGATTTAGTTAAAAAAAAAAACTTGTAAATAGGGTGGTAGATATTAAAGATGACTGAATAGTTGGTTCATGTTGGCAATTATGTTGGGGTGTATTAGAAGATACCGAGTGTATCAAAAAAGAAGATACCGCATTCTAGATGGGTGCCTTGTGGCAAAAAAAAAAAAAAAAACAAAAACAAACAGTGTCTCATGAAAGGCATAAAATTGTATTTGACTTTTTCTTACCATCTCATCTCATCATCCCAGGTTACCAACTGCTTCGTATGTGTTGCCTTCCATGGCATAACGTAATAGGTCATTAATGGAACAAACATGCAATTGCCGTCATTCTATTATCCATACTCTGCCTTGCTCACTCTGGTCTACAAGATTGATTCTTTAATTCATTCTATCTAAATTACAAGAGTCCATGTTTTTAACATTTTATATTTATTTTATCGGGCCACCAAACTTTAATTTAATATACTCCCCCTTTCTTGATATATAAAAGCCTTTTCTTTAATGGGTTTGTCTTTAAATAAATATTTTTTTTTTAAATTTGTCTCAACAATAAATATACCTTTTTTTTGTCATTTCACCCTCAATTAATTAATATGCTACATACATTTTTTTAATCATTTGTTCTCATTATCACCCTCTCACACTCATTCATAAATATGGGTATTTTTAGAAAAAATAATTAAATTTTCTTATAATTATTAAATTTAACTGTTTTTATAATCCTACGATTCAGTTGAAAGATTTTCATAGACGGAGTGGGTAATCTTTAACTTTTAGTAATGATAGATTTGAAAAAGTGTCATGAACACTTCTACTTCATTAATGAGTGAAGTCACTCCTTTTGGGTAACTTCAATAAAGTATCCTTAATTCTGAGCAAAAAAAATAAAGTATCCTTAATCTTTTTCAAAGAACATTTGCTTAATTTGATGGAGCATTAAATATTTTTCTTTTCACATATATCAAAATTTAATAATAAAAATCAAAGAGAGTAAAAATTGAAATGATATTGCATATATTTGATAAGAATAATATTAAAAATTACTTAAATTTAATGCTTTATACTATTTTTTTTATTTATCAGTACACATGATTTAGTAAGGAACAACTTATATTCGGGACATATTTTGCGCTCCATGCGGATGTTTAAACCCTAGAGTATTAAAGGCGAGGGGACCCTGCAGTATTAAATGATATCTGGAAATTCAAATATGACCATTCAAATTTAATTAAAAGAAACGATTATACTTAAAAGTAGTCTATTCGATACTTATTATAAGGTATTAATTAATAATTTTACAAACCAATAAAAACAGTTAAAGTTAATAAAGTTATCTTAGAATTTAAGTAATTTCTAATATTATCCTTACTAATTACACTAAACTCTAATATCATATTAATTATTACTCTCACCCGCTACCTTTATTAATTATGAGCATAGATGAAAAAATAATTAATGCTTTTTAAAAATTAAAAAAAAAATATTTATTAGTTAGTGTATTATAATAAATACTAAATGGACAACGTACCTTTCTTTGGTGGCAACTCCATACTAGAACGTGACGATATCATCATAGACACGGCCGCCACCTTAGAAATCTGTCTTCTAGAACCAACCAAATATTAGGACGATAAATGGGAATGATATTCTTTATTCTTCGATTAATCGTCAATACGTAGAATGGTCGAAAAAATATGAGACCTGGGAAGATAAAGTTTGACCATTCCCATCTCCAGAAGCTGACATATTTGCCAACCACATTTAGAAATTGAAATGGTCCTTCTTTCACATAAACTCCTTCCTCCTCCTAATATCTCAAATTCTCGATCTGTGATTTATTTTCTTTGGAAAACAAAACTGTAAATTTTACCACGAAAACTGGTAAAAGTGACACTTACCATCCACCACGCGAAGCTGACAAAAATTAAAGTAATGTATGCAATTACTGTTAATTAATTTGTCTTATTAATCAATTATTGAAGATTCCTAAACCAGTGATTACTGTTAATTAATTTCTCTTATTAATCAAATATTCTTTCACACAATTTCCGACGCCGACTAGGTGCTCGCAATGACATTTCAAAGGTTCGAAGTGGCAGAGTCACGTTCACATGCCCCCAACACGGAAGAGGATTCTCTCCTAAGCAGTTTTTTCCTTTTATCTCATTAGCACCATCTGGACCATTGATTGGGAAGGTGAGAGAAAGGTTAAAGTAATATTGTGGTTGATTGGATGGATATGATTTAGAGATGATGAGGGATAATGAGAAAGAGATTATGAGAGAAACTCAACCCCCCAACACTCAGCAGAAGCCGCCCTGTACGACAGTACCACAGATCTCTAAAGCAGGTGCACGCAGGTTTTGATGCAGCAGATTATAGCCCCCTCTCCGACCGCCACATGCACGGGAACTCCCGATCCATACAAGCAATAAAAATGCATCAATATTATTTCGGAAAAATGTTTAAACTTTATATTTAAAGGGTAAAGTTGCGTCACCGTCATCCCCAGCGCAAACAAAGCCTTCCCTCTCCTGTCTTTCCTTTTCAGCTTGCCACACCATCGCCACTGAAGCAATTTCGGGTTTACAAAGCTCTAATCCTCTGTTACCCCATTAAATCTTCACTTTAAATCTGATCCTACTTTGTCTGTTTGCATATGCGAACTCCGAGGTGATCTTCATTTCTGGTGTACAGAAAACAGAACACGAGTTTGTACAGAAAAAAGAGAGTTTTTTTACTGTGAAACGAGTTCAGATTAGGGAAAGGGGGAAATGCCAAGTGTAGCTGTGAAGCTCTACAGCGTGTTCTTCAAGTTTCTTTGGAAGCAACGTTTGCAGAGTCGGATTCAAGCTCCCCCCGATGAAGCCGACCCGTTCGGTGTCACCTCACGACCCGATGAATCCGTTGCCGCCTCCAATCCTTCCTTCACCGACGGTGTTGCCACCAAGGACATCCATATTGACCCCTTTACATCTCTTACCATAAGAATCTTCCTTCCCGAAACCGCACTAAGGTCCCCTGAATCGGATTCTATGGCTCAACCCAGACCTAGGCCTAGACATAGCAATGGGAATGCAGATCTTGCATCTCGATCTGCGCAAGTTGATACGACTAATCGCAATTCAGATTCTCATCCCTTGCGGCCTAATAATCATGGTAAAAGCAATGGTGTGGAAGGGTCAAGTTTGGCCGGCGGTGGGGCGTACAGTGGTTACTCGCCGGTACTAAATAATCGTCGGAGACTTCCGGTAATGTTGCAGTTTCATGGTGGTGGTTGGGTTAGTGGAAGCAACGATTCTGTTGCAAACGACTATTTCTGTCGGCGAATTGCCAAACTCTGCGATGTGATCCTTATTGCTGTGGGGTACAGGCTCGCACCTGAAAATCGTTATCCGGCAGCTTTTGAGGACGGAATGAAGGCATTGAATTGGTTAGCAAAGCAGGCAAACTTAGCTGAATACAGCAAATCGATGGGGATTGGTCGAGGTGGTGGGATTGAGCTCAAAAAATCAGATGCCCATAGGCATATTGTGGACAATTTTGGAGCTTCAGCAGTTGAACCATGGTTGGCCGCTCATGGAGATCCTTCAAGGTTGGACTTGTCTCTTTTTGTGATTCTATTAATTATATTCTGATCCTGCTGGCGCTAGATTCATTCGATAAAGCATTTCTGACTTATGATAGTAGATGATCAATTCGGCTGTACAGTACTTTATAGCCCATCTGTTGAGCTTAGCGGACGCAAGTTTAAGTTGATATAAAAGTTTGAACAACTAGCACTCTGACATGAGATTTATCCTTGCACATGGTTTCACTTTCACATTTACATTTTACAGCACTTTGCATTTTGATTATTCTTTAGATTTGGGCGTTTAACAAAACATGTGCCAATTACAAAACGCTAAGTGTTTCATATGTAAAATTAAAACATGTTGCACTTCATGTAATTGGCGCATGTTTCACCTCGCTCATTGCCCTTGCACCGCCAAGGTGGTCACAGAGTGAGCGCTGCCATCATAACCTGCTCTGCCTTCTAGCTTATGCTAGTTTAATCCAATTTCGAGAAGGGGCTTAAAGTTTCCATGAACACTATAGTTAAAAGAAGATAAAGCTATACGGGTAGATTATATTAATTATCTCTATGAAGGCTAATAGTTAAATTATCTTGCTCTTCATCGCCTTAACATTGCATCTCAACTTAGTACATGTTCAATAATCATACACAACTGCCATTTTTCTTAATGAAGTGATTTTTATGAAGTATCTCATATTTTACATAATATCGTTGCATCTCCCCAAACCTACCTTAACTTTATACTGGACTCAGTTCTTGAGCGTGTTCCTTTAATGACCCAAATCTTTGTAATCATGAAGCCTGGCGATGAAATTAGGTTAATTCTGGTTATCTCCCCAATTCAATTTAATCCATAGGAAGCTTGCTGGACTTACTTTTCACTAGATGTATTACTATATCTTGGAGCATGAAATTTGCATCATAGTGATTGGGTAAAGCGTAAGGTGTTCTGTTAGGAACTAACAAAAATAGTACCCCCAAACAATACTGAAACAGATATATTACTGATAGCAAGGTTACAAACTCTGTTAGGTGCACAATCGCCCCTGAACAGCCAAGTGCTAGTCACAGGTTTATGCAGAACCTGTTACTCCACTCCTCAATCTACTCTCCAAAATATTCCTTACCCTCCCTCTCCAACATCTAACGCCATATATAATCAAAATAAAGGAACTGTCCAGTCCCTGCATAAGCCACCCTAAACAAAGCTACTAATCCTACTCTTACTACAAAAGGGATATAAACCAAAAGAGTCAACTCTGCAACCTTAAAAGGCAGATGACCCTTTTGTCTGCATTGTCTGTGTCTGCCTTGGAGACCGTGTGCAGACCTTGCCAATCGTAGGGAAGGGTTCTTTCATGTTCTTGTTTTCTGCTTGATTATAGTATTATCCATGAGTTCATGAAGATTTTATCTGTTACCTTTGTGGGCATGGTGGATTAAGTAGTAGTTATTAGTATGACGTTATGCCTCTCCATAAGGGATATTTGTATGATAATTTGTAAGTTGAAATACAATGCTGAAAGCTTATGTGGCTGGGTAACTTTTCTATGGATAAGCTCTTAAATTATTTGCTGAATTTGGATTTCTAATTGTCATGCTTCACTATGTTATGGTAGGAAGCTAGTCCTTATAACGCATTTAACACTTGTTTTTATACTACTGGTATTGAAACAGGTGCGTTCTTCTTGGGGTCAGTTGTGGTGCAAATATTGCAGACTATGTGGCTCGAAAAGCTGTGGAAGCAGGCAAGCTTCTGGACCCTGTCAAGGTGGTGGCACAAGTCCTCATGTATCCCTTCTTTATAGGAAGTGTACCTACTCAATCTGAAATAAAGTTGGCAAACTCCTACTTTTATGACAAGTCTATGTGTATGCTTGCATGGAAACTATTCCTGCCTGATGAAGAATTTAGCCTGGATCACCCAGCTGCTAATCCCCTTGTTCCAAACCGGGGGCCTTCTCTTAAGCTTATGCCTCCAACATTGACAGTGGTTGCAGAACATGACTTTATGAGGGATCGGGCTATTGCTTACTCGGAGGAGCTCCGGAAGGTAAATGTTGATGCACCCGTTCTTGAATACAAGGATGCAGTACATGAATTTGCAACGCTTGACATACTTCTAAAAAGCCTTCAGACTCAGGTTTGTGCCGAGGACATTGCCATCTGGGTTAAGAAATATATTTCACTTCGAGGCCATGAATTCTCATATTAGGTGCCTGTCTTTGAAGTTAGCTACTGATCACTCTCTGGCTACCACCACCTGGGATTTTGTGACATACGCTAGTTTTTCCGGTGCTGATAAGGTTCTAGTCGTCAACAGATTCCATGTTCTTTCCTCTTGTCAGTTCTATTTTTTGTACATGCAGAGTTTTCTGTAAGATTAGTTGAGCCTAAGATGCATTAACCTCGTGCACCTCCACATTTAGACGTTCCTCCGCCATGTTCCCCCCTTTTTGAGGGTTGTAATGTATTATTTTTGACGTAAATATATGAAATTTAATGAGATTTATTATACCATTAGTCTGTAAAGATAAGTGCGGTGCTGTGCTATTCAATAGACCGGTACTGCCCCGCAGAATTCTTCAGGTTCTTCTTTTCCAAGTGAAAATAAACCTTGTGGGAATTTGAAAATATAAATTGAAGGAGGTCGCAAATAAAACTCTGCAAGAAATAAGATTTTCAATTGGGGGTGTTGATTATTAGAGAGCTCAAAGTGAAAGAGACTTGCATAGTTGCATATAAGTTAACATGTTGAGATGACCAAGGATATAAGAAGCTGGTTGAATATATTAGCCAAAATAAAAACCTTGTAGAGGTCCCGGCATAGTGTGCTTTGGTTTGTTTCTAGGTCGGCCCGATGTTTGCTAAACAATGATCCACCATTTTTCTTATAAATAGGCGATTGCATTAACATGAGGGCCCTGGGGAGATTATCACAGGTCTTTTAAGGTAATAACCCCCAAACTGATTCCTCTCCCAGGAAGGGAATCATTCATTCGGCGGCTTCATGTTATCTTTGATTATGAAGCATGCTCCTGCCTCAAGCCAGTTCAGGCTTGCTGGCCTCAATATTGGAAGCACTTTGAGGGTCTCAGTGGCCACCTTGTGATTTTGACAGTTTTCTGTTAGATTGTCTACCTCCTCCTTAGCTGGACCATACATAGGACATTCCTCTGCCGACTCTGATACAACACTTTTCTGCAGATGCCAAAAATCGCCTTGTTTCTTTCAACTTTGTTAAAGTTGAAGAAACTACCAGAGATATGAACGCGGGAGGAAAAAACAAAAAAGGAGGTTTCCTTGTGTGAGTGCGCGTCTGCGTGGAAAGGAAGTATTATCGTTTTTTATATTGCATTTTTAGGCTCTGTGTAACCTTACGATGAATGTACGGGTGCTTTTAACGTAATTGCAATAATATTTCCACCATGTAATACTTAAAACCATAACTTAAACATGATTTGTGCTGCAAAAGAAGGGCTGAGATTAAAATACATACGTAATTACAGTTTAAGGAGCTAGTTGAAAATTCAGGTAGACTAAAAAAATTAGTTATATCAGTTATTTATAACAAATTAAGTTGGTTTTCTTAAAAATAAATTATTTCATTATTACTACCCATAAAAAGAAACCGTACAATCTATATGGATATTTTTTTTTAAAAAATTATAAATTTAGAAAATAAAGTGAATTGAAGGCTTATTTAAGAAAAAATTTAAACATGTCTTATATTTAAGAATAAAGTCAAATAACTAACTCTTATATTAAAGATTGAATATAGTCTAAATTTTGAGGGTCGCGTTGTGCTAAGTCCCTTCCACCACTGGTTTGCCCAACCTGATAACATATCTACCAATCAAGTTATGCTTGGGTTATAAAAAATCACAGAGAGGTCCAGTTCAATTTTTTATTTGGTGAAAATATCAAGGATGATAGATTCTAGGTTGATGCAGATAGAAGCAAAATTATCAGCAACTTGGCTAGAAAATGAAAGAAAACCTGGTCGAGATTCCATTCCATCTGCATCATTGCTTTATTTTTGGCATGTGAACTCTCTCACCCCCGTCCTATTTACCAAAAAAAAAAAAAATCTTATCGTAGCCGCTAATATGGCGTGCAACTTTTGTCACTATCTCAAAACTTGGCGCAAAGAACATAAATCTCTGAAATGCATATTCGATGAATATGAAATGAAAATAGATATACGGAGGTTAAAACATACATTTAACCTCAAACGACACGTTCAAACAGCACAGTTAATAAACGTTTTTGGTTCAGTCAAATGTTTGCGACTGACACTGTTTATCATGATCTTCGGTCTCTAATTCGAAGATTGATTGCTCTAGAAGCCATGGCCCTCAAATTTGCTCTGGCTGAAGACATTGACATTGACCCACTTGTTTCCGAACGTGCTTGGCTTCCCCTGAAAGCCTGCATAAACTCTTCCCTCTGCAACCTCAGAGCCAAAGCGGCATCCTCGCCTTGGCTCGTTATCCTTCTTCTTGACATCCCTCTTGAAGAAGACGACGATGACGAAGATGAAGTCAAGTTCCTTGAATTATTATTATTATTCTGAAACACCCCATTTTCCTCACTCTGCAACCTTCTTGCCAATGCAACATCTTCATCCTCATCCTCATCTTGGGTTGTTGTTGTGATCACTACTCTTCTCCTCTGACTTCTTGTAGTTCTGCTTGGTACCTCAAATGTTGAAATCCTTAGGTTGTCATAGAATGCTGTTTCTGGAATCGTGCGCTGCTGAGCTTCTCGTTTATTCAAGGCACCTGCTGCTTTCCTTGCTTCCACTTCCTTGGGAAAAAGGAGCTGTATTGTATTCCAGAGAACTGTGTTCACGTTGCAAGATCGTCCATTACTGAAATTCCCAAAAAAAAAAAAAGGAACGAATAAGCCAACGGTAGATTTTGGTAGTATGAACAGTATCGTATTACTACTAGCTTATATTACTCTCGCAAGCTATAAGATTCATAGTTCCTAGGGATGTTACCTAATCAGTTGTCTGCACTTTGGGCACTTTCTTCCACATTTATCCGCTGCAGATCGAAGGCATTTTCTGCAAAAGCTGCACAGTGGTATATATTGAGTTAAAAACCCATCGAAAAAGTCTCTCATTATTTTACCTCAAAATGAAGTCGATCAACCACGTTCTTGAATAATCATGCAATTAAAAGTGTGGAATTGGAGATTTACCTGTGCCCACAGGAGTAGTACTTGGTTCAAAGCATATCTCCAGACAAATCTGCCAAACCAAATCGAATATCAGCACGTCAAATAGGGAAAAGAGAAGGAGAAATTGACATTAAGACGAGATCTTCAAGAAAAATTAGCGCTCTTACAGCGCAGGAAAGCTCCTCCCTGAGTTTATCAATACAGGGGAGAGCAGATCCAGAAGAAGAAGAACCAGAGTTGTTCTGGGTCAAAATATTCCCTCCCGCTTCGTCAGCACTAGTTCTGTTTTCTTTCATCTTCTTTACATTATCTGTGCACGAACAGAATTCATTTGAATGACGAGAAAAACATGAATTGAACACAAATAAAATAACAAATAATAGAAAGGAGAGATACTGACCCTTTCTGGGAGTTTCATCTTGTTCAAGATCAAGAACAGTCACAGGGATTGGAAGTGGACTCCTCTGAGCTCTGCGTTTCCTAAACACACGACAGAGGCCACATCAAAACAATACTTGAAGGTCGATCGATGATGACAAGATAAAAAAGAAGCAGGCCATGACGAGAGAAGAGAATACGAAAACTAATACCTTCTTGAATTGGAGGTCGGAGTCTTGATGTTAAGATCAAAGTGTTTATCATTCTTAACTCTATCGGGAGTGTCTTGGACGACGAGGCTGGCGAATAGCAGGGACTCCTCATCCCAACCGGCCAAAGCCGCCGCAGATTTGAATCTGGGGCTGAACACTCCGCCCAAGTTGTCGCCATTTTCCGATGACCTTGTTTCTCTTGATGGGTTGTTTTGGTTGTCCGGGCTGCGTCTTTGTTCTCCGTTCACCATTTCCGCTCGGTACGGTTTGGGTCTGGGAGATCAGAGAGAGAGAGAGAGAGAGAGAGAGAGGGAGAGGGAGAGTGGCTGCGCAAAGAGTAATGTGGAAGAATGTGATCTTGGCCTAACGGTCGATTTTTTTGAATATAGTTGTAGGGTTGGCAATTGCAACGGCTCTATTGTCAGGGCACAAACATTTTATACCATACGAGTCGTTCGGCTCGTTGTTTCCTTTCCATTTTTATTTTTCCGGCTCCTCACCCATTTGATATGATTACCAAATTACCCTTTCTATTCCACTGCTTGTCTTTGTCTTACAGAGGTTAATTTCGGGTATAAGAGGATATATCATTATATTGTAACACAACTAGTCAAATTAGATAAAAAAAAAAAAAAAAAGAACACATTTCATTTTTTTGACCTGATATAATACATCTCATTTAATACTCACTAGATACTATTAAATTAAAGACAAAATGATACCTCAAATAAGCTCGTATGGAGCTCTATTTTAAATCCTTCATTTTCTTAAAAAAAAATCATTGGGCTACCATCTCCCTATCTTAAAGATACTGGATAATGATTTAGCAATTTGCCCCCAAAGAAACAACTCTAATGGGGGAAAAAAGTACAATGACTACTGTATTGTGTAATGTAAGACATTGCTGCATGCGTTATGCATCACAACATTGCCAGCTGCTCCCTATGATTGTATCAATATTCAAACATCACACAATTCATTGATCATTAATAATGTAGCCCCCTTCATAACCCATTGCAAAAAAAGAGAGAGTGTAATAGTAGTAATTGGAATTAGCCTCTCTAGTCTGTTAAATAATACTACTCTGTACTATATTATTCACGACAAATTTTAGGGAGTGAATTAAATGAAGTAATTTGTATACGGCCTAAATCAAGTCATTTGAGTAAGCATATGACAAAGTTGTTGTAAAGAAAGAAACTAGTATGTATATTCACTGACCATTATGTATATAGATTGATAGGGCAGGCATCTACAAGTCATGTATTGGTTGAAATATGCTGTTCCTGCAGACTATGTACAAAAAAAGAGCCAATGGTATCAATCATCTATCTCTATATACTCCCTCAAACTCTATACTCTCATTTCCACTACTTGTTGGGTGTCTTCTTCGTTATGTCTGCTAGAAGCTTCTCTCTGCCTTCGTTTCCTTCTTCGTGGTTTTCTGAGTCTGAGTTCTTGCTTTGCTTGCCACGGAAGCAGACCCGTGGTCGGCTCCATGAACATCTGCTCCACCCGTCTCCTCAGACCCCTGTCCCACACTTCACAAAACCGGTTCGCCCAATCCGGCGGTTCGACCGCACTGCTCCCTAACCCGGGCACTCTATCCTTCGACCCTTCGTTCTCTCTCGTCTTCCAATCTACCACATATGCCGACACCCTCCTCTCGAACTTGCCCTTGAACACCTTCCACACTTGGTACTTATAATGATTTATCACCATGCGGGTCCGGTTCGCGTCCACCGCCACATACCCATCCTTCAGGTGAAAATGGTGTACCACATTTATCAGATTCTGATTCAACGCTTCTGGTCTCACGATGCTCTTGTGCCTCTCCCTATCTGCCATCCTACATGTGTACCCCACCATCACTCCCTCTCGCGGTATCTTATTCAGACCCGAAGGCCCAAAACTATAGCAACCCGTCCGTATCTCCCCCACATTTTTAATTCCTCTGGTTTCCTGAACGATCGCTTCTTCTAGATTTTCCTCTGTTTTCAAGTTGAAGAACTCGTCGACGTCGATGAACCCCACCCACTCGCACACATCACGAGCCCGTAATGCGCAGTCCGCGAACCCGGCTTCCTGGGTCTTAACCCACGGCCACACGTGGCGCGTGATGTTGTATCCGGCTTGCAGCAGGAGCCCAATCACGTCGGCGATGTCATCATCGCTGTTGTTGTCGTAGATGAACCACCGCTGAACCCCGATTCGAGTGTGGTACATTATCCACTCCTTTATGAACCGAGCCTGGTTGCGTAACATGGTGCACATGCACATTAAATGGGGTTTCTGGAATGGTGGGTCAAGTTGAAGTCGGACCCCCGGCATGGCGATTGTGGGCAGTAATTTTCTGCCGACCGCCTTAACTGAAACCTTGACGGAAGATCTCACCCTGGGGTGGCTAGTGAGAATGCTGGCAGGGGTTTTGCAGCGGACGATTTCCTGGGCGATGGAAATGACGTCGGAGGTGAGAAGGTAGTTGAGGGAGGTGAAATCCCAGCCGAAAAGGCACTCGAACCTGGAGGCGTCAGCTTCTCTGGCGGGTCGGAGGTTGAAGCCTTTGACGAAGACGATGGTGCTGTTGTCGCGGTCGAACAAGGCTTCGTAGACGAGCGGGTGCCACTTGTAATTAGGGCGAAAATAAGGCTTGGATTGGACAGTGACGGAGACGGAGACGTTGAGGCGGAGTGGATGGAGTGGGCACCGAATCATCTGCTGGCGAGCTTGGGGGTACTCTATTAGAAGCGGAGGCTGGTAAGTGAGGGAGGAGTTAGGCCAGGAATAGGCGCATTTAATGTCATGTTCGGCAGGAAACCGGAAAGATGGGGGGTAATCTAGGAAAACAAGAGCTTGATTGGGAAGCACCACCGTTTCTCGGACCGTAATATTTGGAGTTTGGGAGGAGCGGCTGGATTTAGCTTGCATCACCCGGGCTGGCTGGCGTGAGAGGACGGCGGTGAAATGAAGCGGTTCTGTGTGGAATGAAAAAAGAGGGAATTAGAGACCAGGAGGGGGAGAGAGAGGGGGAATGAAGAGAGAGGTACGCACCTGAGGAATAAAAGTGACGGAGAGTGGCGAGGGTGGTGAAGATGGCAGAGGAGAGGACGACGAAGAGAGTGCACCAGAAGAAGGAGATCCATGAAAGGGCGGGGGTGTCACCACGTCTCCGACGAACTTTCATGGCAAGGAGAAGGCAGCAAGTGGGATGAAATGGGAATGGTGATGGGCGCGCGTCATGTCATTCGTGGAGGCTGATGTTTGTTTCGTGACAGAGGAAAGAGGAAGAAGGGGAGAGAGAGAGAGAGAGGTGTAGAAGCGTCAATCTCAGTTTCCTCTCCCACACCGTACATGTCGGGTTACCTGCGGTCGTTACATGCCCAGTGCTTGCTACCACTCTCATGCATTTTCCATTTCTTTTTGAAAAATTACGGTGCCCCCAAGCTTTTTAATTGCATGTTACCTTTTTTTCACCCGAATTTGCCTTCCACATGACAATATCATATACTAAATTAATTAAACTATTTAATATATTATTACTAGAATTTTTATTATTATAATTATAATACTTTCATATATCGATAATTATATCATCATAACTTCCTTATCTTAACTACACAACAGAAGAGTAGTAAGTATCTCCCTGGGAACAAGTTAGCAAAATTGTAGCATCAAAATACTAAAGTAAAATAATAATAATAATAATAATGAGGGGCAGTTATAAAAGATAAATAATAGGAAAGGTGGTTACACAATATTTTATAAGTTAATAATGGGAGAGGTAAATACAAAATATTAAGTAATACTTAATTTAATATTTTGATTATTTCCTCCGAGATCTTTAGAAGAAAGAATATAATATAATATTATAATTATAAATATACATGTGTTCAAGTGAAGGGGAACTAATCAATAGAAAAAATAGGGATTCCAATAAATTAGTTAGGCTTTTTGAACTAATAATGAGGAGGTAGATACAAAATATTAAGTAAATATTTAATTTAAATTTTTTATATTCCCCTTGAGAACTCTAAAATGAAATAATATAATACTATAACTATAAATATAAATATATGCAAATGCTTAAAACTAATCAATAGAAAAAGTAGGGGTTCCAATAAATTAACTACGACTTTTCTTGATTATATAAGAGTAGAGCAGTAGCATCTCCCCTCTCATTGGAAGATAGCAAAATTGCAAGTTTAAAACACTACAATAAAAAATAATAGTAATGAAGTTATGAAAGATAGATAATGGGGAACAATTACACAATATTTTGTAAATTAATTATAATGTGGGAGGTAGATACAAATATTAAATAAATATTTAATTTAATATTTTGATTATTCCTCTTAGATCTATAAAATGAACTAATATAATACTATAATTATAAATATAAATATGTGCAAATGTTCAAAATTTGGGAACTACTTAATAGATAAAATAGGGATTCCAATAAATTAATTACGATTTTTTATATAGAACAATTTTGAGTATTTTATTTACAAGTTGAAAAATGAAAGTCAAAATTACTCTAACATAACCTATCTACTCAAATATATCTTTATACGGGTTACAGTGTATTATATACTATAAAATATTATTTTAAATCTAAATTATTTTTTACATAACAACACATTATTAAATATTCGTCCACTCACCCTTGCATTGCGCAGCTAGTTCTTAAAATACCAAAACAAAAAAAAAAATATACTTAAAATCTAAATCTAAAAATTCTAAACCCCTATAAATTGAAACATTTGATTTATTATAAAAATTTGCTAACAAATTTTATGTATATGCCGTGATTAAAAAAATATGATATACTTAATACTTTCTTCGTTTCCAAATATAAAACAAAATTTGTAATATAAAATTGTACTATAAATTTTATCCTATATTTAAAACTAGAGGTAATAATAACTGAAAAAATTTACATACGTTATATAATTTCTATAGTAGGAGTATGGGAGGAAAGCTCAGTCTTAATTTTTTTAACAGTCCTAATAAAAAAAAAAATTATATAGATGATTATGTAAATAATCTCGAATTTTCTCTTTTTTTTGTTTTGTGATCACTAATTTTTCTCTTTACATTAATATTAGATAATTATCTATATAAAATTCGATTATTTGGATTGTTAAAAAATTGGGCAAGTTAAAAAAGTTATTAGGATTACGAGAGAATTTATTAAGCTATAATAGGTGTATACGAGGATTCAATATTTAAATTTTTGTAATAGATTAAATATTTTAATTTATACTGTCCGTTTTCAAATTTGTAATTAGTTTTCCGTCGGCTCTCAAATTTGTAATTAGCTGGTTTTATTTTTTTTTTTTAAAAAAAAAATTAACAGAGTGGCCGCATATAATATTAAAGAGTTTAATTTATTCGGTATCAGACACTGTCACTTTGCCAAGGGCATTTAAATGAGATTCAACTTGTCACACAACTGCCTACTACTAATATTCCTTTTCTTTTTCTTGGTAAACAAGTGGCTCCCATATTATATACTCCCTCGGGTCCTAATTATAGGAACTATTTACTAGAATTTGGAGAAATTAAAGAGAGAAGTTAAATTAGTTGATTATAATTATTTTCCTAAAATACCCCTACTTAAAATTAAAAATTACATCAAGACAAAATCAATTAGAATCGATAAGTGGAATTCATGTCATTGGAAAACAAAATTCATATTCTCTCTCTATGCATTACGAGTTGTTTTCCCAGCTATGAATTAATTAGATATTAAATATTATTATAAAAATCTTGCAATACCTCATAGGTGCATGGCTAGATGCATTCTTGTCTAGATAAAATTCTGAAATGTTAAATTAGGAACTCTGATTCCTCTATTTATTTTAGAAGTTTAGAATTTTTTTTTGGTAAAGGGCGTTCAAAGACTACGAAGTTGCTTAGGAGTGTCCAAAGACCACAAAGTTTTTTTGGATCAAAAGTACACAAAGTTATGTTTTGGGAGCACCCAACACCACGGCCGTTAGTTGGACCGTCAACTTGGATGGAACGCGACGTGGGACCGACATGCTAACTTGGAATAAAAAAATTCAAAAAAAATTTTTTAAAAAAAATTAGAAAAAAAAAAAATAATCAAAATAATGAGGAAAAAAATAAATAAAAATTCAAAAAAATTAGGAAAAACATCAAAAACATAAAATAATTAGAAAGAAATTAAAATACCCCTGCCAGTGGGCCCCACCACCGGCCACCCTACCGCCGGCGGCGATCGGTTACCGGTGGCCGCCACCCGGCGACGGTCAAATTAGTTGATTTTACTTATTTTTCTAAAATACCCTTATATAAATTTTGTACCTCAACTACCTTATTGATTTCACATAATCCCTCATTTATATCAATAGGCATCTTTTAGGAAGAAACCGACAAAAATTAGAATGTTGTATTATAATTAGGACCAAAACAAACTCTCAAATGTTGTCTTATAATTAGGATCGGAGGGAGTATATAATAAATTGTAAAGGTATTCAAAAGTGTCTTGAAATTTTGTTAGTTTCTTATTTTGGTCATTGTCATTTCCCCAAATGAGAGAGGGCAATCTATGTTGCAGGAACATAATTTTTTGATTTTTTTTCTAATTTTTTGAATTTTTTCTAATTATTTTATTTTTTTCTAATTATTTAAATTATTTTAAAAAAATTTCGTAATTATTTGAATTTTTTTAAAAAATTTCTGATTATTTTATTTTTTTCCTAATTTTTTTTTTTAAATTTTTTATTCCACGTCATTGCTCCATCCAAATTGACGGCCAACTAACGGCCAGTAGTCTTTGGCGCATTTCCCAAAACATAACTTCGTGTCTCCTTTTGTTCCAAAAAACTTCGTGTCTTGGACGACGCTCCTAAACAAACTTCGTGGTCGAGCTTCTTTATCCTTTTTTTTTTAATAGAAAAAACGCAACTTCCTATATCATAATGGAGGATTGTTGTTTGAATTTATTGGTCTCATTATATTTATTAAAGTTGCCCAATCACTTCAGCTATATTTATTAAATTATTATTTTCTTTAATTATTCTTGAGAAAGTATCAATAGGGGTATTTTAGAAAAAAATTGATAAAAAGTTAAATTTGGTGTTATAATTAGGACAAAAACCAACTGTAAAATGTATTCATATAATTAGGACCAGAGGGAGTAAGTAATATTACCTCCGATCCTAAATATAAGGTAAAAATTTTGTCATATACTTAAGAATGGAAGGAATAAATAATAGATGTTATACGATCTAATTATTGAATTAAATATATGAGTTTCAACAATGCGCGAGTTCTAAACTTGTTATATATATATATATATATATATATTTTTTTTTATTTAAAAAAAAAAAAAAAGCCCTAAACAAGCATTCACATAACATGAACTTTTCATTTGCTTCTCATTTTATGTGAAGACATAAGACCACTTAATTAAGGCAGCCAAAGCGGTTACTGGTCAAGTTTTATAGGGCTTCTTTAATTCCGGAACATTTTTTTTGCTCGGAAAGGATATATATTCCAAATACCAGATCAGTGTACAGCATTACAGAACCAATAATACCAGTAAACAGCTACAATATGAAAGGCATCATAAGCCAAACAAGAAACTAGACATAAGAAAACTAGTAAAAAAACATAAACAGCCCAGTGAAGCATCAGCCAACCCCTGTATCTGCAAAGGGAAGAGGAGAACCATCTACATTCAAACTCATCTCTTGAGCATCCAAGGTTAGAATAGTTACCAAGGAAGGTGATGGTTGAAACACCCACCCGATCGGGTACACCTCCCTATAAGCATTACCCGCTAGAAAATCAGCTGCCCTATTACTCCTCCGATGGACGAAGGATAATTTAAACCCAACCTTGTTTGCAAAGAACCAGATAATATCATGTATGATGCTTCTACATTTCCATTCACCTAAAACAGCAGATTTTGCATTGACAGCAGAAATTAGCAAAAGACAATCAGACTCAAACACCACCTTATCATGCCCCAAATCAATTGCCAACATAAGTGTCTTCCTGAGGGCGAGTGCCTCTATCATAAACGCTGAAATGGACGTAAGCTTATCCACAAAACCCCACTTGAAGGAGCCATACTGATCCCTGCACACCACACCTACCGCCGTTGATTCCTTGCTCACCACAAAGGCTCCATCGACATTATACTTCAGCCACCCATGCTCCGGCGGTAGCCAACGGTCAGGACTAGCAGCCGGCCTCCTCGCTTTTCCACCCAGGGAAGATTCATGTTCCCACTGAAGCCAAAAATCAGAGTTAAACCTGCTAGCACAGTTAATTACAGCTGATGGATTAAGTTCCACCTGATTGAATACTTTTTCCTTTCTTTGTTTCCATATCAACCACAAAAGCCAGCATATATGGGATATATCTTTTTCAGAAAGAAATTGCAAATTAATAATTAGCAACCACCATGCATTAAAATTAGAAACATTTGAACAATCTAATCTAGCACCCAAGCTACAACCAAACCACACAAAGCGGGTCCATCCACAATGAAATAATAAGTGTTCAATGTTTTCCTCAGCTGCCTCGCAGATTGGGCATAGCTTTGTTTTGGAATGTTTCCTGTTATACAAAGCCTCATTGGTGCCTTGGTGGCCACCGCTTGGTTAAGAAGACGCCATAGAAATTGTTGGACCCGGGGGATAGTTTTTATACTCCATATTGACTTCCAGCAGGAGGAAGGGATCACAACCGAGGATCCAGCCTTCCTTTTAGTAACCGTGGCCCTTTCCTTCCCAGTTTTATACCCTCCTTTGACATTATATTCACCATCCACTGCATTCATCCAGACCAATCTATCCTCCAACCCATTCTCCGGTATTTCAACTTTCCTGATTGCATCTAAAACCTCTGATGAGACTAGGTGGGCAATAGGATTTAGGTTCCAAGTCCCATCCACTATAATGTCGCACACTTTCCCCTTCTTAATCATATATTCAGTGTTGTTTGGAGGTTTCACGAGAGGCATTATTCCTGGAATCCAGGGATCTCCCCATATCCGTATGCCTTGACCCGTCCTGATGTCCCACCTCAGATCCCTCTTTAGAAAATCCCTTCCATCTATCAAGTTAGACCAACACCAAGACGCCTTGTGACCCTTACCAACATCCATAAATTCCGACTTGGGGAAGTACACGCTTTTCACTACTCTAGCCCATAATTCACTGGGCTTAGTCATAAGCCTCCAAGCGGTCTTTGCTAGCAAGGCCTCATTCATAATGGCCAAATCCCGGAAACCCATCCCTCCTTCCTTTTTGCCCAAAGTAAGATAGTCCCAAGCCTTCCAGTGCATGCGCCCACTAGTAGCATTCCTACCACCAGAAATTGGCAACAAGTCATTGGATTTCCTTACAAGTCTTGAGTGTGAATCTGAAGCAATTCATAGGGTATATAGGTATGTCCTGGACAATGGCCTTAATTTATAATTCCGGAACATCAAGGCAGGAAGCAGCTCATCTGAAAAGGTTTTTCAACGTCTCCCCATCGATTTATGCATCTATCACATAACTGATGAAAAATTGGGGCAACATACTAGAAAATAAAAGCACATTATTACAAATTAAATTTTTTTTTTGGGTATAAACGTAGGCATAGCCTTTTAATTAAAAACAGCAGGAGGGGAATAAATTCCCATACAGTCATGTAACACGAGTGCCCCTTAAAAAGGAGGGGCAAGAATCAAAATAACAAGAATGAACTAAACCTTCCTTAGCTAGCCTATCCGCCACACTATTCTGGGCTCTAGAGATATGGGATACCTGCACATCCCAGTCCAAAGCCAGCAGTTGTTTAATCTGGAATATTATAAGGCTCTGCATGTTAATATCAGGGGTCTGAGACAGGGAATTAATCAGTTCCAGAGAATTTGATTCTATGAGCACCTTACTGAATCCCCTTCTTTGAGCAAGCATGAGACCTTTCAAGAAGTATTACAAATTAATTTAAGCCTCCATTACCATAAATACTAACAACACCTTTTATCTGAACTTGAACTTGTTTCATGTTGCGGACCAACCTTCTTTTCATTTTGATAATTTTCCTTCGTATAATCCATTCTCAGTTGTTTGCCATGTGTAATGGGCTTGGGCTCAAACTTTCCCTCCATCTCAGGACCCCTTTTGGGTTTTATATATCATCCCATAATCCACATCCCATGCTTCCCCCTCCCAATAAAAGACAAAGATCCATTTTACCCCCCCCCCAAAAAAAGACAAAGATCCATATGGAATTTTGAATTATTGTTATTGTTTGTTTTTTTTTGAATTATGGTTGCTATTAGATGGGAATAAATTACCTAGAGGAGTGGAATTTTGAAAAGTTGTTTCCTATTTTTGTGCTCAGATTGATGGTAAAAAAAAGAAATACTTCTTTAGAATGAATTTTAACTCAATTCAAACTTGGAAAGTTTGTCTTTTTGCCAACAATTTTTTATGTTTATTATGGACAACAAGCAGCAACTCTCCCCCGCGTGATGCGTAGGTGCAACAATTTGATAGCATGAAACTACATCATCACCATCCACTCATCCAAATTATTAAGAAATTGAATAAAATACAAACAGACATACAAGAAGAAAATTGGTTTTCAATTCTACCAATACAAACTCATGATAGACATTTGCAAAAACCTCAATAATTATTTCAGCCGATATTATTCCAGTTTCTTGACGCAGCTCCAGGATGGTAGCATATATAGGCGCTTCATCTTAAATTCCACCCTATTATGCAAGAGCAGGAAAGTACATGACATATTTTCTTAGCAAAAGAATTTCAAGCCATTCTAGAGTAAAGAACTTTTTATAGGAAAAATATGTACAAATTTCCCAATTGATACCCAAAATACCAAAGTCCATTTTTTTACAAAAGGTTGGAACTACAACCTGACTACCTCTGTATATTAAAGGGGGCACCACACTTTGTGCCTCTTATGAGAATACAATAGGGGGAATCAGTATTTCTATAAAGACACTAAGGCCTTCCCAGCTCCCATCAATGAAGCAATAGAATGGTACTTTACGCAATCATCAACCCAAGCATACTCTTACAAGAAGTGACTAAACTAATGACCATGTCTAAAATAAATTTCCTTTCTCTACCATTGACCTTCAATCTCCTCCATTGTTTGGTAAGTTAAGAGTTTAGAAAAACTACAATAAGTAAAGAATTCAGTAAGTTGAATTTGTAACAATTGCCTGTGCAGAAAAACTCATTGCTAAGAAATTCTCGGAAAAATAAATGACATAAAAGAGAAATAGATTAATGTCCCGCTACAAGAATTATAAAAGAACATCTTCCCCTTCTCTAGTGATGACTCATCAAGTACCCTTCTTTTTTCTCTAACTTAACTCGACCAAATGATAAGTTTACTCTAGATTTGTGAAAAAAAATATAATTACATAGAACAAAAGAAAGGTTAATTAAGATTGCCTGCTCATGGCAATGGAAGTTGTATTTAATCTATGCCATCATATCATTACAAAGCTTCGAATTTAACCAAAAAGAATGCAGGCCTTGTGTGCGTTGATGAATGATGGCATGAAGTGATATGAATGTTTACTGGATTTTCAGATTCAACATAAAGTGAATAACAGTAGATACCCTTACTTGAAGGGAAAGATTAACTAAGTTTCCCTACCTACCCTAACTATCATTTCATCATATTATTTACAATAGAAATATCAATAACTCAGGCAATTTGTATACTATTAGTTTTCAGGGATTTCAAGAGATCTCGGCTTTCAATCATGAAGAAAACTTGGTCATATGGTATGTCTAATATCAATTAATCTGCCTACTCCTCTGCCTACACTACATTGAAGGAAATAGGCACAAATAATCAGACAATTAGTAATCAGCATGCAAGTCTCAGATGGGAAATGCAATAATCACATTTTAATCAGGATCCTTGTACTTTCTATGGCATGAAGAACCTTCTTCTTTCATGGAAAATGCAAAGGTATGCAAAAATGTAGGATGACATGGACATGAAATTTTGTTGGAATAAATTAAATATTAATAATTGTCTAAATCTTTATCATAACAGATTAAGTGTATTTGAAATGTTGAACAATGGAGTGAGTATGAAGCTAAAGCTATTTGAAATGTTGAAAAATGGAGTGAGTATGAAGCTGAAGCTATAAAGTAAATGTAGAGTTTTAGACAACTTGTAATGGTTAATGAAAAACTAACACCACATTAGTTCGAGTCCATCTCAGAAAAAAGAACTTAAATATGAAAGAAACAAATAGCCATAAGTATTTCATTACTTTCTTATTGTTATTGACCAAGTCTAATTATTTGTGAATGCTCAAGTTCCTATAACTACACTTGACTAAAGCTAAATTCCCTCGATCCTTGTTCTGTAATCGCTTTCCATCAAACCGAATGCAACAAAGGAGGAAGAAAAGATCATCTACTTGTGTAGTTAAAATTAGAGTTTTAAAATTTAGTACATTGATAATACATGCAACACACAACAAACATAGGCCTTTCCAAGAAAACTGTAAGTCAAGCTCTTTCACTCCCACATGATCATCCATTTCAAAAAGTTCATAAAATCTACGCATCTGCTCCAACTAAAAATAAGTTTTATTAGACTGCAGAGTGATGGCACCCAAAAACCTTTTTTTTTCTTTTGGGTAACATATGGCACCAATAAGACTTAGCCATACTAAATTATATACCTTAAAAATCTTTGTCCATATGCTTCGACTTGAACTCCCACCATTGTTTCTATATTCATCAAGCAAACTCACAATACTAAAGTCTGTCTTTTGAAAGGTTGACATTGATGGGATTCTACACAATGAAAATCTAGAAAATTTTTAGACTGTTATGGATAACATGTGCAATACTATATAAAGATAAACAATGAATTGAACTCATTGATGATTAGTTCACCACCGCTAATGGACGTTCTAAAATATGCAACATTAGCAAATTGATCAAGTTACTGTTACTAAACAAACACATCATAATATGATTCCCCCATGAAAGTCTTTCAAGAAAAAACCATAATCAATCCAAACAAAGATGAATGCATAATCCAAATTGATCAAGTAACTAACATTTCATATACCAGAAAGACAATTGAATGAAAACCCAGTCAGTATTAAGTTAGTATTAAGTTAATATTATGAAACCTTAGATTCGTAATGCCCGTTACGTTCGAGATAGTATTTTCTCGCCCCTTATACACATTAAAGAATCAAATTAATAACCAAACAATTTTTTAAAATGTAATAACATTAGCCACTATCTCACCACGTAGGAATAACTACAGTTAACTAATGAAATTTTCCTACACCAACTGTAAATCAATGATCAAATGATGGCCAAAACATAAATAAACAATCAACACAAACAAAAACACCTTCCATATACGAGAAAGAAGAATTTTGAAGCGAAGCTTGACCTCGAGATTATGAATATTTTGGTTGGACATCTGTAGAGATATTTTATAAGCATCTTTTGCCTCTCGCATTTGGTAGTTGATAACCATTTCCAGAAAAGAGAAGGGGGAAAAAAAAACAGACTCAGAATAATCGAGAGAAGTCATAGCAAGAGACAACCTTCTTATGGGTGAAATCGGAAGAGTCGAAGAAAGAAGTAAGATGAATATAAAAGGATTATTGATTAAAACTCGCGACGGCAATGATTAGGTAGTCTCCGAAAGAACGTCATTACCACATCAAAATCTGTGGTGGGCTTTCATTCCGATGACGTTTATGGGTGGGCTGTTCAATCTCGGATTCGGCGGAACATTATAGATGTTGTAAGCTTCAAATAGCGAAATCCACATGCCTCACTCTGAGATTCTGAAGAATGAAAGGAAATACTGAAGCGTTTTTTTAGGAGATAGATGATGGATGCCCTTCTTCTTCAGCTACTTTAAGGAAAAACAGAAACTTGCAATGGCGGAGAGGAAAATAAATTCGGGTAAGTTGAATTTCAAATTTTGAATGGGTTGGGAAACATAAATAAATAAAGGAGTTAGCTTTTTCAACCACTCCTTCGGATGGGTCTGCTTTTTGAAAAATCTTTTTTAATTTCTCTTAAACCTGTCAAAAAGAGGACGGAAAGTGGGTGACTAAATGTATTGTTGGGAAGCGTGAATAATTCAGACTTATCAGTCAGCAAGTAATGGTTCACTTTTTTCAAATATGATTTTTTATTCACCTCAAACCCGTTAAAAAAGAGACCTAAGATATGGATGAATATAAGCGTGAATATGATTGGTAAATGAACAGTGATTCACTCTTTCTTCTACATTCACCCCTCAGGCACGGAGCCCCAGATATTGAACGGCTTGCAATATTTAGCCGATACTGTTGAATTCAATAGTGATTTAAGAGAGGAGCTACAGTGAAACGGCTTGAAATGCTATTACTATTAAGTTTATATTGATAGTTGGAGTGATATTTATTGAATAAAAAAAGAGAAAATATTATTTAAGACAGTTTAAACATGTACAAAGAAAACAATTAAAAAATACCAGATATGAGGATATATTAAACAAAACATGATAAAAACTGAAGAGAACATTTAGTAAAGTTATTAATGGATTGGTACACTTTGATGTGAACATCCTGACTATCTCTAGCTGCCCATGATTCTCTGTTAGAGAAGCTATCTGTGCACAGCATGATACGCTTCAATATCAACAACTAAACTGAAGTTCCCACAAATCTTTATGAAAAAGCTATTTTACAAATTAAAAGAATAATAGGTTGGGACTTTTTAGTTAACAATTATTCAATGATTTAGTTACTAATAGAAGACAATAATATATTTGTGACAGAGAAGTATAATTTTTTAAAATTAATTCATATAAAAAAGTATTTTGTTTTGAGTGAGTACTACAAATTCATATTTATAGTTTTAAAGTGGCAAACCTCCAATTTAGAGGTGATCCGGGACGGTTCATGAAGAAGAATTGAAGAATGCATGGTTATGGGATGATAAAATCAAAAACAAAAACCTGCAATGCAAGATGAGTGAGGAATAATAAAAAAGGAAGGAAGGGGTGTAATGGCGAGCAGGTAGGTGTAATTGACAACTTAGGACCACTTGGATTAACGTCAGTGCTTAATCTATGAACTAATTATTAATTAGGCCTTGTTAATTATGACAAAATGTAGTATAAAAAATTGAGGGTACAGGCACAGAGCATTTGTCCCCAACACGGTCGCATAAACTATGAACACCTTAGATCTCTAGAGATTTTGGGGAATATTCCTGTGCATGAACCCATCTTTATTTGTTTTAACTTGTTTCATATACGAAATACGACTACGATATTTGGGGGGATGTATGAGATGTGTGTATGCTATATTATTGTTGATTTGAAGGTATAATGGCGTGGCGTCATTTGGTTCAACGTACGATCCAGTCAACACGAATCTCTCACGCCCAAAGTCAACCATTCTCTATCATCCCTTCATTTTCTTCTATGTCTAGATTACATCCATCCATCAAAGAATATATAAGTTCTTAA
This sequence comes from Acacia acuminata, assembly GCA_019022655.1. NCBI lineage: Eukaryota > Viridiplantae > Streptophyta > Magnoliopsida > Fabales > Fabaceae > Acacia > Acacia acuminata. The sequence continues at coordinate 537,758 of JAFJYI010000292.1, forward strand.
ACTCAACAAAATCTTCTATACATAAAGATAGTCGTTCAATTTCTGACATAAAAATATATTTGATATTGACGTGAAGATCATAATCTTTTAATTTTTAAAGTTTATATTTTGCAAGCAAGAGAGGTGACAAGCTAAGTGAGCGTCATATATAGTGATATGAACGACGAAATGTGGATTTTAAACTTTCTTACCCGACAACCTCGGCAAGAGAAAGTGTTTAACATGGACGCTAGCTGATGTGAACTTTTGACGGTAAAAAACGAAGCAAATAGATCTGGGAATCTCCAGAATGATGAGAAGTACTAATACATATATACATGAATTATGTGAAGTGTTTTAATTTGAGTTGTTTTTAGGTTAATTTGAGGGTATACGTTGATGATCGTGCGGAGATGCACGTTCGGTTTATGTACTGAAACTTTATTCAAATGGACCCCCCGTGTCTCCTACGCAGCAGAATAATTATTATGAGACTCTCATTAATTTTCTGCTCTAATTTTGGGTCATCTCATCCCTTCGCATCCATCATTCATCAAAAGTCATAAATTAATATATGTGTGGCAATATAATTAATTTGTCAAAAATCAAATCCGCCTTTGAATTTTACGACTTGGTCAAGCACTCCAGTTTCCAGTGAAAACCAGTCTACATTTTCCAATGATTATAAATATCAACCGATCACTTGAAAAGTTGGGATTATATTATATGTCACTTTCGATGAATGTTATTTATAGTGAAGTCGTTTTCCCAGTTTAGTTTAGACAAGTGATGGTAGTGAAGGTTACAGTGGCAAGTGAATCCATGAGTGGAATTTCTCGAGGCACTGAGAAAAGGGTGAGAAAGCATCTCTTGGCACAAAGAAAGTTTTGTTTGCTACGACAAAGCTGGCCAGCCTTTTGCGAACCAAGCTAAGGAATCCTCCCAAAAAACCCCTTTTATTTTTATATATGCTTCTTATAATAGAACCTTACACAGACTAGAAAACAATAATGACTTCCAAAAAAGAACTTGTCAACGTGGAAATATGACCCACGTACGTCTGGTTCTCCTCCATATAGTTTTCTTATGGAGCACAACTCTCACAGTAGTGGTGGGGGCGAGCTAGTCTTTTGATGATAACGACGAGCCTCCATTTGTGTGTTTGGTTAACTTTGAACTCAATGTGCTTTCCGTCCAATCATTGATCTCCCCTTCAGACGACACACTGCCCATTTTAATATGTGTGAATGATCTGGCAGCATCTTTGCTTCCCCCTCAAGCTCCTTTATAAGCCTCCCCCTTCCTCCTTTATATGCTCCACTTGTTGCATTCTCCATTTCCATCGTCATCAACAACATTAGTTTCCAAATATGGGAAGGCAGCCTTGTTGTGATAAGGTTGGTCTGAAACGAGGCCCTTGGACTATTGACGAAGATCACAAGCTCATCAACTTCATCCTCAGCAACGGCATCCACTGTTGGCGCATGGTTCCCAAGCTTGCTGGTATATACATATGCTTCTGAATATCTTCTTTCATTTTTTGCCTTTGATTATTGCTATTATATGCATATCTAAATCCATGTGATTCATTATTAAAGGTCTGCTAAGATGTGGCAAGAGCTGCAGATTGAGGTGGATTAATTATCTGAGGCCTGACCTCAAGAGAGGTGGCTTCACCGAGACGGAAGAGGATCAAATTATTCAGCTACATTCTCGTCTTGGTAACAGGTAATTAAGGGATTTTTTTTTATTGTGTCTAGGTTCATTCATTTATAGGATATGATGATGATGACTGTTGAGTTTACACTAGCTAACACAAGAATTGTCAGGTGGTCTAAGATTGCTGCACATTTTCCTGGGAGGACAGACAATGAGATCAAGAACCATTGGAACACGAGGATCAAGAAGAAGATGAAGCTCATGGGTCTGGACCCTTTGACCCACATGCCGCTTGATCAAATGCATAAGGAAGTCATTGAAAATAATAAAAAACAGAGAGACCAGTCAAGGCCCAGCTCTGAAGAAAATGTGGAGAGAACCATCAAGTCCTCCGACAGTAGAGTCTGTAGCACACAAGTTGTTTCATCAGTTTCAGAAGAACAAGGGAACAAGGTCTGCGATCTTCCCAACAAAAACGACTCGGGCTTGGAGTCATGGATGTTGAACCAAGAGAAGAACACCAGTGCTGCTAGTTCTTCATCTTTTTCTCTGGAAGATTCTAGTCACCTTTCCATGAGTGAATCTTCTTACCTGCAGGAAAACTCTTTAATGGAATGGGTTGACAGTATTAGTATGGAATCCATTCTCCAATGGGAAGACTTCGATCCTCTGGATCAGGATCTTCTCTACTTTGAAAATAGATAATCATCACTACTAGCTATAACAACTTCCCCTACTTTGACATTCTCTCTAAAGCAAGATATAACATCATCTCTGAGGAAACAAATGTAAACAAGTTTGCTACGTACTTTGATCATATCCCTGCATTTTCTGGTTCTGTCGCGGATTAATGCTTAACTTTGGCATGTGATGATGCTTTGAATTTTCCTATTGAATGTGAATTAATTGGAGTTAATGTAATGGCCTGATCTCGCATTTCATTATTAGTTTGGATAAATCGGGGTTAATTAAGACAGGGTTGAGATAAGAATCATTACTTGTTCTTGTCTCCTCTGTAACTGGCCGTGTGTATAGATTTTATTCAAGTGGTGGTGGCACACATCATCATTGAAATGCCCAGGTTTTCTCACTTGGTCCCTCGTGTCTTTTACATCAATCACAATAATTGAGTTGATCACAGATGCACACTTTGTTTTCATCGATCCCATGACTTTTTTTGGTTCATTCCCAAATTCATTCTCACATTTAGCTTTATATATGACAGAATTATGAACTAGAGTCTAAACAGTTCGTACTTGACAAAAAGAATGAAGTGATGTGTTTAGCCAGATAGGTATCCAAATGATGACCCATGAGTGTGTATGGAGGAGAAAAGGCAGGCAATATTACATGATACGTACAATTAAGCACTTAAACGTGCTTAATTAAATCAAAAGTGTACATGCTGAGACAAATTAAGGACTACTCGTGCAACTTTAGAATGTGAAGCATATAATGCAGCTCACTTTTGGACATATATATTCTATCGAAGGAAAAAACATTCAGGAAATGCATGATTGCAAAAACAAATAAAAAAAACAAAAGAAGTGGGTCGTGCTAAGCACTGAAATTAATATTATTCGAGTGGGAATCTCCATCACTTTCACGGTGCATGAATCTGGGGAAAATTTCCTAGTATGCTATTTTTTAAGTCCTTGATAATTAGTGTGTGTGTGTAAGATCATAATTTAAAGCTATAACTAAATTAAACAAGTTATAAGATAGTACCTCCGGTCCTAATTATAGAAACACTTTTGTAATATAAATTGCACTATAAAAGTGTTCCTATAATTAGGACCGGAGGAAGAGTAAGTAATTAAAAAGATTTAAATTAACCACGAGATAAAGAATGAAATGGGAGTTGGATTTCTGTAATTACTCAGGTGTTTTTATCTTGAATGACTTTGGATTGAAGTGCTCGCCAAATATTCGCATGTGGGGCTAAAGAATAAGAATGATGAGATCATAACTTTTTTATTGTCTTCTTAGGAAAAGAGGTCGCAGGCATCATCATGGTGTGTTGAAGGTTTCTTCGCTTGGTCGCTTATTTCTGTCGGCTATAATCAATAATTCTATGTTAATTAATAATTAAACCCACTTAATTCGGATTTTGACTCCTAGTTTGCCGGCCCATAATTATGACTCCTTCCTTCCGATTCTAAATATAATAAGATAAAGTAGACTTTTTTTTTTTTTTTTTTTTTTTTAAGATATTAAAGAAGTTAATCAAATTATTTTAAAATTACATTTATAGTTTTCTTTTCTAAACTATTTTGCCTAATATATAAACTAATCTACTACCTTTGGTCCTAATTGTAAGACCGGATTAACTTTCTTTGAAAAGATTAAAGAAGCTAAACAAGTTATTTAATTAACCATATCATATATTGTATATCCTTATATTATATATTAGTTTGATGAAAAAAATAAAAATAAAAACACTTTAAAGTAATTTGATTAGTTCGGTCTTATAATTAGGATAAGAGGGAGAATAATTTAATAATACGTAACATATGATATGATTAAGTAATTTATTTAAATTCTTTAGTTTCTCCAAAAAAATTAATTATGTCTTATATTTATTAGGACCGAAGGGAGTATTATTTTATTGTTGATTTATTTAGAAAATCAACTCATCAAACTTTCTATAAATCCACTTTCTTATAAAGGCTTGTATTAAATATTTTACATAGAAGAGAAAGTAGCCAATTTCATGATGTAAGAACGGAAACATGCATGGTTATTTAATTCAGCACTTGGGACATATAAATGAATGAATGGTGCAACCATATATCATCTGCTATGTGTTTTTATTTCAACAGATAGTACATCTACTCTTGTACGTCAAACCCAGTGTCTCTCCAATTTTAACATTTTTATCCCATAAAATTGTGTTAACTTGCTCCTACATTCGTGAAATCAGTTGAATTTATAAGTTCACATATTAAGTTTATCATTTTTTGTGTTTTTAACTAACAAAATATGCCAACTCACTATTAAACTCATACCAATTTTTTGTATTTCATTATGTTTGGTGATTTCGTATACGAATTTCACAGAAATTTCTTGGTTAAGTTATTGGATATGATAATCAAATTGTTATCATTTTTTATATTTTTATTACTGCCTCAGTGCCTCATATTCTTAACATAAGATTCATTTTGTTATTCGATTTAAACTATAAAATAGATGTTACATTAAAAATCAGAGGAGGGAGCGCGGATGAAGGGATGGACGTGGATGATGATGTTTGGTTTGAGGGAAGGGGGAGGGAGGGGGAGGGGGAGGGAAATAAGGAAATGACTAAATTGGGATGGACGTGGATGTTTTTGAATATTAAAAAATGCATTTGAAAGTGAATAGCCCCTCCCCTCCCCCTCCTCCCCTCCCTCAATCCAAACATACCCTAAATGCATGAAAGTGGGCACAATAAACGCAACATGAGATCCAATATGTGCCTTTCCACCGGTGAGAGCGGATGTGATTGATCCATTTATATGACCCAAACTTCAAAGATCGATCTATTTTGGTCACTGTTTCGTACAATTTTCAAATATTTTTGCTACAAAATAATACTTGATGCAATGATACAGATTACCCATGAAATATAAAAATGACAAGTTCTGACTTGACCAAGCTGCTCTGGCCGTCCGACACGTAAAAAGAGGACGCCCTTCCTAAGTAGTTCAACTGGAATTTCAGTTTTTTGGCCAGAAAAAGGACTGTAATTTTTGTTTGCGCCTTTGTGGTGAGAAAAAGAACGGTAATTCGAGTTTCTTAAAAACAAATTATATAAAACTCATAAACTTTATATTACATAAAAATAATGGAAGTAAGGTGATGATTTTTGAATGAAAAGGATGAATTTCATTCCAGAGATGAAAAGTACTACAAAATGGTCACATGAGTAAGAGGCTGTAAATCTACACAAGTATCAAAATCCTAGGAGGGAGATTGCATTTAAAAAGAGAAAATCTTTCCAAAGTATGCGAGCCACTGTGATACTGATCTGCGAAAAAATTCCACCCACTGTATATGTTTCTGAGTCGAAGATTCTTTGGTTTCTGACGCGCCAGAATTGCCTTCATATTTCTGAGAGCCGCACAAATCCAATCAGAAATATCCTTCCCAAAAAAGTCGCTGCGCATATATATCCTGAGGAAGGATCTTCTTCCAAACTGACGTTGCCAATGGGAGCCCAACGCTAGTCTGTGGCCATGTTTCTTCTGCACCGTTCTTCATTGCCTGTTCTTCATCATCAACCAAAATGAAGGCAACACGAACCCACAGTGAATTCGGGTTTGAGTGCATCTGATAGATCAACTTCATTAGGAAGGCTTTGTTTTGAGATTCCATTTTCAGTGAACTACCTACTCTTAACAGGCTGACACATGTCATTCCACTTTACCAGATTGATTTTCTGAGTAACCCCAAATAAACTTCTGGATTAGCTTTTGAGTTTCATTGCAACATGAGGTGGGTTGAAGGGTGCTTTGCATTTTATAAAAGGGAACCGATGCTAGTGCAGATTTAGCGATGGTGATCCTTCCAGCAAGCGAGAGAGAGTGAATTTTCCATCCCGCAAGCGACTCATCTAGTTGGAGAGAGATTTAATGATTTATAAAAATATTTTTATATTTTTTTTTTTAATAATTTAATATTTTATTAATATAAAAATAATAATTTTCCATCCCGCAAGCTAATTAGATTGCAGCCAATATATATTTGTAGGTAGATTACCCTTCCAATGATATAGCCCATCTGTTGACAGCTTTCCCTTTGCCTTAAACTATCTACATTATATTTCCAGAAAAATATATCTTGGTTTTTGACCGGCTAATTTTATGGCTAGAAGAGAGACAAAACTCTTGTAGGATTTTCTGAATTAAAGACACCTGAGAGTTTGTTGTGCTTCCAAAAATAATTAAGTCGTCCGCAAAAAGAGATAGGAAAGAGGAACACCCAAACGACCCATTTTAATTGCCTGTCACTCACCTTTCCTTTCAGTTTCAGGCTTTCAGCTTCAGCTTCTATGAGCTTATTTGGAGCAAGCATTAGAGGCATGAAAAGCCTAGTAACATGAGTAAACGCCCAGTTGTAGAAAAAAAGTATACTTTTTTGTGTTTGGGTAAGGGACAAATACAAATGGGCTTCTCTAAAAAAGCCATGTTTGGGAAAAGTTACAATCTATAACGTCTGGAGCTCGTCCACCTCGGAAGTTACAAACAGGCAGGAAAAGTATAAAGGAAAAGTAGCAAAATTAAACGCCCATCCAGTTGACACGCATTTGATTAGCAGGCATCCTGGAGATGTGTGGCTTTCTTGTGGGGACAATTAGCATTGATTTTTTGCAGCAACGAACTATTATTGACAACAAATGTCGCCATGTGTCACTATTTTATTTTTGCAAAATTCAGTTAAAAAATAAGTCACCGCTAAGCCAAACAAAAAATATATTTACAATATGAATTTTATCCTATATTACTTCCGCAAAGGTCAAATACAAAATAAATTACTTCTCCCATCACTAACTCAAATGGGCTCTATGATAGTATGTGATAAATGCTACATACATAATACAAAGATGTATGGTGAGAATGGGTCTCTCTGTCTAATTCCCCTCTTTGGTGTAAAAGCTGTTGAAGGAGTTTCATTCCACAAAACTTGCATTGTTGGGGTGGAAATGCATTTGGTTATGAGATGAATCATTTCTGGTGGCAGGTTGGCATCACGTAAAGTTCCTTCAACAAATTGTCACCTTATTCTATCAAAAGCTTTCTCTTCACTTTAATGGCCACCTACTCACTCTTGCCTTTCTTTTTCTTCATGGAGTGCAGAACTTCTTGCAGAGTAATTATGTTTTCAAGTTTCAACAATGCTACTTCCTTGAATAAAGCTCCTATGATGCTGGGGAGGATAACTTGGAGCCTAGTAGCTATCATTTTGGTAATCGTTTTATAGACTATGAACATAAGCTGATAGGTCTAAATTGGCTCAAGTGACTTGATGTAGCGACTTTTGGGACAAGGGCAATGGGGGTGTTGTTGAAGCAAGGGTCCATTGAAGAACCATTACAGAGATGTTGAAATAAAGCAAGCATGCTCTTATCCACAATATGCCATTGGGTTTGAAAAAAACATTGCATGAAGTCCATCCTTTCTAGGGGATTTAAGTGGTTTTATTTCAAACAAAGATTGTTTGATCTCTTCAAGAGAAGCCAATCGTCCCAAATTTGTGAGGTTGGAAGCCGTTAGTGAAGGGAATTTGAGTCTAGTAGCATAAGGAATATAACTGGCATCGTTTAAGGAGTACAAGTCTATAAAGAACCTTTGTGTCATACCTAACAGTTCCTCTTTCTTAGTTACCCATACACCCTCATCAGATTTAAATTGAGTGACACGATTACAATTCCCCGTAAATCAAAGTTTTAGGCCCTGTTTGGATTAAAGAAAAGGTGGGAATGGAAAGGAATTGAAATGAAAAGAATGGAATGAAATGGAAAATATTTTATTTTGATGTGTTTGGTTTGCACTTTGGAAAAGAAAATAGGTTAATAGGAAAATTTATGTTTGGTTGAAAATAAAAAAGAAAATAAGAAAAAAAACCATTTTGCCCCTAAAAAAAATATTATTTTAAACAGACGTTACGGAGAGAGAGACACCGTGTGTAGTGTAATATCCTGGATTTTGGACCTTGAGGACTGAGAATAAGCCTAAGTTAGGCAGACTACCAAGCCCGGTTCAGGAAGTGTGACATTTCCTGGACAGATGAGGATCCTCTGTGTTTTAGAGGAAAATAGGAGAAGCAAGGGCAAAATGGTCAATTCCTTGTCCTTTTAATGTTGAATCTTGTCCCCCATGAGAAAGAAGATAAAACCAGGTGATTTAAGTCATACTCAAGCCCAAACTTGAAATGTGGGTCCCACAAAGCGATTGACGAGCGTAAACGGACCGACAGGATCAAATGGGGTTCGATGGGACCGAAAGAGGTCAAGTGTGGGGCCACCAGGAAGTTTGAAGAGTAATGTCTATTGAAAAGGAAAAGTCTAGAAAAGATAAAGAAAAGTGCAAAAGGAACCACTCGATGGGGCAAGGACCCACACAAATCGATAGAGAAGTGAACTGGACCGAAAAGTGAGGAAAAAGGAATTAAATGTCGAGACCCAATGTGTGGAGCCTCTTAGACGTCACACACTCCCTTTAATCATTGAAAATATTTACCTGAAGGAAAAGAAAGAAAAGTCAAGATAAAAGTCAAACAAATGGGTCCCACGTTCGGAGTACAGGGGCAAATGGGAATAAATAGGTAAAAATTGGTTTGGGCTGGCATGTGGGCCCAAAATGGGGCCACATGTGTCCTCTTTAGGCAGAAAAAACGTGGGGCCAAGATTGGTAATTATTAAAAAATTTTGGGCCAAAAACCGTAATTTTCAAAAGTTTCGGGCCAAACGCGTAATTTACCCCAAAAGCAGGTAAAAATCTAGATATTTTCAGGTGAATTTCGCCACATGGCAGCTGCTGGACTTCCCTGGACTTTTCTAGAAATTTTGAGGTTAAGTCAAAAATTACCTATCCAAATTACTCCTATCAATAAACTTACGCCGGTTAATTCCAGTTCAACGGATCAAATTCACCTTTATTAAAAAGGTGTTTTGCCCTCATTTTTCACCCTTAGCCACGAAATTTCCAGAGAATCCAAGAGAAATCCATCAGCCACCATAGTTAGAGATCTAAGCTCAAGCTTCCAAGTTCATTCACCCGTCTTCCGATTTCGTGAACACCGACAACTTCTTCTTTTACGTCTTATGAAAGGAAAATTCGTGCAAATAGTAGAAGCTTGGTTTTGGGGCTGGATTTTTACATTTTTAAGGTCTTCAAATTCTCTGGAATGAGTTTTTGTATAGGGAATAGCTATGGTTAAAGTTACCGAAGCTGAAAACACCGAAAACCCCGTGAGAGGGCTTGCTGCCAGCTTCAGTGAATCTGGACAGCGACCCTTCTAACGCGTTTTTGAAGGGGTAAATGAAGTCTTTTTTATCTGAAATTTTTTATGGAGAAACTAGACATCTGGGGCATGAGTTTACATATATAATATGATGGATTTGGATAATATTTACTATGTGAAATAAATAGTTGAAAAAGAGGTTAAGACAGTGACGTGAATCTGGACCAGAGGAGATAAAACAAGAAACACGCCAAAATATTTGTACTTTTATGGCCTAGGTATATTTTTACTGGAAAATAGACTTATTAACCGATCAGATGGAGCTGGTCTCATGTCAATATGATTTTTGTGGAATTTATTAAAAATCCAGGAAGTTGGGAGAGAAACAGTGAATTTCTGGAAATTCTATGAGGGGCTCGGATTTAGCAAAAACATGATGTAAGGGCATTTTTGTAATACTAAAAAGGTGTGTTTTAATGTTTTAGGTCAAAAAGGTACTTTTAGAGGGGCCACAGAAAGCAAAAAGGTAGTGAAAATGGTATCCACCACACCGGGTAGTAACCTCTTTACTCCAAGACTCTTATGTGTTTGATGTATGTACTTGCTTGCCATATGTGTGTTTTTGTATTGTTTGCCAAATATGCATACAGATCATGTTTGTGATGTGTCCCTAGCGCGAGGGTGCCTACGGGGTCGACCTACGTGGTGACTCAACGGAGACGGCCGATGGTTCCGTGATTCGGGTCCGCCTTGGTAAGGCGACCCAACGGTGCGAAGACGTGTTGTTGTGTGTATGTCTGTTTGCATACTGTGGCATGTTTGGCATGTTTATCCATGTTTACATATTCATGTGGTTGCATGCATACACATATCACATATAATGCATGAGTATTGATGGTTACTCTGGGGCCATTATTGGACCTCAGGAGCTTGTGGTGACACAGGAGATCGTGCCTGATTGATAAAGGCCTTTTTGCAAAGGTAGTGATGACCGGGCAGATGAAGGATAGGGGATGCCCTATCGTGTTTTGTATTTTATATTTTGGATGTCTGATTTATTATCTGGATACTTACCGTCTGGGATGATCAGAACCTAACCCTCCGGGGACTTTACTTTTTGTTGACTTTTACTTTTTACCAGTACGTAGTTTGTCCAAACCGATCATGTGCTCTGCTACGCATACTCTGATCTAACTTTAAATGGACTAATATTAAGGGAAAGGTAATCTTTAAAAGGAATCCCTCTAACCCGCCACCCGAGAGGGCGAGGCCGGTGGAGGTGTAACATGTAGAGCCAGCAAAACGGGCCAGACCCATCGGGCCGGCCCGTTTAAGCCTGACCCTTTAAGGGCCGGGCTTAAAAAATGGGCGAGATATTTGAAATTAGCCCTAGAGAGTTGGCCCTGACGGGCCTCGGGCTTAAACGGGCTAGCCTCAACCGTGCCCTTTTCACCGTAGCTTTTTTTTTTTCCTTTTTAAATTTATTAATTTATATATTTTTTGTATTTGTTATAGAGTTATTTATCCATTTACACAAATACATAATAACTATACTCTAATTTTATGATTTGATTTATTATTTATTGCAAATAAAGATTATGGATGTGTTCATGATGCGGGAGAAGAATTTCATGATATTCTTACTCATGAGCAGGAGGCTACCACTCAAAGTGAAGAACAATCAAACGTCGTTAAAATTGATGATAGAGCGAAGATGACGACAATAATAGTCATCATACTAATGTCGCTTAATGATATGCTTTTTATGTTTTATGTGCTTATTTATTGGATGATTCGTATTGTAATTTACTAATTATATTTTTTAAAAAAAGTGGAAAAAATAGTTAAAATTTGGAATAATAATTTTTGGGCCTGCATGGGTCGGGTGCTCGGGCCGGGCTTTAAAAGCAGTTGTTTTTCTTACTCTGGGCCCTGGAGAGCCTGCCCTGTTAGACCCTGACCCTTCATGGGCCGGCCCTAATTTCCAAATCTATGTGTGCATGAGAGAGTGCACACTTGAGTGTGCATCAGTGCTTAGGTTTTGTTTCCAAATTATGGACGTAATCGTAGAGGCAATCTTCACCCCTCTGGATCTTGTGTTTGGGTTTGGGGCCTTTTGATAGATTTAGGTTGTGATCTTTTCCTTATTGGGTCGTTTGGTCCAAGTGATGACTTGGAGGGCTCCCCTTGGTTGCCTTGTGTTGGTAGCCTTTCGTCCTCAATTATGACTGTCGAATTATGGGTTGAGTTCAGACTTGTGGTGGTTTGCTTAGACATGTAGGTGCAGGAGAGGAAAATCGAATCCTATTAGGAGCTGTTGGTTGCTGCTGTTTTTGTTTGCTACCTATATTGGCCTTTATGGTGCTTTTCATTTCTTTCCCTTTTCGCCTTTGCAAAACGTTGTCCCCCAAGGCACTATTTCTAACAGTTTCGTACACTACAGGCCCCTTCCTCAATAAAATTAGCTTTGTCATTTAGCACAATGAACCGTGAGGGCGTTACAATGGTTCATGTCTTAAGGCCACTACCCCTCTGACATGTGTGTTTCCTACATTGTACATGCACCCATGATCCAAAATAAGCTTTCTCATGCTCCTCCCTCTGGAAAATTTCCTTATGCGCCGCCTGTGGACATGTCTGGGTTAGTTGAGCTTCACTATCAACAACCATTTTTCTTGGCAGGAATCTTTGATGTAACCATATCGGTCACATTGGAAACAGATCGTTGGGAGGCCTTTATATTCTGCATAAATCATAGCACCATCAACTTGGATTTTCAATGTCAAAGGCTTTATGAGATCAAGTGGAACAGCTAATCAGGCAAATTTATCCCTATCTCCTGAGTCGATGTTGTAATCAACTCTAATGACTTTCCCAAAAGCACTACCAATGGAGTGGATTAGATGATGTTTTTTTTTATGGTAATAGCTTGCTGGTAATCTTGGCAGCCTCACCCATGCATGCTATCCCGTCTGATTGATTGTGTGCTTTTTTTGTTTGAAGGATGGAGATCATGGCTAAACTGTGAGATAGTAGTTGTAACTAAGCCAAGTTCCATCGAGGAGTGCATGTTGATAGTCTATATCCTTTTTGAACCTTACAAGACAATAGTCATCATCTAAGCCTGGGAATTTGAGCTTTCCTGTCGGCTTCCATATATTATGTAACTGTAGCCTGAGCTAATGGTAAACTATAGTGCTCCCTAATAGCTTAACAATTACTGCAAGCCCCATTCTTTTGTTGAGGGTGTCTAAGACATTGTTGGCGAAGTTCACTGTAGGTACGTCACCATTCATGCCAAGTACAACATCTCCTTGGCTAAGAACTACTTCCTCCACTTCTTCTTGGTTATCGATTTCAACATTTGGGAGCTTGTCTTTAAAAGATGGGACTGGGATTCCACTGTCTGGACCATCGACATTCATTTCATTAGGTTGAACATGCTCAGTCATCAGTGTTTTAGGAATGAATTTTGGGGTTTGTGTAGCATAAACATGAGAGGTTGATTCATGTAGGCTTTGAGAGCCTTCCTCATCCATATTATCTAGCATTTCTGAAACTGTGTCGGGTTTCACCTTTTTGGTGTTATGAGCATCTCTTGGGTGCAGTAGGGGTTCAGGTTTGGGTGAGCTCTCAAAAGAGGTAGGGTGCCCATGGTGCTAGTGAAATTCTAGAGAAAAGGAAGAGCTTCTCTCTGTACGAGGCCATTCTCTATATTTTTTTTTTTTTTTTTTTTTAAGGCCATTCTCTATAGTTAGCACTTGGGAGTAAGGTGATGATGGGATAGTGATGTGGGTAACAAGATTTCGCCACTCATAAATCATAATGCATGGCCCAAAAGAAGCCCTTGGTTTGCCCACAAAAATAAAAATAAAAATAAAAATAAAAAAAGTCAAGAACGGAGGAAGTCCTCAAATTCAAACGAACCAACGGTTGAGGAGGGATGAAGTTGGAGATTCGTTTCAACTTTTTCGAGGGCTATGTTTCAAAACGTGGGTCCCAAACGAAAAGTGAAGAACGAGTTTGATTTATTTCATGAATTTATTTTACCTAATTTTACTTTGTATGACATAAATATATGAGAAAAATTTTATCTTGTAAAATTTAAAAGCACTTATTTTAAGTGCTCACAGTAAAATAGTGATCTCATAATATATATTTAGGAATAAATTAAAAATTAAATGAGGACAAATAAATAGAGAGGATAAAACATGATATGTAAAAATTGATATTGAGCAAATAAAACGTAATGTAATTGTTATATTATTTTATGAAAATGAACGTGGAAAGTTAAACCTCTTAAAAATTTACTCGTACGAAAACATAAAATAAAGATTAGAGGAGCTCGATCATAACATGGCCAGACCAAGACAATGCGCAGTGCCACTTGGTTTCCAACTCGAAGCTGTCGGCTTTAACGCATCGCGATTTAAATTTCAAATTTGAACGGTCCATAAACGCGAAGGGCCTCCGACCAACCAAACAAAAGAAAATCAGGAAGAAGGAGAGGAAACAAGAAGGGCCACATAAATAAAAACGACAATCAAAAGAGTAAAAACTAGAAAAAGATCAGATTCTTTGAGGCTTGGACGTTGCAGAAAGCCAGAAACATGGGAGAATCGGCCTGTCTTTTGCAACAGCAACAACCATTCTGCTATGCTTCCGGCATTTCCAACGAAGCCAACGAGGTCAGTTCATTAACCCACCCACTCATAGTTCTGCATTATTACTCGATTCTCTAATCCTTTCGTCTCTTCCTTCTTCACGACGAAGCACAAAAGTTGGATCTTTCAGTTATTCCTCTGCTTCGCCTAAAAATAGTAGTAACTTATTCCTCTGCTTCGCCCAAAATTACTAGTAACTTACTCCTCTGCTCTCTCTCTCTCTTTCCCCGGACAAGTCCTAACGGTTAAGTTTTAACTGCTTTTCCCTTTTTTTTTCGGGGGTACAAATGAAGCAAAAGTAAATTTCTTCATGTTGTATAGCTTGAACAACTTGTGAAAATTGTGCGTTTCAGAGCAACCTAATTCAGGCATTCGGGCAGTCAATTTCATTTGGGAGGTTCGGTCCAGAGTCTTTGGCATGGGAGAAATGGTCTTCTTTCTCTCACAATCGCTACGTGGAAGAGGCAGAGAGGTATTCACGGCCTGGATCAGTTGCAGAGAAGAAAGCTTTCTTTGAAGCTCATTACAAGAAACTCGCTGCTCAAAAGGCTGCTGCTTTGCTTGAACAAGCAAATGATGCTGCATCAAACAGTGTCACCAACCAAGAAGACGACGACACAGCTAATCAGGCCACAAGTCCAACTTCTGAAGCAGTTGCAGTTCATAATAAAGAACAAGAAGTTGAGGATATTAGTTTCGAGCCAAAGGCTATACTCAGCAACAGTAGCAGCAACTCACATTCAAATATACCAGATATTAACAGAGTGGAGGAATG
This sequence comes from Acacia acuminata, assembly GCA_019022655.1. Lineage (NCBI taxonomy): Eukaryota > Viridiplantae > Streptophyta > Magnoliopsida > Fabales > Fabaceae > Acacia > Acacia acuminata. The sequence goes on from JAFJYI010000292.1 coordinate 552,779, forward strand.
CCAGCCTCTTGTGACTACTTCATTGAAGGTTGAATCACATAACAAGCTTGAAGATGTTCATACCCAGAAGGACGCAAGTGAAAAGGTAGAATACTGAAATGTGATTATGTTGATCTGTAAACAGTGAATAATATTTCATGTTTAAAATTCTTGTGTTGCTTATTGCAGCTTAGTGGTAGCTGTGAGGATGAAGTTTTGGCACCGACGAGCACCAAGAAACCACCAGCCTCTTCCCTGAAGTCGATTAAGTCTACTGAAACTTCCAAGCTCAACTTCACACCGCCCAAACCTATTCCTCACAGAACAGAAAACATAATGGGTACCCCAGTGAGCAGCAAAAAGCCCGCATTAAGCTCGGTTGATAAAAATAAATCAGCCGTTATCTCCACACCCATTAGCTCAGTTGATAAGAAGGGATCAACCATTAAGTTTACACCCATTAGCTCAGTTGATAAGAAGGGATCATCCATTAAGTTTACACCCATTAGCTTAGATGATAAGAAGAGATCAACCATTGTTTCCACACCCATTGGGTCAGTTGATAAGACGAGATCAACCTTCAATTCCACACCCATTAGCACGGTTGATAATATGAGATCAACCGTTAATTTCACACCCATTGGCACGGTTGATAAGAAGAGATCAGCAGTTAACTTCACACCCATTAGAGAACTCAATAGACTGACTGCATCAGTCATGAGGAAGTTTGAAAGTGCAAGAGTTGGGAATGCTTCTTCCAAGGTTTCAAAGGATAGTTCGACTCCCTTAAGAACCCCAACCATGGTATTCTTGCTTTCTTTTTGTGTCATGTCAAATATATGTTTTATTTTTTTTGGTCCTAATCAGCTTAAAATTCCAACTTCAAATTGCCGTCTAACTGTAGGCTTCGAAGAATCAGTCACAAAAGCCTGCTGCATTGACCCCATTGACAGAAAAGAGAAGGTACCTGATACAAATTATTGTCATCGCTCTAAAAATCTGTTTTCTATTATTCTAGCTGATTATGGCATGATGTTGATATTAATTTTGTAACTCTGTAGGGCCAAGACCCCTGTTTGTTCATTACCATCAGGTAGCAGCAATACAGCTGGACCCAAATGGCGCTTGCCCTCTACAGAGTAAGTTTATTCTTAGACTATTTTTCTACTAAAACTCTAGGGTTCTAGTCTTCTTGACAGAATTCTGAATTATATATCATAGAGAATATATGAAGAATATGCCACGGAATATTAAAATTTTGCTCTACCCAATGCCAGTGTATGCTGCTACTATAGTTGAGACATATTACCAGTCTGTAGAGCAGACATTCCAAACTCGTATTCTTAGCAACTATGATGTAAATGATTGATTATATAGCATAGCAGGTACCCCTACCAGCAATTACCAGTTTCTCGGAGGGGTTTCACTTTTTTTTCCGTGGTCATTAATTTCGGGTTTAGATCAACATTTCAAATTTTGAAAATAAATGTTGAATGTTTGCAGGAACAAATTGAGGTACCCGATTATTTCCTCTCCTTTCAGCTTGAGAACCGAAGAACGAGCTGCCAGAAGAAAGAAGGCAACGCTCTGAACTTTGTTTCTCTTCTAAACCAGTTTATTCAAGTTTGTGGGCTTTACTTGTTTCTCTTTGTTTACTGATCTTCATGGAATGCAGAAACTGGAAGAGAAGTTCAACGCCGATGAGGCACAAAAGGTGCAGCTACATACAAAGCTAAAGGTGGGTTCACAAGGAAAATTAACACCAAGAGTGGTAGGGTCATGGGATCAATCAAAATTATTCAAATTCGATCGTCTTAATGTGCAGGAGAAAGCAGAAACCGAAATCAGAAGACTACGCCAAAGCTTTTGCTTTAAAGCCAGGCCACTACCTGATTTTTACAAGGAAAGGAAAGAATTAAAGAACGAGACAAACCAGGTATCTTTCTCAATTCTGTATTTTCAATTTAATGCCAAGCCCTAAGAAGCCAAAAGTTAATGATCAGAGTTCATTTATGTTTCCTTTTTCCACTTGCAGTGCCAATTGACGCACCCTAAGTCACCCAAACAAGGAAAAAATCTACTCCCGGTAGGTTATGGTGCAAATCCTCTGCGACTCCTCAGAAATCTATAATGAAAGGCGATGGCACCAAGAATCATCTAGAAACCAATGTGCAAAGCTCCAACCCTCATCTAATTTCAAATTACAAGATGATTAGGCAGGAGAATGCATCGCCTAATATTCAGTATGGAAACCAAAATGAATTTACGCAACTGCTAGAACAGGGCATCACCAGAAGATGTCGTAGAACTTGGCATAAAATTTAGATCGCTAGAAATGAAAAGCAAATGATGCTTGCATAAACGGAATGTACCATTTTAAATCATTTTAGTCTATGGTCCTTCCACTAGAAAAGTATTTCATTTTGTTTGTTTTATTATTCTGCATTACATGTCTCCTCTGAATAGAATTGGCGAGAAAGGGGAAACAGTTTTTCTTCAAAAATTTATGTGATAGTGGTACCCGCACTGGGTAATAACTCGGGAGAAAACGGGAAAAAGCTATTAATAATCACCACCAAAAGAGAAAACAGATATCAGGAATGAGCCAATTTCAGTTCTAAATGACAAAAGGAAAACAGTCCATTGTTCATCATTATTTGCTTTGAAGAATGCTGATAGAATCAATGTTGAGGGAAGTGGATAGGAATAGGACTCAAAAAGCTACTTTTCACAACCAAGGAATGCAGAAAGAATTCCGGACCCTGATAAGATTAACCATCAATGGTATGATTTATTTATATGTGACTGTCACATAGCTGCTCTTTGTACATTTGAAAGAGGTATGACCAAATAAAATGATTCGCTTGTAGAATTAGTGATAATGTGGCATCAATTCATGTGATTATCGCCTTTACAGGAAGATAACGTTCACCATCTACTTCTAATAGTGTTTTGTTTTCAAGTTTGCTATGGTTTCAGAAGCTTTTTTTTCACAAGACAAGACAAAACCCCTCTCATATGTTTACCTCATAAATCGTAAAAAATATTTTCTAGAAACTAATCCAAACACACACCAAGTCTTGCATCTTTTGTCCATCTCTTTAAGATGTACAATGATGGAAGAATCTTTATATTCCTGTAATCAAGAACTTTGAGTGCATGGCTGCACAAGACTCCCATCGACTCAAATTTCAAACAGCTGCAGCTGACGGTCTCATTAGATGAATCGAAGGAAACTGTATACTCTCGTACGTGTTCATATATGTTAACTTTATACCTGGACAATGATCCACTCTCACTGCAATGCCTTATCACTAGATTTAAACAAGTTTCATATTCTTTCTGAAATAACTCAAATATCTTTGGTGTGTATGGATCTCTTGCATGCTTTAAAAGAATCACATCTCCCATCAGTGCTGGCATGCGCTGGCTCATATCATAATTGGCTTCTAATTCCTTATAGTGCCAATCAGCCACCACCTTCCCGAGATATTTGAAGAATGATAGCACATCGGTATCATTTGTTAGGTGCTTCTTCAAGCTACCAGTAAGATTTTCTCTCCACAGCACACTTGTTATGTCAGCACAGAAATTTTGCCTTCCATATGCTAAGGCCCAATTGTCTCTACTTTCATATATATGACACAACCATTCATTTTCCCAAAGATTATACCTGCCCAGGAAGTCATTCCATGCATGAACAAAGTCTTCCTCCTCCTCATGATAAAAAAAGCAGCTTCTCAAATCATTAACAAAAGAATTAGATCCAACAAACATGTGATTGAGTTGATTTAGTGTATTTTGGTAAACATGCCATGCACAGATTTGGCAGTTAGTTTCATGCAAGACAGAAGAGACTGCTTCAGCTATTGTATCATCTTGATCTATACGAATTGTCTTTGGCTGCCTTCTGGACATTGCCTCCAAGAAAACTTGAAATAGCCACTTGAAAGATTCAATCGTTTCATCATATAGAAGTGCAGCGCCAAAGATAATCATTTGCTTGTGATTATTGACACCAAGAAATGGAGCAAATGGACGGGAGTCTCTACAAAATCTGTAACTACAATCAAAGCAAACAACATCACCAAAATCACAGTAGTCTCCTACCATCTTTGTGTCTGCCCAAAACATGTTAGTTATTTGATCATCCGAATCAAGTTGGAAAGCATAAAAGAAGGAAGGATTTTTTGATCGCTTGCTTTGAAAGTGAAGCTTTAGCTTTTCAATTTCTCCCTCTTTCATTTCTCTGGTGCGCTTGAAAGGCAATTTATTTCCATATTCTATGGGGCCACAACCCCGATCATCTAAACCTTCAATAACCTTGCAATTTGATACAGACTTAGGAAGCACCCTGGAACCATCTATCATGTTGCTCTTAATTTCTTGATTCGTGGCTATTCTCTTCTGTGACCGTAACATGTGAACTCTACAAGCAGCAACAAGCTCATGATTATGCTTTTCTTCAAAATGAGTTACACAATATCTACCATCAGCTTGACGAGAAATTACCAGTTGTGCTAAACATCCAATTCTAGTTTCTTTACGGGGCCTCTTCACATTCACATCACGTTTGTCTTTCTGTCGAAAACCTTCTCGAAAGCATGTGAACCTTCTAGATGCCACAGCACCATCAATTTTACTTCTATTTACATAATCTTTCCGGACACTGAAACCTACATGTCCAGCATATGTATTATAAAACTCATATGCATGATATTCTGAATCAAATCCCATTCCAAGTTTTGGTACCCCATCCAACACAGAAGTATTAGACACGTTAGATTCAACTGCTTGAGCAAAACTCAATCTCCTCTGCGATGGTAACATATGTGCGGCACAGGGTGTTGCAAACTCATGATTGTGCTCTGTTTCAAAATGAGTCACACGAAACTTGCCATTAGGCTGACGAGCAATAGTCATATGTGCCAGGCATCCGGTCCTTGTTTCTGGCTGGGATTTCCTCACATTGGCATTAAGTTTATTAGGCCGATAGCCCTGTCTGTAGCAAGTGTATCTTCTAGATACCACTGCACCATTAACCCTACTTTTGTTGACAAAATCTTTTCTTATGCTGAATCCTTTCAAAACAGCATACCTACTATAACACTTGTATGCATGGTCTTCTGAATCAAACTCCACGCCAATTTTTGGTACCATGGACGGCTCCCCCTCAGCTTTATGACATTACTATTACTTGATACATCAACAGAGGAAATGTCTGGTTCCTGAGAGAGAATTCCATTCGCAGCCTCAATCTGAAAATTGTGATCACAAGAAATGTTTGAATTCAGACAATCATCATTATTTCCCATCTGAATTGGGTCAACAGTACCAATGTTGGGGCTTGTACATTCATTCTCAGTATCAATGACCATATCACTATCTGCAATCGAGGAAGCCTTGGGGCTTTGACTCTGTTGTCCAACATCAATTGCTGCTCCTTCAGGAGATATTTGACCTTCATTTTGCACATCATATTCTGGTGGATGTCTTTTTATATCAGGTTCTATACCCTCCATGGACCTTTATAAGAACATGCCAAAAAAAAAAAAAAACTAGTTAAGGGGAAAATTTTCTGTAGCAGCAGAAGAAGAGAGAATCATACAAGGAAGATCGGGGAAATGGTCAAATTTATCAAAATAAAAATAACAGACTTCTGTTTCAGCAGGAGAGATTAAAAAAAACAGCAAAGTAGTACATAGAAATGAATACAAGGTCATGTTGGCATGTGTCCAAGCGAACTAAATGTCTCAAGGATAACAATCATCTGGAGCTCGACTGTACGAGGAATGCACAGAACGAAAATCAAAGGAACCATGCTGCAGTCAACAGTACTGGCCTTTAGAATTGGAGCTAGAATTCCAACCACTGGAAGTCTGTGGATGCAGGAAGGAAAGCGGACCCCGGTACGAGATAAAACCAATCTGAAAGCCAGTGGTGCCAAAAGGAAACATTTTTAATTGTCGCATTGTGTTCAAACAATCATAGAGGCACCTAATAAACTTGATTAGTTCAGAACCTAAATCTCAAATGAAATCAGGAAACCCCTAATACAGAACATGTGAGAAACAAAAAGCTAGAGAGGTTTGGACAGGGAATAAACCATAGTTAGCAGAGGATAATCAAAGGTACCTGTGTTGATCATGACAAGGATTGGGAGTTTGAGATGCGGGTAGTAGAGCGGAGGGAAGGGGCAGAATCCGGTGCGACGGCAGCAGAGAACATGTGGCGATAGGGAAGAAATCGAACGGACTAGATATAGTTAGATGATGGTGTATGCCCCAAGATATAAGCCAAGAGGAGAGCCGGGTACACAGGAATCGGAAGAACTGGAGAGTAGAATATTAGGGCTTTCAGAGCAGTTCGCTTGTGAAAAGTGCGGTGAAAGTGAGGTCGCGTCTTTTCCATGAACAAACGTTTTTACAATCAGTACTGTCCGTATGTATTATAAAAAGCGCCAACAAACAAATGATTCTTAACTAAAATCCTTAAATTTATATTAAACTTTAAGTAATTTTTAATATCACTTTTATTAATTACACTAAATTTTATTGTCACATTAATTATTATTCTCTTCCACTACTTTTATTAAATAAGGGTAGATAAAAAAAAAAATATTTAATCTTTCTTTAAAAATATGCAAGTGTCATATAAAGAGAACCAAACACACTTATTAGTTTTTTATTTTGCTTGCAAGCACACTTATTCCCTCTATCCTTACTATAAAGCACTAACTACCTCTAAAGTTGGGTTTTTCCCTTTTTACCCTCATTTTTAATAATCATTGAATTTGGTGAATTATCAATTGCTACACTCTAAACATTTACTCAGTTTTTTTCATTGGCTTTTTCATTCCTAATGGGCACTTTTTTCATTCTCAAGGCTTTTCCCCATTACACTCCCATGTCATGACAAATGATATTTTTAATATTTATAAATCTACATCATTAAAATAAGGGGTAAAGGTGGAAATATTTATCAACTGAACACTAATTTAATGACTAAATTGTCCTTCCTTTGTGTAAGAGAAATGGTAGTCGATGCCTTATAATAAAGATCAGAGGGAGTATTAGTTAGTGTCTTCTAATAAGGATTAGATGAAGTATGCTTAATTAAAGGTTAATATGATATTTAATTCCTTAAATTTACTCTCATCTTGATTTTGATTCTCCATAGATGAGAGGATTCAATTTTTAAAAATAATTATAGATACCCATGTTCTAAGAGGAATGAAATTGAAGGACCAAAATTCTAATATTGACAAATTTGAGGGATTAAATGTTGCATTAGCCCCAAAAAATAATTTGGATGGTATTAGTGTACCGTAATAAGTTAATGTGCAATTTTAATACAGAATTTTTTTCGTTATGAGCATATGGAACAAGTAAATTTTAAATGATACAAAAGTAGATGTAATATTTTAAAAATGGTATAATTTTACAAAAGGATTAAGGGTCTATTTTGCCCACAAGTTTTTCATCTTAACAAAAATAATGTGGATGATATGTGGATTGTCAACTCAACATATTTGGTTAACTAATAATCAAAATTAATTGAGATAAAGGTTAGGATAAAATTACTCATTTTTTATACTTCTAAAACAAAATTGGTCTCAAAAAAGCTTTCAAAACAAAATAGATCCTTAACCCTTTTACCAAATTCGTTATATTTGACCCAATAAGGGGAAATAGGTGGGTCACATATCAGAAAAGAAAACTCGTTTAGGGTAATTTAATTGAATTGTTAAAATTGCTCTGTTTTTAAAAGATTAGGAATGATTTTGCATAATTCAAGCTTAAATTTTCCCTAATATTGAAAAACCTTATAGTTCTTAATCCTATAATAATTCATATACATAATTTTATAAGATATATTAATAAAATTAAACTATTAATATATAATATAAATTTATTTTAAGGTTTGTCTCTTTTTATATTCATCTCATTATTAAATATTAATATTAAATTAAACTTATACATTAAAATTTCATCTGTATAATTATAATATTTTCGGTAAATCTTTAAATATTTAGCCATATAAATTTTTACATTAATTTTATAAGTCATTTGTATATAAATTTTTTTCCTTAAAATATAATTAACTTGTAAAGTAATAAATGAAGTTTTGTCAATTTTACACCTATTCATTGGTTGGGCACACAAGAAAGATAAAAGAGGGAGATGTGTAAATACATAAAGATAAACAATGTGAGAAAAAATGTGCATCCTTTCATAAATAAGTAACTTATTACAGAGTGGTAGATTTTATGATTTTGATTCATGAACGAGTAGTAGGATAAAATAGAATGATTCATGAAAGTCATAATTAAATTCTTTGAATCCTGAGAAGCTCTTAACATCCAATAAAATAATATTATTTTATAATAAACATGTCTAATTTTTAAAAGAAAAAAAAAGCATACATTGTTCATTATCAAAACTGCACTCCAACCCCAGAAACCAATTTAATTGTGTCTGGATTAGCTTTTTACGACTTACGAGGTAAGTATATGAAAAAAAAGTTAACTCCAACTTACGGAAAAAAATTATGAAACTTTGGTTCTCCAGTTACCCAAACATACAAATATGTTAAGTACTCTCAACAAATTTTGTTTGAAGATAAGTTACATGCAATGCAATTATCAATTTAGACGATTATAACATATAATCTCAATTGTTAATCAGCCATTTAACTAAAATTTGTTCTGTTCATTAAAGGTACTATTTGAAATAAACAAGAATCATTTTTTAATAAATGTAATTACAGAGCACTAGTTTTCCCACACATAACACAGCAAATTTTACAATGTATAGTCTAAGCGCAATGTACTGCACCCTACATGCTACAAATCCTATACCTTCATACCTCCTCTTTTGGTAAAGGTCGATCACAAGATTTCTGCAAATCCTTTATTTGTTGATCTGTAACATCAATTGAATTTGGGCAGATAAGCGGCTCTCTCATTTTCCCTTCAGCTTTGGCACCAACTCCATCTTTCTTCCCAAGATACAGCACATAGTGTTGAAACATAAACACAGAATCATAGAATATAGTTACCTGCATTATTGCAAAGTACTCCTCATTTAAATGTGAAAATACCACCAATGTCCAATAAATCAGTTTTATAAAATTATGGGTTTTATCATAGAGAAAAGGAGAGAGGAATCAGAGTTTTGAGTTGTCATACCAAGGATATAAGCACTTTCCCAATGTTTCCAAAGAAGTTCACCCATGAACCTAAAAACAGAAAAGTACCGGTCAATACAGGCTCAGAGAGATCTAATACAGTATTAATGGTTTAATTTTGAACAACCTTGATCTATAGATTGGACGGCCATTTGTGAGTAATTGAAAACTCCTCCAGAAAAATCAAGCAGAACCCCTCCAATGCTGAATCCATCTGTGCTCTTCCTCAAGAAGTTCATGATTGCCTATATTTCACAATAAAATCAGAGTCATAAATATAAACGCATGGCTAATCCAACAGATAACGCCGTATAGCAAAACAGGGTGGGAAGGAAAACATTCTGACCTGGGGCATGTATTTGATCAGAGTCATACATACTTGAATTGAGCTGCATTATAAATGATTCCCAGTATTAATCACAAATCAGCTCATCCACTATTAAAATCAGGGAAATCGAAGATTATGGCTATGGAGCTAAGCTTACTTAAAGATGGAGATGAGCCAAAGCCAGGAGTGGTTAGATAATGCTACGAAAAAACAAACTGCAGCAATAAGCCATATCAGGGAGACAGTTGCAATGGCAGGTTTGGAGAGTTTCTGATCCCCACGCTGCACACAGTGGCATTGAATCTTATGAATAATTCACAAAACCTGTTGAGGTGATTTTAAGAACTGTGAAAATACTTACTTCATAGATTGCAATTTGGAATAACACAATTAAGGTCATTATAACAGAATGAGTGGAGAAAGCAACATCATTAGCAGCAACAGGAATCATCTGAAATTTTAAAAAACAGAGCAATGAGCGCGCAAAATGGGCGATTGAGGAACAGGAAGTAGTAGTTATTCGGAGAAGAAACCTGCTCAGAACCATATTTGTCGAAATATTGCTTCTGAATGACAGTGCTGAAGTAGAGGGAAGCGTTGTAGATGAGATAGGAGGTGTGCTTTGTCAAGTTGAGTATCTGGAAATCAAAGTTTAAGCCAACCACACTGTTCCATACGGAAAACGCTTTTGAATAAGGATCACGAGAAGAACAGAATCAAAAGGTAGAAAAGTTTCTGAAAAAATGGGACACCTTTTCCTACGAAAGTTCAAGATGATTTGAGGGTAACAAGCGATGCCCCAGCAAACAAACGTTAACCAACCCAGTACTTGGTACAGAACTTGAAGAGGAATTGAATTCCAAGAAGCCATTTTTCTGTGTGTATCTCAGTCTCTCTCAAGAACTTTGATAATGGGACTTGTCAATTTATTGCCTTTATTACAACTGTTGGTAGGACCTTTCAATCTCTCTTAATCATCAGCTGCTATGAATTTGGTCCAGAAATCTATTCAAGTTCATTTGGGGTTGACAAAATTAGCAAGCAAACCTTTCTTCGTTTTGCCTTTTGGCTTTGTTTAAATGCTGAAATCAGCATCTAATATCATGATTGACATTTCTCGTGCAAATAAAGAACATAGACGCTATCCGGGGAAAATTCAATCCTCCAATTCAACCAAGAAACCGATTAAGACCAATACGAGCGCGTTAATAAATAAACATTTATACATGGTCATTGACGTGACTCTGGGAATTACTTGGACCATTCAAATTGGATTTTCTATGGTAACTGTGGGTATGATAAATCAAAACCCTGAATTGAGGGTTTTCCATGTTATTATTTTGGTATGTCATGTGATATTTAATTTATACCATATATTAGTTTAATTATGTCCTCGTAAATTCTTGCGAGTAAGATGTGAATTTATTTCCGCCGTATGTAACTCTTCGGCTTGACTTGTATTTTTCTCATGGAAACCAACCTCTGGCAAAAATGACTGACATTTCTCTTACTACAATTAAAGGAGAGAAACAAGATGCGGACATCCTTAGATGCGGCCAAAACAAAAAGGAAATTTCTCATATTCCGCAAATGTCGAGATAAGCCAAACATGTTATCCGCTGAGCCAGAGTTTTTTCTGGGAAAATGGCAGTCAGGGTGCACATTAGGTCTTATTCTTTTATGCGCTTTTTAGGTCTTATTTTCTCCGATTAGAGAGATTAGGAATTTTATTTTATTTTTTAAAATTTTTTATATATTCCATTTATTTAGATTAGATTATATGCTGCATTTTGAAATTTTTTACACCCAATATCTCAAATTAATTAATTTCCAAGATATTGGGGTTACAGGATAAATATTTATGAATGCAGACTGAAAATTAATTAATTTGAGATATTGGATACAAAAAAATTTTCAAGATGCAGCATATAATCTAATCTAAATAAATAGAATATATAAAAAATTTTAAAAAAATAAAATAAAATTCATAATCCCTCTAATCGGAGGGAATAGCACCTAAGAAGACGTAAGGGAATAGCACCTAATGTGAACTCGGTCCTAAGGGCTATAAAAAGTTATAAAAAAATCTTGTGGAATTTTTTTATATTATTTCTATTATTAATAGGAAGTTTATATTTATATGAAAGTCTTTATAATTACAAATGTAATTTAAAAACCCTGGTTGTTCACAAATGAAAAAGCTATATTCACAATAGAAAGTGTCATATTTATAACAAATTTTTAAATCGGATTTTGTTTCAAACTCAAATCCCTAAGGCATCGAGGTCATTTACAAAAAAAAAAAAAAAAAAAAAAAAAAAAAAAAGGTTAGATTCACAATATGAAGTATTATATTCACAACAAAATTTTAAATTTGGTAATTCACAACAGAAAAAACCATATTCACAAAAGTAAGTCTTATATTTACAACAAAATTTAAAAATCTGAATTTTTTTTCAATACAAATAATATCTCATGAATTTTTGTTGAGGATTTTTTGTAATTTTTTATAATCCTTAGGACTTAACTATCATTTTCTCCTGCGTATTTGCTGAATCATTTCTAATCTGTGCATTATGGAGTTAGCGTAACATGTAAAGTTAAACGAATGATTCTGATATGATTGACAAATGGGGAATTGTATAATTTGAACATTTGGTACATTGTTAAATTTTGATCAAGCATCGGAATTAAATCACAGATTTATTTACTAGGTGTGATTACTAACTGTCTAACTATGACCTCAATGTTTATAGACTTGATTATGGGCTCAGTATCTGAAACAGCCTAGAGCATATAAATATATAATATGCTTGTTTAATTTGTAGTGGTTTATTATAAGCACGATTCAAGATAAAAACTCATTTCATAAATCTTTTATGTAAATCATAAATCATAATTAAACAACTATTTTTAAAAGCTTATATCATCTTTCAAACAAGTCTAACAAGTAGGGGATGACTATCTATCTGTAGTTCTTAGTATGCCCCCACAGTACTCAGCTATTGTTTGATAAAATGATATAACTTTGATCTTTAATATAAGAGCTATCAATAAAATAATTATACCACAAACAATTCTTACATTAAAAACCAGAGATAATTGTAATTGGAGTCACTATCTTTGACGTATTTATAGCCCGTTTGGATGGGTTTTTTGAGAAAAAAAAAGCATTTTTTTAATGGAAAAAAATGTTATTTTTATTAATTTATGTATTTAGATGTTTTTTAAAAAAAAAATAAATAAAAGTCACAAAAAAAAAAAAGCCAAAATGCTGATTTTTTTAAAAGCTCCAATTTGAAACTTAAAAAAAAAAACACAAAAATGTTGTTTTTATTAATTTATGTGTTTAGATGATTTTTTTTTTTTTAAAAGTCCATTCAAACTTTTTTAAAAAGTCCATTCAAAGGCACTTAATTATAAAGGCATGATTATATCTAAGTGACAAATTTATCTGCTAACGGATGGATCTGGTTGGTTTTTTATGAACTGGAGAAAAGGACTCGTTTTTAATCCAATATATTATTTTTAAAAATAGTGGTTCCAATCATTGTTACCTCTTGGGGCAGTTTTTTTTTTTTTTTTTTTCAATAAGTAACTCTCCTTGTTTTTAACTATCACCTCTAAATCAATCAATTTTCATATCTCAATGAGAGTTAATTAACTCACTAAATATGGGTTAATTTTTAATTTTATCTTTATTTATGATTAGTTCTAAAAGTCAACATGAATAAATATTTTTTATCTATTGCAATTAATTTAGCCAAAAATGTAACAAATGCATTATACTATGAAATTGGACTTATAATAAGGATTAAATCTTTTTGTTAAAATGAACTTATAAATAAGGTCAAGTAGTAATCTCAACCGCTAGTTCGTTTTACGTACTCCCTTTGGTCCTTATTATAAAGTACCACTTACTAAATGCACTAAACTCTAATAATATATTAATTATTATTCTCACCCACTACTTTTATTAATTATTGGCATACATGAAAAAAGATAATCAATGCTCCTTGGGAATAAGTAGGTGCTTTATAAAAAAGACTAAATAAACTTGTTAGTTGGTGCCTTATAATAAAGACCAGAGGGAATAATAAAAGTATCGTACAATTTCCCCCCAACCCACCCCGGACCGGTTTTGGTGCCTATTTTGGATAGGACCAAGAGCTTGGAGCATCCTGACGGACGGTCCAGATTTTATTTTTTTTAATTGCTACTTTTTGAATAAAAAATCATTTTTTACAAAAATGTTAGTTGAGAGATTATCTTTATTTTAGATTAAATGTACCCATTAAAATATTTTTTTTAAAAAAATAGAAAGTAAAAAAAATAAAATCTTGACGGCCGGAGAAGGGAGGAGCTTTTCTCCGCCTATCCAAAGATAGGCAAGGAATCCATTCCAGCCCACCCCAGCCCACCCTTTCTCTTTCCTCATTCTCTCTCTCTCATTCTTCACTTTCTTTCGATTTCTTCCTCATTCTCTCTTTTCCAATTTCTAAAATTTCTCAAAACACTTTATTTTAATGTCTGGATATTACTTTTACAATAATTTTGCTTGACAACTTGACGTAATTTACTGTCTCATTTATTGTTCATAAAAACTCTAAAACCAGAGTAGAAAAATACAGTAGAGGTTGTTCCGACACGAGTTCACATTAGGTGCTAATCCTTTATGTATTTTTAGTGTCTATTCCCTCTAATTAGAGGGATTAGGAATTTTATTTTATTTTTTAAATTTTTTATATATTCTATTTATTTAGATTAGATTATATCTTTGCATCTTGAATTTTTTTTGCACCCAATATCTCAAATTAATTAATTTTCAATCTTACATTTAAAAATATTTTTCCCGTAACCCCAATATCCTGGAAATTAATTAATTTGAAATATTGAGTGTAAAAAAAATTTCAAGATGGAGCATATAATCTAATTTAAATAAATCGAATATATAAAAAAAATTTAAAAAATAAAATAAAATTCCTAATCCTTCTAATTAGAGGAAATAAAGAATAATAAGATTTAATGTGAACCCGTTCGGACACTTAGGATGTCAAAATGCAATCAAGGTAGTGATAAATAAAAGATAAGAAAATGGACTAAAAAGCTAAACAAGATGTAGAATAGATATACAGTTTATCTAATAAATTACTATTTTCATCTAAAACATATTATTTTAGATAATTACTATTTACAAATGATTTTAGCCTATACAATTTATTAACACATATATGTTGGAGCTATTTTTTTATCATGTTACATAATTGACTAATGTTATGATTTTAATTTTGTAGACAAATTTATTTAATTTTGGGTATTTATTATGAAATTTAATGTTAAAAATATTTAAAATAAAATCTTATCATTTGTATGTAATTATCACAAAAGCTAAATGCCTTTTTCAATAATTTAAACATAAAAAAGTGATTCGATAACAATATTCAAACACTATTATTTTATCGAATCAATTTTTTTACAGAATCTATTTTCTAAAATAACTTTTATCACTTTTTTTTTAGAAGTCATTTTCTAAAAGTTAATCCAAACACTCTAAAATATATTGGTTAAAATAATTTAGCTATGCCCCGAAAAATGGTAGGACAGACAAATCAAACCGTATATCTTACCTAATATCTAGAGGCATGACATATAGAAATAACAAATTTCATTACACACTACATGCTATCTAGCCTTATACCTTACACCTCTTGTGGTAAAGATAGATCAGAAGATTTCTTCAAACCCTTTATTTGTTTATCTGTAACATCAATTGAAGTTGGGCAGATAAGCGGCTCTCTGATTTTTTCATTAGCTTTGGGCCAAGTTCCATCTTTCTTCCCAGGATACAGCACATAGTGTTGAAACATAAACAATAAATCATAGAATATAGTTACCTGCATTATTGCAAAGTGTTCCTCATTTAAACGTGAAAATACCACCAATGTTTAATAAACCATTTCTTTAAAATTCTGTGTTTTGTCACAGAGTGAGAGAGGAATCAGGCTTTTGAGTTGTCATACCAAGGATAGAAGTACTTTCCCAACGTTTCCAGAAAAGTTCATCCACGAACCTAGAAACAGAGACAGTATCAGTTATTGCAGGCCGAGAAGGGTCTAATATAGTGTTAATGGTTGAATTTGAGAAACCTTGATCTATTGATTGAACGGCCATTTGTGAGTAATTGAAAACTCCTCCCGAAAAATCAAGCAGAACCCCGCCAATGCTGAATCCATCTGTGCTCTTCCTCAAGAAGTTCGTTAGAGCCTATATTTTCACAGTAAACTCTTGGTCATAAATATAAACACGTGTCTAATCCAACACATAATGCCATATCACAAAATAGGGAGGGAAGAAAAAATCCTGACCTGGGGCATGTATTTTATCAGAGTCATACATACTTGAATTGAGCTGCATTATAATTGATTCCCAATATTAATCACAGATCAGCTCATGCACTACTAAAATCAGGAAAACTATACATTTTTATGTTCTGTCAACAGCCACATGTTCTGCATTATTATATGTTGTAAACTTCATAGAAAGAAAAGAATGGCCACGGAGCTGGGCTTAGCTTACTTAAAGATGGAGATGAGCCAAAGCCAAGAGTGGTCAGGTAATGCCACGAAAAAACTAACTGTAGCTATGAGCCATACAACGGAGATGGTTGCAATGGCAGATTTGGAGAATTTCTGACCCCCACGCTGCACACAGTGGCATTGAATCTTATGAAGAATTCACAAAACCTGTGTGGTGGGTTCTAAGAGAGAGGATAACCATTTAGAAGAACTGTGGAAGATACTTACTTCATAGATTGCAACTTGGAATAACACAACTAAGGTCATTATAACATTATGAGCGGAGAAAGCAACATCATTAGCGGCAACAGGAATCATCTGAAGTTTAAAAGATAAAAACAGAGTAATGCACAAGCAAAATGGATGATTAAGGAGCAGGATGAAGTAGTTTTCTGAGAAGAAACCTGTCCAAAGCCATATTTCTCGAAGTATTGCTTCTGAACGACAGTGCTGAAGTAGAGGGAAGCGTTGTAGATGAGATAGGAGGTTTGCTTTGTTAGGTTGAGTAACTTGTAATCAAGGTTTAAGCCAACCACACTGTGTTCCAAGAAGAAAAACGCTTTTGAATTAGAATCTCAAGAACAGAAATCAAGGTAAACAAGTCTCTAAAAAATCAACGAGGTACCTTTTCCTACGAAAGTTCAGGATGATCTGTGGGTAACAACTGATGGCCCAGGAAATGAATGTTAACCAACCTAGTACTTGGTACAAAACCTGAAGAGGAATTGAATGCCAAGAAGCCATTTCTCTGTGTTTCTATCTCAGTTTTTCTCAAGAACTGTGAAGAATGGACTCTTGTCAATTTATTGCCTTAATTCCAACCGTTGATAGGGCCTTTCAGTCTCTCTGAAGTTGAGAAACTTAGAAAGCAAACTTTTTCATTTCGTCTTTTGGCTTTGTTTAAAAGCTGAAATCAACCTCTGATCTTATGACTGACGTTTTCTCTTACAAATAAGGAAGGATAGACGCTGTCCGCAGGATATTCTTAGGACCCTGTTAATGAATGAACATTTTAACATGATTATTGACGTGACGGTGAAAATTACTTGGACCGTGCAAATCAGACTTTCTATAATAAATTGAACTTAATAGAGACACGTTGCTGTGATTTTGTGATCTGTTCGTCCTACTTTGAGGAAAGGACATCTTTTTGTGGTGGTACAGCAAATATTGTTGGCACATGAATTGTGAATTTTTTGGCTTATTTATGAAGGTTGCGAGAAAATGAGAATTGCCATTTATTGGCTTCATTCCAACCTCCAATTCCTTTATGGGAAGTGCCTGATTTTCATATCGTTTTGCTATGGACTGGTCCACAATAGTTTTCAGATGTGTTGGGGAGGAGAAATTTCGCAAGCAGAATCCGGCCAAAAGAAAAGGAAACTTCCCCATATTCCGCAAATATTGGATTAAGCCAAACAATTTAGTCCGTTGGGGCAGAGTTCAATCAAATTGGCCATTTTTTTCTCAGAATTTCCTCAACATTTCATTCTTTTCATTTCTGTTATCCCGCCGCATTCTTCATTTACATCTCTCGAATTTCTGGTCTTGGCTAATGGTTTCAAAGTTTACCAATTTGATGTATATGCATATCATACGAAGTCATCACTTTGCTCTTTTCTGTTGATAATTTTCCTCCTTACTCAGTAGATTAGAAGGGGAGGGCATTTATATGTTTTGATTCAGTTAGATGGCTTTAAAAGATTTCCGATGGAGATGATGCCGTCTCTCTTCTTTTCATCTCTCCGTGATTCTATCACTAGTAAGATACATATCAAGATAACTGCTGGATGGTTTTCTAGAGGCCTGATTGGACAAGTGTTAACAGCAACTAGTAGCTTGCACTAGCTTCCAATCATATATAATGGCTGCCAATGCTTGCCCACTTTGACGAATTCTTTCACCCAAGAAAATGAAATCAAATAAAGGAAATAAAATTTTAATGGCCCAGACTTCACATTCTATATAATTATTATTATTATTTTACTTAAAAGAACCGACAATAAAATTTTCAAAACCCAAATTTTACAAACGGCGCTGAAGAATAAATTGGGAGATTTATTCCAAATCCAACATTAGCAGGGTTATCACCAAATTCAGAGGGAACCGAGTTGCCCGCATAAATGATTTAATTGAACAAACCACAAACTCATGCTTTGCCAACTCCCAACTCAAGCTTCTTGATATTTTGAATCTGCTTTCCAGGATTTAAGCCCTTGGGGCAGGCACGAGCACAGTTCAATATGGTATGACATCGGTACAGCTTGAATTCATCATTAATGGCCTCCAATCGTTCCTCTGTGTACTCGTCACGACTGTCACTTATCCACCTGCAACAATATCATCCCCATGTAACGGCTCTTCACCCGCACTCAAGTTTCAACCAACACAAATACACGAAAAAAAGAGGAGAGGAACATGTCTGTATAACTTCTAAAACAAGAGAGGTATCAAGTACACTGTCTTTCAGTTACTATCATCTGGAAATAGAATTGATATAGAACCTAAAGGTAAGAATGATGCTACTTGATTATGAAGTTTGGGATCGAGGTACCAAATCCAAAAGTTACAGTGTTATCTCAAACATGCACAAAATGAATCAGCAAGCGTTCAGGATAAAGAAGATAACAAATTTAAAAAAGTAAAGAAAAATTATAGTAAAGCAACTAGTGAACGACTAGATGAATCATATCTGTGACCTCAATGCCTGAAATAACAGCAGCTTCAAGTTTTTCATGCAAAGTTCTAAACATTAAATTTTATATGACATAAGGTTAAAAAAACGAATTACTAACCAAACTTTGACCCACAAATCCAAATATTAAAGACCGACAATGCCAAGAAAAAAGGAGAGCAACAATCATGATTTATGCCAAAAGCAAGGTAATTGCCCAATTTACGAAATATATTACTAACAAAACAGCATATAGATTGCAAAATGTCTGATAACTAAAATCAGATTTGGAAGGAAAAAAAGAGTAAAAAATAATTTGATTTAGGGAAAAAAAAGGTAAGGCTTCTGATTTATCCAAAAATGGGAAGGCAGAGAAATTTCTACACCATTCCATTTGCCTCCTTCAGTTTCTTCAAGAAACAAAAGAAAAGCTTTTTTCATTCGCTAGCCAGGACTATAGCAAAAATAATAACAAGCACTGTTTCTTAAAAAACCAAAAGAGGAGATGCGTTACAAAAAATATAGAACGAAAGAAAATTTTCAATTTACCAACGGAACAGGGAAAATCTGTTCTTTAAATCCAAATTCCCGAATGTCAAATTTTTTCTTAACATGGAGCAGAAATTTCATAGAATACAGCAGATGGCATAACCTGAAGTTATAGATTTGAAACAAGTATGGCATACAGGCACAGCCACATTACGCGCCCGTTAACTTAAAAAATGGTCAAAGCATTAAAGCAGCGGTTACCTGTTAGCGTGGAGTAAAGAGGCGGGACCAAGATAGGACTCAGGATTCCACCAATAACTGGGGCAGGATGTGCTGCAGCATGCGCACAATATGCACTCGTACATCCCATCAAGTTTAGCCCTATCTTTTTTGCTCTGCGGTATCTCCTTCCCAGGTACGGGAGGCGAGGTCTTTCTCTTCAACCACGGTTCAATACTCTTGTATTGATTGTAGAAATTGGTCATATCCACCACCAGATCCTTGATCACAAACATATGGGGTAAAGGAGTAACTGTGGAGTCCGTTCCAGAAGGAATCTTGGTCAAGCAGGCTAAGCCATTGCAACCGTCAATGTTCATGGCGCAAGACCCACAGATTCCCTCGCGGCAAGACCTTCGAAAAGTGAGCGAGGGATCAATTTCGTTCTTGATTTTGATGAGGGCGTCGAGCACCATGGGCCCGCACTCCTTAAGATTGATCTTGTACTCCTGGAGCTGGGGTTTGGATGGATTTTCCGGGTTCCATCGGTAGATTTGGAAGGTTTTAAAGCTGGAGGTGTCTCGAGCCGTCGGTTCGACTTGCTGGGCTTGAGCTTCGGAAGCGTAGGCTCTAATCCCCATCATCATGGATGCTGGCGACAATGAAACCCTAGACACTGCCCTTCTAACAATCCCCGTCGCCATTATTGCAGAACCGATACTCGAACCAGATTAAACCAGAGGAAATATAAAGAGACGCTACCAATTGAGCTGAGAAAGGAAAAGGGACGGAAATGGATATTCAGTTATATATATATATATATATTAGGCGGTGATTGTAAAATCGTTCTCGTGAGGAACTCATTGAAAAATCGAGAAATCACAATTGATGACGTGGCTAAAAATAGTACCACTGCTGTTATCTTTTTTTGTGTGGCCAAACTACAACCATTGTTACCTTAAACATGTTAGTTAGAGTAAAATACTCTCAGCATTTTTGTGTTTTGTCTTAATTTCTACACACATTCCTTCTATTTTAAAAGCATATACTTTAATCCAAACGATTAACACCATTAAAGAATATTTTAAAAAGATTCATTAAATGTATTTTTAATTAAAAAATATCAAAGTAAATCTTGTTTCCTAATTTAAGCCCACATTATAACAAATTCCTAATTTATCTGTTAACAGTTATATTTATTAATGATCTGTTTGGTATTTTTATTAAATTTTAAAAAGTTGAAGTAATTTTTATATGAAAAATTGTAACCACTTAATCAAAAATTTGAATAATTTTCTTAATAAAAATATGTTTAATGAAATACATTTTAAAAATTTGAATTACAATATATTAATATAAGAATCTCAAAATTATATCATCTTATGATTCTATAATTTAATTAAGCTAAAATAAGTCGATAAATAGCTGCACATAATCAAGATTTTGATATTTAGGTTATTAAACTAATTTTTTTAATACAATTATGATTTTTAATATTGACGGCTTTATTAAGTTTTTAGATTTTTTTTAAATTACACATATATTAAATTTAAAGTTTAATAACACTTAATTATACTTAAGTTTATAGTATATGCATTTTCTATCCGTAACATTAATAGTATCATAATTATAAAACGTAAATTTTTAAAAAAAATATTACAGGTAACATATACGAATTTAAAATATTACAATATTATAAGTAAATTTTAGTAAACAAACGAGATTCAACATTTAAATTTATTGAAAAATCAACATTTATAATGATGAAATTATTTGACTTTATAATATGTCAATCAATTTAACAGCATGACGAAAAAATTACCAAAAAAATTTAAATTAAATTATTTTTTAAATTTCGTATGAAAATATGTGATTAAATGAGTATTTTATGAAAAATATTGCATTATTATTAAATACTCTTTATTTTAAGGGGACATTTTGATCAAAATAATAGGTCAATACTGTGATTTAACCATCAACTAACTATTGAGTGGATGTAAGTTAAATGTCAAAATTAAAATGAAAGTTTATGTGGTATATATTTTAGTTTTGATACAGATTCATATAGTTTTAAAAATAAAAGAAAGGCATTTATAATTTAGAGTAAATAGTGGAGAATTGTTGTATTTTACTCTTATTTATTTAATGAAATAAAAGTAAAATCCTGCAGGGACCTTTTTTTTAAGAGCCGTAATTATTGTTGGTCCTGGCTCCATGCCGGCTTTCTGCGTCTCTACTTTGTTCTTTTTAAGATGCCTTCCGTGATTCTCCGTCGTTCTCCTTAATATATTAGTGCCTTCTTCTCTGATTTTTTATTCTTTTTTTTAGCGTATAATAGCCTGTTTCTTTTGTGCAGGGAGCTGCTGTAACACAATTTCATTGATAGCCCCTTACAAATCATAAACCCTTTTAAGGAGATCGAATTTGATAAGTTCGGATCAATTCATTTGTGGCCTTAATTTCCATGCTATATCTCATTCGTAGCTCAAACTGTTTTTGTCATCATGGATGGGTTCATCTGATATATGCATAACTTTCCCAATCAAATTACTCCCCGCATCAATAATGCTTCCAGTGAAGAGATGATCATCTCGTGTTAGGATCGACTTCCTTCCTCATCCCTTGATTATAGTAAAATTACAGCAACAGACAATTGAATTCTTTCCTTGAAGCTCCTCCACTTATTATTGACCACTCACTACAAGTAATTCGGCTTCTGTTTATCTCACTTTGCTCTTTTCTTGACCCATATGCGAGATCAACGAACCATTTAAAAAATGATTCATTTTGGGTCTGTTTCAGTTCAGGCTGGGCCCCTGCTTTGTGTAGTTAGCCCAACCCATGTTCTTCAAGATATTGAATCACATATATATGAGACCTGGGGGAGCCTAGCGATCTTCAAGTGTCGATGCTTTATTTATTTGTTTGGTGTCCATTGCTAATTATATTAATAATGATGGATAAGAGTGTGTTATTACTTCAGAGTATAACAATAAAAAATTCATAAAATTAGATCCTAGATCCAGAGGAACACTGAACACATATGTTAATGTGTTCATGATGAAACTAACGCGTCAATCAAAATGTGTGGTTGGGAGCCAATGAGGATTGAAATAGTTGGCTAAGGCGTCGGCATTCACCTCAAAAGGAAGGAGGTTTGATACCCGTTGGTCGATGTCAGGGCTTTATTGGTGGGTGATCATGTGGCGCTTTGTAAGTGTTTTTTGGCGGAGGCGCCTAACCCGACGCACGATGGGATACCAGGTGTAACCCCACCTAAACTTTTTCATATCGGAAAAAAAAAAAAAAATGTGTTCGGGATATCGTAGAATCAAATCAGAAAGATAGGCACACACAATCGTTGATGCCTTATCTTCTTCGGTCTATTCTTCAATTGCGTGGGCCGAATGGTTCTTATATTACTGTATCCTTCTATTATAATTATAAATATAAGATAAAATTGATTTTTAAAAAAATTAAAAAAACTAAATAAGTTATTTAATTTTTGGGAAAAAAATTAGGAAAAAACTAAATGGTGAGGCCACATATATATATTATTTAATTATATTAGGGCCCACCATTTCATGTGTGTGTAGGAAACTTCTTCTTCAAATACGTGAGAAGTTTAAATCCGTATATTATATATTGAGTATCTTTAGATTATAGGTTAGTTTATAAGTTAGGTAAAATAATTTCAAAAAAAAAAAAGACTAATATAAAATTTTTAAAGTAATTTAATTAATTTCTTTAATTTTTCAAAAAAAAAAAAAAACCAATTTTATCTTATATTTAGGATCAAAGGGAAGGGATTAATAGTTTTAATTTATTAATTAGTGTAATAACCCGCCTAAACAAAAACGGGAATTATATGAATTTAATAGACAGTTCGAAGCCGTTGAAAGCGTAAAGAGTTCATGATCGAATTTCTTCTTCGTTAGGTTAACCACTAGATTTTTTTTTTTTTTTTTTTTTTTTTTTAGCAAAAAAAAAAAAAAACCACTAGATTTTTTGGGTTAGAAATATGTCATGTTTACGTCAGGTGTTTGACAGCGACAAGGGACTTATTATTAATGTAAACCACTAACACTATAGCATTAATCAGTGCATAATAGTGGTTAGATCTCAACAGCAGATTATATCCAAGTGTATTTATTTATATATATTTATGATTTGATTCTCCCGAAGACAAAATTATAATAAAGGACTTAAAAAATAATAATGTGTATTAAGAATGATAGCATAAAAATGATAATTATTTTAAAGGATTAAAAATTAAAACATTAAAATCAAAAAATTAAATTGTTTTTACATAAATTTTCTATATTCTCCCAAACTAAATCACTATCTATAGTAATTGATGGATAATAATAAATAGGGACCAATTCAAATAACTCTGTCCTTTTTTGATTGCATAAACAGCTGAAAACAAGATGTCAACCATCCAAATGCCTAAAACCCACAGTTCCTACTATAAACCTTTACAAATAAAAACCTAGTTGACGTTGGCTCAGAATCACAAAAAAAAAGGAACCAAGGCTTTAAAATGAAGCATCAAAGCAATACACAGAGGAACAAGTACGCGTAATTGATGAGAGATAGGGAGAGCAAGAGAGAAGGGATTAAGAAGCTGATCGAATTAGTGAAGTTTGGTGTTTGGAATAGCGAGCAGTGAATGTGGCCTTTGGTCATGACCAGAAACCCTCTAAAAACTCATTGCCGTATTTGTAGCATCTTTCTCAACACAAAACCCTTACTTCACAAGTGATTATAGTCCAAGTCACCTCACCATACATGTTAAAGATGATCCAAGATACTTTTATGTTACCGCTTTAAAGCAAGAGGCCAGCATATGATTGGAGAAAGATAATGAATAAGGAAGCATTTAGTACGGGAGAGAAGTTCCTTACTCGACTCCTCCATATGAAATTAGAAAGAATATTGAAAATCTGACTAAGAGTAATTTACTTTTTCTATTTTTATGTTTTAATTTATAATCCTCCAAAATAATTACTACCTCATGTCCTAATTATAAGAATAATCTTGTAGTACAATTTGCACTACAACTTGATCTTATAATTAGGATGGGAGGGAGTACCGTTTTTATGATCCTTCTTAATACATATTTTTTTTCTTAGATCTTTTATTATAATTTTTCTTTATTCAATTAAGATATGACATATTCATACAGCAACAACTTATAACAGATAGTTTTCGAGTGAATCAAAGACTCACATATTTATTTAGGGTTAACGTTATAAAAATATACATGTGTTTTTTTAAGATTATAGTCCAAGTCACCTCACCATACATGTGACTATATGTTTATAAGATTGGGACAAAAAGTCATAGACTCTGTTAAAATGAAAATGCTGACCATGAAACGTGAAGTATTTGACTGAAAATGATGAGGTGTAGCATGACGTAGAATATAAAGAAGCCAACTGAACAGTAAATTGCTGACTAGGAAAAGAAAATAAAAGTAGGAGATAAAGTGAAAATTGGGAATAAAAATTATAAGGGGTAAATCGAAAAGGGGATCAGATGGTTCTAGGGTTTAACTTAACCAAATGAGAGAAAGCAGTCGAGCGATGTGAGTGAGAAAGAAGAAGAATCACGCTAGGGATTCACTTGGAGAGATGGACACGAGAAAGGCAACGAGAAATTGAGTGAGTGAGAATTAAACCCACCTCAACAACATTTATCGGAGTCACTTTTACACTTTTTAAAAAAAGTATTCAATGTTAAACGCACTGTTAAAAAAAAAAAAAACATTTTTACATTTTAACCCAATTTATTTTTTAAGTATGGGAATGTGGCTGTTATTCACAGGGATGGAGCTAGGGAGGGGCTAGAGGTGGTCGCCGCCTAGAGCTGGCAATCAGGGCCGGCCCGTGAAGGGCTAAAGCCTAACAGGGCCGGCCCTCCACCCCCCAGAGTAAGAAATACACTTGTTTTTCAAAGCCTAACCCAAGAGCACCAGGGCCATGGCCGGCCCGCAAGGCCCGGAAATTACTATTCCAAATTTTAACTATTTTTTGTCCACTTTTTTTTTTTAAAAAAATATAATTAGTAAATTACAACACGAACCATCCAATAAATAAGACAAGTCACTAATTCATAATCAAAAGCAAACTATGTTCACAAATAACTCACATAAAACATAAAAAGCATATCACTAAGTGACATTAGTACGATGACTATTATTGTCGTTATCTTCGTCACTATCATCAATTTTAATGACATTTTATTGTTCTTCACTTTGAGTAATAGCCTCTGGCTCATGAGTAAGAATATCATGAAATTCTTCTCCCGCATAATGAACACATTTATAATCTTTATTTGCAACAAATAATAAATCAAATCATAAAATTAGAGTATAGTTATTATGTATTTGTAGTTAAATGAATAAATAACTCTATAACAAATACAATATATATATATATATATAAATTAGTAAATTTTAAAAGGAAAAAAAAGAAAAAGCTACGAGTGAAAAGGAAAAGTGGCGGGCCCGAGACCCTCTCCGGCCCCTCCGGGCTAATTTCAAATATCTCGTCTATTTTTTTGCCCCTACCCTTAAAGGGCCAGGGCTTAAATGGGCCGGCCCGTTTTTCCGGCTCTACCGCCGCCCCTCCTAAAATTATAGAATAGTACCATTTTTTAAGAAATTATATTTTTGCCTCATAAATATTTCAATATTTTTAATTTGGTCCTTACTGAAAGCTTTGTGGACTTGGAATGTTTATATTGCTTAAATGTAATTTTATAAATACTTGGGTTTATTTCGTAATTTTCACCCCTCCTAATTTGGATTCCTGGCTCCGCCTCTGACTTATTCAACACTCACATATTTCTTACATTCAATTATTAAAAAGAATCCAATAAGACTGACTTAAAAAGATTACATGATTAGCGGGGGTTGAACAATAATCTGGGATTATTGTGTGTTCCTGGCGGGGCGAAGGATTTGAAGAGATTCAAAACAAGATTAGCACGTATATATATTAAAGGGATTCTGGATGGTGATCGAGGAAACTACAAAAAGGGGGCACATGCATGCTTTGGTATATATATAGATAAAGATATATATGTATATCCAAGAATACAATTTTAAAGTCTGGAATTAAATACAAACATTGTGGCTTTTGGCATAGCTACAAAACGAGCATCTCATTATATATCAACAAAAATTAAACCGAATAGACGAGGAAGCGTGCAAATTATTGTTGGATTCGATACCAATACAAACACACCCATGTGATGGAGGGAAGCAACATTATGGAGTATAGCGTGATAAAATTGTAAGAAATATGGTTGGAGGTAACTAAATAATACTCCTTCCTTCCGCTTCTAATTATAAGATAGAGTTGACTTTTTTAAAAAATTAAGGAAACTAGCTAATTATATTAGTTTAGAGTATTTTTATTTTAATTAGTTTAATAATAAAACTATATTATAATATAATGATACACAACATATGATATGATTAAGTAACTTATTTATCTTTCTTAATCACTCAAAAAAAAGTCAACTCGGTCTTATAATTAAAACTGAAGGTAGTATGAAGCTAGGGAGACAGAAAGTATGGGTTCATTCATGTACACAGAAGTGGATAATACGAGGCCATACCAACGTTGAAAGAACAAAATTCAAATGTTTGTGGGATGTCCCAACTATTTTGCAAATGCCCATGTGGAGGGTGACACTTGCAAACCAAACAGTAACAGTAATCGCACCAACTGCATGTATGTGTGTTCTTTGATTATTACTATGATAATGTTTCAAGATTTTTTCTGCGTTCTTTGACTCTCTAATTTTCTTTTTAGATCAGCTAGCCTTTCACGTGTGGGGTTGGTGCCTTATAAAATGACTGCCCAACTGCCCTCACGCTAAGTAAACGCTTTCATTAACAAGTGTCCCCCCTCCCTGATAAATAAAGTCCCTCTGCATCAAGGTTCAATTTTTTTTACGTTACCATCTCGTTCCATTGTTTACAACATTTCGTACAATACGGGTGTAAATTTTTGTATGTCAACTTTAATTAGAACATCAAGGACATACTCTTAGCTAGCGTTTTATATTCCACATCTTCTACATTAAACGAGTTTTAAAATAAAGGGGTATAAATAAATTAGTGTTGATTTCATAAATATTGACTTGTCCGGTTGTCCCTAGTTATATATTTGAAGAGTACTAGCAATATAAATTCTAAATGGGATATATGGCTAGTTTTTTTTTTTTTTGGTTGATATATATAATAGGGGGGAGGGGGTAGGGTTCGAACCCTGGATATGGGGGAGGGCCAAACTCCCACGCCATCGCTTACTAAGACTGGCGGGATGGCTAGTTTTATTTGCATTGATATCTCTATAAATATATAGAGACTCTATTGCAAAGGAAAGGTCACTATGCCTTCGCTTCGATTGTTTGTCCCTGTCCCTGAGATCTTTCATTTTGTTAATCTTTTTCTTGAAATAATAATAAATAAAAAAACAAATGTCTGCAAAAACCAGAAGTCCTGATCAACGAAATGATTTTATTCCAGAGCATGAATTAAATAAATGATATTCCACAAATCAATAATGCTTCCCTCTTAAATTTACTTAAATACATATCACGAGTTTAATGCAGTCAACTAATTGTTTAATTAATACACTGAGCGAAAACAAGAGAGTTTTTTTTTTTTTTTTTTTTTCTCAGTAGTAAAAGATGGAGTGTTGTTTTTATTTATATTTTGACTGGTAATTTTATTCGAAGTTTAGGATATAAATTTATTTAATTAAAAATGCAAAACAAAAATCCTTGAAAACTCTGTGCATGCGTGCATGACATGCGCTTGGATTGTCCCAACTATTTTATCAAGAAAATAAAGCAGGTTACGTGGCAACCACCAATTCGTAGAAAAGACTGTCAAATTACGTATAAAAGTCAATTTCCGTCTGGCCAAGCAAATCCTTGCGCGGGGAACAGAAAATTGTATTTCAAATCTCTCTTACTGTAATCCCTTTGCATTGATATATCTGCCGCGGATCATCTTAACTAACAAGCTTGAAAAGAGAGACGATGCAAGAAAACAAGAACCAAGATGGGTCCAGAAAATGTGGGGCTTTGTACATCAATAATAGTAACACAAAGCTCCTTTCTTATTATTATTATTATTATTTTGATATTGTTAGTTTGAAGTTTTGAACTTTTATGCAATATATGCGCACTATAATGTATAAATGCGCAAATTATGGAAAAAAGAAAAAATATGTTTAGTAATACCACTACTTCATTATTAAATATAAGGCTCAATTGATTTTTTTTTTGAGAAATTAAAAAAGCTAAATAAATTACTTTAAAGTATTTATATTTATCATTTTTTCTTCAGATTATTTTATTTAACTTATAAAATGATAGTATATAATTTAATAATATATAATAAGGTTAAATAAATTATTTAAATTATTTAATTTTTTCAACAAAGTTAATAATCTTATATTTAAGAAGGAAGGTAGTATCTTTTTTTATTATAAAAAATTTAGGTGGGATAGACATCGGTAATCTATTTAGATAATGTGTAAAGAGTATTTATAAAAACATTTATAAATCATCCACAACTTCACATTAACTAGTGAGTATCGAATCTCTCTTCTATTTTAAGATGAAGCTCAAGCCTTCACTATTTTAATATCAGAGTAAATTATAATATGAATATAGAAAGAGATTTGGTTAGGCCCGCAAATTAAGCATGCGTGTTGGCCATGTGCGTCTCCCATATTCCCAAAATTCAGCTCAGAAAGCTATTCTTTCAATACCCCCAAGTGCTACCCCTTTTCTCGTTTCTTGTTCTTGCCATCTTCCTCCCTCTCCTTCTTTATATAACTTCCCTAACTGCATTCAACTTCCCTCACTCCACCCCACACAAGATGATCAACTTTAGGTCCAAGAGATTCACCAGAAGCTTCTCCAAGCTTGGCCATGCAGGCAAAACGCCGCCGCCGCCGCAAAAGGATTGCAGGGCCGTCTCCGACATCAAGTGGGAACTCCGCCCCGGCGGCATGCTTGTTCAGAAAAGGGACGCCGGCCACGATGGCGGAGATGGGGTTATCACCGTCAGAGTCTCAACTGTGTCGCACTGTCATCACATTTCCGTTCAACCCACTTCAACTTTCGGTGAGTTTCAACTGTTAAAATGCCCCAAGATTGTAACTTTTTCCCTTTTCTGGATGAATTAGAGATATTGCTCTCTGGGTGTTTGACTAAAGTTGTGAATCAATTAATGGGTTTACAGGGGAATTGAAGATAATCCTGTCACTGGTAACAAGCTTGGAGCCAAGTGAGCAGAGGCTTTTGTTCAGAGGTAAAGAGAGAGACGACGAGGAACACCTTCACATGGTTGGGGTTAGAGACAAGGACAAGGTTCTGCTGCTACAGGACCCAGAAATCAAGGAGAAGAAGCTGCTTGCCTTGGTCGGAGGTCAGCCCATGGCCGCTCCTTGTCCTACCATCATCGTCTGACTTCGATGATTCACCTAATAGCATCGTTGATTTAGGACTAACCTCAAAAAACTAAAGCTGAGAAAGCCAATTAGAATGATGAGTCTTTCTTCGCCTGTAATATATTAGTATAGTACCGTAATTATGTACTCGTCTATGTGGGTTGAGACTCGCTTCCTGAAAGTTGTAATGGAGAATCGTGGTAAACCCTGCTGTTGAAACAGTTGCCGTTACAATATGCAGAGGTTGCTCTGTTAATAGAAGTAGTCTGCTGATTCCGTTTGAATCAGAAATTCTTCGTTATGATGATGTTTTGTGTGTTGTTTTATAATACTACATTACTACTAATGAACGCACGCGAACGAACACGCGGAATTAAAAAGGAATTTATACTACAATGGGGGGGACAAGTTTAAAAGGGAAGCAGACACATACACCAATTTCGGGGTTTTAAAGTTGGGGTTTTTAATTTGGGTCAGAATCGGGACACAAGGGAGTTCAAGATTAAAAATGATGTGAAGAAAAAGATAATTAAGCTTCGACCGGGGTCTCTACAAGAAAGTAAAGCCGGGGAGCACGGGAGGACCCATGGAAGGCATGGCATTAATTAACGTCGTCCTCTTTCTTGGCAAGCAGACATGCATGAATGAATGAAAATTCGGGTGCCTAGGCTGTCATAATGATTTTGATTTTAATTTGGTGCGTCTCATGATCTTGTTTGAGGATATATATATAAGGGTTAATGTGTATTTTTGTCCTTAAAGTATGCGCTCAGGAGCAATTTTGCTCATGAAGCTTTTTGCGTAGCAATGTTATCCCTGAAGTTTAAAAACGGAGCAATATTGCCCCTCCGTTAAAAATCTTAACGGTCAACGTTAGGGTTTTTAATGGAGGGGCAACATTGCTCAGTTTTTAAACTTTTGGGGCAATATTGCTCCCAATAAAAGTAGCAATTTTGCCCCTGAAGTTTAAAAATGGAGCAATGTTGCCCCTCCATTAAAAACCCTAACGGTCAATTAACGGTCAACGTTTTTAACGGAGGGGCGACATTGCTCCGTTTTTAAATTTCAGGGACAACATTGCTACGCCGAAAATTTCAGGAGTAAAATTGCTCCTGGACACATACTTTAAGGGCAAAAATGCCCCTTAACCCTATATATAACTATGGAATTGTTAGGTGAAGTTGGTTTTGTGGAGCATGGGTCAAATGAACCAAAGCGGAATCACTGAATCACAGAGACTTTCAGAAGACAAGGATGAGCGAGGCGGGAGGCGGGGGAGCATAAAGCAGTCATTAAGGAAATTCATTGTGCAATGTTTTTATGCAATCTAGCATACTCTGACGTGAGGACTGTACTTCATAAACAACAACATACACAACATTAAAAACTTAGTATTCATCAATCTCCTGGGTCAAATTCTAAATGCAGGGTGATTTATCCTCACAGAGAAACATAAGAATGGACCGAAAATTATTTGCAAATCATGGATATACTTGAAATTAAAGGACAAACTATTCAATCTTTCTATTACAAAAGTGTTTTTGACAAGTATTTCCTTTCTCTCCCCTACTTCATAGCATCCTTTTTATGGATTTCCAAATCTCTGTTCTTTCAATCAGAATTTAACGGAGGGTTGCAAGTCTTCTACAATGAAAGACAATTTTCGCTACCACTGGGGATAAAATCTAACCTGGCTAATATCCTTTTAAGAAACATTGAAAGTTATCTTCATTTATTTGTTTTTTATAGGGTCTATTAGATGATATTAACCGAACTTTATTTCTATCTCTGCAATCATACCCCAACGTACATAATTGTAGAATTGTGATGTATATAATCATTTTACTTTCAATGATATATAATTGATATTTATTAAAATAAAAAATAAAAAAATTTACGTCCCCTCTTCCCCCATATGCGCATGATGCCTTTCGCGTCATCCGTTGACTATTCCTTCCTTTCATTATTACTACTATTAAAATATGCAAGTGCAAAAAAGAAAAAGAAAATTGGAATCCCAGTTCTTCTTCTTCCCACGATGAAAACGCATATATGTTAATGATATGGGTTTTAATTAGACCAATGAAGAAACCGTTAGGGCTTTGTTGCTTACGCCATCTATCATGTGAATGCATTTGTGGTAAATTACTATACCATGCCACCTCCCTTTCTACCAAGCACCAATCATGACCCTCCTCTTTCGCGATCTCTTATCCCCTCCCTCCCCATCCTCCTATTTCAACCATTACTCTCCCCACTCGTAAAAAGTAGTCTCCTTTGTACATCTACGACTTTCTTAGGTCTTCTTTGAAAATTCAATATCAGAGACCATGTCCTTTTATTTAGCACACAACTTTGCTCGCTTGCCTCTCTTCTGTATATCATCTTCTTCAGCTTTTTCAACAGCATACATGCCTTGTTCTTTTCCAACTTGCCTCCTGTAAGTTCTTCCAACTCTTTCTTCTGGCCTGTTTCCAACTCTTTCACCTTTTTGATCTAGCTGATATCTGTGTTCAATCTCTGTCTCTGGCAGATAGGGTTAATTGGTAGCTGATTAGTGATGAATAGTTCTGTTTCATTGAAGCAGGCAGGCCGGAGAGGGAAGGCACGTACGTACGTACGTGGTTGACAGAAGATAGAGAGCACAAGGGAACATACCCAAAATCCTTGTTTGTGTTTGTGCAGTCTTGTGCTCTCTTTTCTTCTGCCAACAACATAAAACTACCTCTCTCGCTCACTCCACCTTCTATGCTTGCTTGCGAGGTATGATCCCTTTTTTATTCTTCGTTCTTCTTTCCCCACTCACATTTATTAACGTAACTTGGAGACCACTTCTTATTTAACTCGTTGTCAGGTCATGAAGTAGGGTTCCTTTCCCTTTGTTAACTAGTTTTTATTAGATTTAAACATGGCAATAGTAGGTTTGGGCGCTATCAAAACTTCAGTGAAGCTAAGATGTAATGTTTTTAGATTCAAAGATGCATGTGCCGTACGTCATTGCAGAGAAGAAGAAGGGAGAAGATAATCCAAGCTTGAAGGGTGTAGTTTTCTAGGGTTGTTGCTCGAACATGAAGACGAAATTGGGGAAACCTTAAAAAGCGTAGTCTATATTTCATTATTTTGTCCATTTTTCAAATTACCTGGGAGGTACGGAATCTTGCGTAGCCAATCGCCATGGATCAAACCAGGTCAGTTCTTGGCATTATTCCCATGTCATTCTCCTTCACCTGTTTTTGCATCTATCTTTACAGGCTGTATGGCCCATAGTTTGATTGTGATTTTACATGTTGGGTCAAACCTACTCTCACTCATCCCCAAAATCCTGTAATTTGTCGGACAACATCAAAATATTTTAGTCCAGTCCAGCATTATTCTGTGCCAAGGCCCAGAAAAACAAAAATAAAAAATTGAAAAAACAAGGAGAAGAAAATTGAGGTCCTCACTCCAGTCTGCCCAATCCAGATCCGAGTCATTTTGGAATGAGATGGGATAAAAGCGGGACGGAACAAAATTATTACCGGATGAAAAAGGAACACGGGACAGGCTTTGTCCTCTTCCTCAATCTTGTTGTTGTTATTAGTTTAATATATATAATATAACTAATATTTTTATTAAAGATTTAATTAATATCTTTTTTATATCAAAAAGATATTATTATGTAATCTTTTTTATATGGATTTTAGTCATATAAAAACTATTACTATAGTTTTGTTTTCGTTCCATCCATTCTCTCCGTCTCTCTTGCACGTGTATGCCTATTTTCTACCGAAAACTATAAATATTTATTATCATTGCTCTTATTAAGTTTAAACTATTTCTTAATTTTTATTGTGTTTTCGATCTAAAAATGATAAAAGAGCATTATTACATATTTATATTATATATTTTCAATAATCTAACTTCAGCAAAAAAGTGATATTCCAAATCTGTAAAAAAATATATGGGACGTCCTATTCCTGGTCTTGTCCTGGTCTTAGCAGGAACAAGACTGGACACGGAATGGTTTTACTGTCCCGTACCTTTTATGAGATGAGACACAAAATAAGTCTGTCCAATTCCCGTCCTATCACATGAACACTCCTCGTCCTCAGACTCAGATGCTGCTGAAAAAAATAACATGTTTATGTGGAGGGAAAGTCATAAATGGATAGTTGGTAGCTGACGGGCATTGTTAGCACTTCAATGATATTACAGTGGTATATGACTATTTCGGCAAAAAGGTCAGTGATAAGGTGAATAATGTTCTAATGCTTAGAACGTGACTGTAGAGTATCACCCAGAAAACATGTGTTCAGGGCTTTTACCCCAAAAAAGGAAGGAAAATACCGTAAGGGTACCGCAGGAACCACAAACTTGATACTTTATGCAAGAAACTTTGCAGTGTAAAGGCGCACGCCCTTATATTCTGTACTTGCCAAGTGTGTGCTTAAATTAGAGTCTGCATAATTCATTGTTTAACTGTCGGTTACAGGCATACTGAAATCTGAATCAACTTCATTTTGCCTAACATATATAGAACAGAGAGGAATCTATTGTACTTCGGCTCTCACATGGGTTTACGGTCGAATCTACAATTCCAATGCCTGTTTAAGCGTGAAATCATACACACTAGTAGCAAAATTCATCAATTCCCCCCCCCCCCTTCTTTCACTTTGTTTTAACCAAGCCAGGGGGTGAAAGAACTTTTCCTCTATTGGTGTCAACCAAAGTAGAAGCGTTGACGCAGCATCCTTTCCCACGACCAATCTTTACCGTTGACGTGAGGTAATAAAATATTCCAACAAGAAAGAAAGATTGGAAATTGATTGCCGTTTACGACTTCACAATCTGATAGGAGAATAAAAGTCTAACAAACAATGATGTAGTGATTAACGACGGTGAAGCTGAAAACGCAAATCACACATGACAAGACCTACATTATTACTTGAGCATCAGCGATTCTGATCACCTCAACAGCTGCAACACAAATGAGACACACCCTTAATAAATTCCCAACATCAACATGATCATATCACACTCTTTGATCCTCATTTTAACTATTTCCTTAAGTCATTTAATGAACAGAATATGTTCATACACATTGCCTTACTTATCATACTTACTGTTCTATACATCAACACAGACCTTTCCCTGATTCTTAGCCTCGTTGCTTTTCTTTTCCACCGCAGAGTGCAAATACTAAAATGGATCCCCAATTTTTTCCTCTCTAGTGTCAACATATGCTCAAAACGCACCTGCTACTCTTGTTCCTCACATTATCGTATCATTACTTGCCGTTGCTGATCATCCTAAGGAAGCATTTGCTTATTTGTTTATTGTTTCTTGCATAGCAGTGTCATATTTACAACAATTCTATACGATCAATAAATCTGCCAAATCAACAGGGTGGGAAATACGAAGGGAACAAATATTGTAAAAGGACGCTGGAATACTGGCAAACAACGTTCTTCTATCTCAATTCTTAATAGGAGTACCTGCCATGCCACCAGAGCCTTCACTTTTCAGTCCCTTTTCACAAATCGTCCCTACAGAAAACAATTAAGAGAGAAATCTCAATGGAGAACTATCATGGAATCACTAATGGCTATGTGACGCAGAATCCTCCGCAAAAAAGTTAACTTCTCTGTGACAAGCAGAATAAGGTAACCATAACACTGGAAGCAATTACAACTATAAAGTTGAAAAGGTACCTTCATCCTGGGACGCTGTTGAGCATTGAGCTTACGAACCTCATAGCGGATTCGCTTGGAGAAGAGCCTGCTTTGTCTCTTCTCTCTGTATCTCAACACGCTTGCCTCCCTTTGTCCCGTCTTCTTTTCACTCTGATCAACCTGCAATTCCACACACCCAATATTCATTTCACATCATTCTCACTCTGTTCCCACCACCACTTTTAGCCTTTTAGCCTCCCCTCTTTATCCTCTTTCACCACATATAATCCATAAAATATCTTCATTCTCCAACTAACTATCTCTTTTCAATGGGCCCCAATAATAATTCTCCCCAACTATTCATCCAAAATCAGTCAAAAACTTCCTCACACACTTCAACGAATAAAAAAATGATCAAATCTCTAAGTCAACATGGGATCCTAATCCACCATCGATTGAGATCATACTATAGCACAACATATTCATTAAAAAAAAACGGATTCGGTGAATCATAAGAACACATAAGACGATCTTACTGCATACGATTCCGTGTGTCGACAAATTCATCATAAACAATTCAAAATAACGAGGATCGGATTGAAAAGACAAATTACATGGGGCGGATGGCAGGGAAGGACATGATCCAGGAAGTCGGGGACAGCTTGTGGGGCCTCGCCCGGAACATAAAGAGGACCTTTATCAGACCAAGCATTTAATATACCCTCATAATTCAGCTTCAAGGACAGTAACCCAAACGATGCAGTGGTCGCGGCGGTGCTCTCCGCCGTAGTGGCGCTGCAATAGCTTGTGACCTCCGAGTAACACACCCACCTCTCCTCCCTTCCGTCCCTATCCTCCTCCTCGTTCCTCCTCTTCATGGCCTTCCGTACCAGGGAGCTCCTGTTGTCCTCGTCGAAGGGGCACGCCGTCAAACACTGTGGCGACATAGAATCCTCCTCCGACACGGTGGTGTTGGTGGTGGTGGTAGTGGGGGAGTCATGTTCGAGAAGGCCGTTGAGGGTGGCGGGGCCATGGGAAGTGAAGAGGAAAGCGACGTTGTGGTCGTCGTGCATGACATCTTTGTCATGGATCAAGTTTTCAGGATGTAAGGGGAAGAGATTGAGCTGTTGATGAGGCGTCATTGGATCGGATTGGTTTGTTGAAAGCTGGAGACGAAGACTCAGGAACTTGGGCTTCCTGGTTTTTGTTCTGTTCTTACGGCGAGGTGTTGCAAGACGACTCAGAGAATCTGTGGTTGTGAGAATAGAATCGGAGTTAGTGTGAGAGAGATCGGGAGGAGAAGAAGGTGGAGGAGGGGTGTTGCTGTGACACATAGCTACTTATGGCTTCACACTCACCGACCCCTCAATTACCATATACACCCAGAGACACACTGCTCTGTTTTGTTGGGTCTGAAATCTGATTTTCTCCTACAACAGAGAGAGAGAGGCGTTGAAAAGGTGGAAAAAGTGAGCAAAAAGTGAGAGACTTTTCTTTTTGGGGGGGTGGACTGACCCCATCGGGAGTGAGATAGCTCGTCGGGGAGATGACGCTGACGTGGCGCTCTTTTCACACGTGGGGTGTTGTCATTCGATGAAGAAGTGGATTCCCTTGTTATCAGGATTTCATTTTGGTTTGGATATATAGGAATAGAGTCCGAGTTCTTATAAAATAATAATATAAAATATGCTTCGGGAAAAATAATAATAATATACAATATGCTTCGGCAATATGACGTCGTTACTTGCTTTTTCATCCTCATCATTCAAACTATAAAGTATAATCCGATTTCTTTTCAGATGTCACGATTCTATTCCTTTTTTTTTTTTTTTTGGTTGTTAGGTAAATATTGATATTTGATACTCCTCCATTTCTAATTATAAGCAATATTTAGGAGTTGGTTTTGGTCTAATTATGGACAACATTTTAATTTTTGTCGAGTTCTTCCTAAAATACTCCTATTTTATTTTTCAAGTGTGTTTGGTTTTGAGTAAGTATATTTATGTGGATGTGTAGACTTTTCCAATCAATGAAACTTTTAAATTATTAGATTTTAATTTATGTATAAGTCAACTAACATTAATTTACCAATATATATATATAGAATCACACATATATATGTATGTGTGTATGTTAATATATATGAGTGTAGATATATAACACACACACTCAATGTGCGGGTGTGTGTTTATATGTGTGTGTATATGTTAATATATAAGTGTGTGTACACACATATATCTGTGAGTGTGTGGGTGTGTGTTTATGTGTGTGTAGATATATATGTACACACACATATATATTATCTGTGAGTATGTGGGTGTGTGTTTATATGTGTGTGTAGATATGTATGTATATATACACACAAATATATATATATAGTAAGACTATTATTTCAATTAGAAAATGTGTGGAAATAAAAATTTTAAGTGGGAAAGGTATGTGATAGAGATTATTAATTTATTTTTACTTATGTTATTTTAAATTTAAATAAGGGCATTTTAGATAAATGAATAAAATTAACTAACTTAACTCCTCTCCTTAATCTCCTCAAAATCGGTTAAATATGTCCTATAATTGGACCAGGATGGAGTATTAAGTATTGAATACATCTATGTTTTGACTTGTAATGACAGTTGAGTAAAATATAATTCTATTTTGAGTGATCGTTTCAGCAAAAAAACTATCCCAAACTTGATGGTATCAATATCAAATGCAAATATCATTCAATATTCACGTGCTGGTGAACAACAACAATAATAATATTTCACGTGACCCTACCACTTGTTCTTCCTCTTTCACCACTCACCAAATAAAGAGTGAAGGGTGAAACAATTTAGTGTGTGAAAAGAGCGTAGAGGAATACGAAAAGAGCGTAGAGGAATACGATTGAATTTGAGCCCACGAGTAGTCTAAATCAATTGCTAAAAATATGTCGTCATTAGGTACCAGTATAATTTGAAATAAATATGAGGAACCATAAAAATTGTGGAAGGGGTAGTTGGGTATTTTGATACAGAACGGAAAATGTAGCGGATGAGGTGAGTAAGTGATAAACATGGGGAGGAGGGCAAAATCGTAACAGTGGGGCAGGGAACAGCGAAAGGGCACGAGAAAAGCGCAGGATGTGGGTCCAACATTGCTCGACGCTTTTTCAGTTTTATGGGTACGTGTACTCGGATCCAAATCATCAAAATATCTCTCCCAACAAAGGCCTTCGCTTTTTCGCTTTCCCGCCCCAGCGTTGTGCCCCCTCGTTTCATTCATCCCCTCTTCTCTGTCCTTATTCTTCACCCAATTTTTCTATTTTAGTCATTTCCTTATTTCACTGCTGTGAAAACACGAATCAAACATTTTATGCTGTGAACTTTGCAAATGTGGCTCCATGGACATGTCACGTAAATCACAGTAAAACAATAGTCCATGGACATGGAGTCCAAATGTGGCTCCTCTACGAGGTCATTCTAGTAAATTGCCTCATCTTCTGCTCCCCGACCATCTTCTTCACCAACCTTGCACAGTGCTGAACTGCAGACGAACCAAAATTCAAGATTACTATTATTAGTCCAAATATTCCCAATTCAAGGACAGAAACAACAAGATGGACTACTCGCTCTTCAATTCGGCCCAACAGATATCCTATAAGGCTGCTCCATGATGAGCACGTGAAGTCCACTTTTTACGTGGCCGAAGAATTTTTTTGCTGGCCCGAGACGCAGCGGGAAAACTAGGCAAAAACACCTTCACACAACGTGTATACTATGCACAAGCACAGGCCGTAACCTCTGAAATCTGAAATTATCATTATTTTTTCATTTCGTGGTTAGTTAATTAGTTAATTCATCAGGTAGTTTGAACTTGAAACCGCACTACACTACTGTTGGAGAACATGGCATGACTTATGGGGGAGGAGCCTGAGAATGAGGAGATTTATACGCTAATCATTCATACATATAACTGTTTAGTAGACCTCGATCACCTCAACTAAATGATCCAAGAGGCCAGCCACATTGACTTTCTTAACCCGAACACTAACGATTTCAAACTACCTCTATCTGTTCATATTACCCGCACACCATAAATTACGATACAATGCAAAATTACTACTAATCACGCCATCACTCTCGGCTTTTTCCCTCTTTAAATAACCCCCTCCCCTTCTGGCTTCTTCCCCCAAGCTCCCACACCACCTCCCTTAATTCCATTCAGTAAAACAAAACCCATAATGGCTTGTCATCTTCCTCTCTTTCTTCTTCTCTCTGCTCTCTCTCTTGTTTCCTCTTTCGCAGTGCCACACCCTGACCTAGTTGCCCAAGACGTTCACAGGTATAATACACGCATTTCATGCAAACTATATATATTCATAATCAGATAAAAGCGTTACCTAGCTATATATATTTACGATCTTAATCTCTATTTTGTTACAGGAGAATCAATGCGTCTAGAAGAAACCTGGGGTACTTATCTTGCGGAACTGGGAACCCCATAGATGACTGCTGGCGATGTGACCCCAGCTGGGATAAGAACCGGCAAAGGCTGGCCGATTGCGCCATTGGGTTCGGTAAGGACGCCGCCGGAGGAAGAAACGGCCGCATATACGTCGTGTCGGACTCCGGGGACGACGACCCTGTGAACCCCAAGCCAGGTACTCTAAGACACGCCGTCATACAGGAGGAGCCACTGTGGATCATCTTCAACAGGGACATGGTGATCAACCTGAAGCAGGAGCTCATCATGAACTCCTTCAAGACCATTGACGGAAGAGGAGCAAGTGTTCACATCGCAGAGGGCGGCTGCATTACCCTCCACTACGTCAACAACGTGATCATCCACGGCATTCACATCCACGACTGTAAGCCCACGGGGAACACGGAGATCAGAGACTCTCCCACCCACTCAGGCTTCTGGACGGTGTCGGACGGAGACGGCATCTCCATTTTCAACTCCAAGCACATATGGGTGGACCACTGCTCCTTATCGAACTGCCACGACGGGCTCATCGACGCCATCCACGGATCCACGGCGATCACCATCTCCAACAACTACATGACGCATCACGACAAGGTGATGCTGTTGGGTCACAACGACGAGTACACGCAGGACAGGG
Source organism: Acacia acuminata (assembly GCA_019022655.1). NCBI lineage: Eukaryota > Viridiplantae > Streptophyta > Magnoliopsida > Fabales > Fabaceae > Acacia > Acacia acuminata. Next base: position 593,471 of record JAFJYI010000292.1, read on the forward strand.
AGATGCAGGTGACGGTGGCGTTTAATCACTTCGGAGAAGGGCTGGTGCAGAGAATGCCGAGGTGCAGGCACGGGTATTTTCACGTGGTGAACAATGATTACACACACTGGGAAATGTACGCCATCGGAGGCAGTGCGGGTCCCACCATCAACAGCGAAGGGAACAGGTTTCTTGCGCCTGATAATAGGGCCAGCAAAGAAGTGACGAAGCACGAGGATGCTCCGGAGGGCGAGTGGAGCAACTGGAATTGGAGATCGGAAGGGGATCTTTTCTTGAACGGCGCTTTCTTCACTCAATCAGGTGCTGCTTCTGCTTCACCCTATGCTAGAGCGTCGAGTCTGAGTGCTAGGCCGTCTTCTCTGGTTGGCTCTATCACCATCTCTTCTGGTGCACTTATCTGCAGAAAGGGCACTCGTTGCTGATAAGCCAATCACCGTCGTTGGATTGCTTTCTTGGCTAAAGCAGAACTCTAGGGAATTGTTCCCACTAGCATTTTTCTTATATATAGCAACTCAGTTTTACGTACTCCCTTGTTTAAACACACACTCACATGCATTTACAGTCTCTGTGTTTTGCTTTTCAATTTTCCAAAGTTCGGTCGGAAATTATGAATGGGAACGCATGTACGTGAATGTTGGCTTCATTGGAATATTTAGACATTTTTGGGCACTTAGCCTTATATACCGCGCGTCTACTAATTAAAGAGGCTATGTTTCGGCATTATTCGATATTAAGACCAGTTAGATGCATCTGATGATCACGGGCTGATCCCTCTAGGCTCTAACTACATTTGTCCTGGCTTGCCTAGTTACCTATAATAACAACCTGGTCTCTATCATCCATAATGGCATCCATGTGATAATATGGGAAACGAGTTTAACACTTTCTTGGCATTAATTAGCATTCATCGTACTATAAGCAATTGAATCAAATTAACGTAAGAAAACTGCGTGTTAATCAAATTAATGCCACCTACTTAACAAAAAGAGGAAGGAGAGAACACATATTCCAGTTATCCCGTACGAATTGCGGAGTGGCGCCATACTGATCTCGGAATGCGTTTCCCAATAGGGAGGTGGTGGCAAGTTTTTTTACTTTTTTTTTTCATTAAAAAAATATTTAAATAGGTAGATGATCTTAAATAAAAGATAATATTTTAACTAAGCATTTTTTTTTAAAAAAATATATTTAAAAATCCCTAAATAAAAAAAATAAATCTAGACTGGATAGCCCAGATGAGTTAAGCGCCCCTATCCATCCAAATGATAGATAAGGAAACACGTTCCATTAATCTCCGATCCAGTCATAACTCATAACTTTAACCATATGCAGATGATGAGTTGAGCGCCTCTATCTATCCAAATGAGAGGTAGGGAAACACATTCCACTAATCTCCGATCTAGTAATAACTCATAACTTCAACCATATGTTTGATATAGAGGAAATTATGGGAAAAGAAAATTAGGGGGAAAACTTTTAAAAATAGTAAATATATTTATCATTTATGGAAATCTTTCTTTCTAGCATTCCCCCTATCTTTCTCATCACTTTTCTCCCCTTCCAAACAGGGTAATAGTTTCTTAGCCATATAAAATATATAAGAAGATTTCCTGTTTAAAAGATACAGAATGAATAATAATGTTTAATAGTTTATTAACGAATGCATTATATAAGCACTATTGTCATAAGAAAAATAAATTATTCTCCTCCGGTCCAAGATGTAGGGCTTGGTTTGAGAGTAAATTTTTATCTTAAATGTAAGACATTTTTTCATTTTATCTCTTATATTAATCATTTTTCTCTAATTTTATTTTTAATTAACTAATACATAATATAACGTTGTGCAGAAGTATTTTGGAGAAGACCTTGATATATACATATGCTATAATTATATAAGTAATTTTTTTTATTCCCAAAATCTCTCCAAATTAGATAGATGGGTAGAGTATTTATTATTATTAATATGAATAAGTATAAACTGTGAAAAGGTTTTCGTGACATGTATATTTGAAAATAAGAAAATACAAAATAGATAGAGCCGTGCCGTTATATATACGTACGAATACACAACATGTTCAAAAGCGCAGGCGCAATTGCCCGCTTCCTCATCATCAGCTAAAATGAATGTTACAATAACGAATGGGTTTTGAAACAATGCTGGGCATACATATATATATATAGAGGCACTCAAGCTGCATCACTTAAAAAGAAAGCCCGTGAAATGAGGGAGTTTAGAAGGCGAGGGTAGCAACTGCTGCGGCGGCAACGGCGGCAGAGAGGTGAAGAGCAGAGGCAGCGCTAGCGGGGGCGGCGGTAGGAGTAACGGCGGAGGGGGCGGGTGAAGGAGCATCCATCTCGATGGACTCGCTGGCGGGGGCGGGTGGGGAAGATATTTCTTCGTCGTCGGCGTTGGGGGTAGGAGCGGGAGGTGAGTTAATTGGGGAGGTAGAGGGAGGAGGAGAATGGGAGGAGGAGGAAGGTGCGGGTGCTGACTTGGGGCTGCTGCTGCCCTTGGAGGGTGCAGGGGCGGGTGCTTGGCTTGCCATTGCTCCGGCGACAGCCACGACCAAGATGGTGAGAACGACGAACAAATTACGGGCCATGCTTTTGTGTTTTATTTTATTAGGGAATAAAATAAAGCAGGGGAAGCAGTAGTTCTCTAATTGAAAGGAATTAGAGAATAACTGCAAGCGCGGTGAAGAATGGGGGTGGGGAGGAACACGGCTTTTATAGGTTTCCAGGTTGCAGAAATGCGTGGCTTGGATGGCACCAGGTATCGTTTCGCTCCGACGAAAGACCCGCCTCCTTCTTCGGCCCCATTTTCCCGCCTCGCCTCTCGTTAAAAACTCTTCCTTTTACTATTTATTAATCATAACCGCTGATCATTGTATCACAAAATAATAACCACTCATCAATAATAATATCGTTTTCAATAAACACTGGAAATGATCTAAACGACATGACAGCAATGTGGACTTAAGAATATTGCCTGATGAGTCATTGACAAGAAAGATTTCCGTCGTGAATTAGTTTGATCATATATAGGTATAATGATATGATCATATTTAATTCATTTTGTGGTTTAGATAATATGTGTTAGTATAAAGACTTAATATGTACTCTAATTAAAGACAAACATTGAAGAAAATTTTAACTTATCTTCTTCATACCAGAGAGATTTATAAGCTTACCATCTTGTGCGGCCTGGTCCTATATTTTTTGGAAATTGTGAGGTCATACTGTTTTATTGGTTTCGACGTGATCATTTACTTATGTAAATCTGTTTTTTCACTTTTTTGTATGTTTATAATTAAAAATATGTGACAATTATCGTCAATTTCTGAATGAGACCATTTAAATATGATTCCACTTTGCTATTTGGTTGTTTTATATGATTATGATTTGCAATTAATCGAGTTTTTTTTTTTTTTTTTTTTTTGGTAAAAATGTCGCCCATTGTTAAATAGTGCGCGCGCGCGCATTTGTCGCGAGAGCTTACTTAGTTTGTTGTTCTCCTCAAAACGTTGAACGCCTCTGTTCAACCAAGAAAATAGTCACATATATCAATTACACAATTGAATGCATTTCAATTTTTAAACCACCCACATATTACCAAAAAAAAGCAATCGCAGGTACATGCAATGGTAAATTGAATGGATTTAAGTTAAGCAGGATCAACGGGAAGGGAAGATTCAGAGAAGGACGTAGTTAACAAACAACAACAGTGCATAACAGGGAATACTATAATGTGTTCAATCTCCGCCTTCCTTAATCCCTACATGATGACTCCACAACTGCAAGAAGCTCGCAATGCTTCTCTCACATCCAAAGTCACCGTCGTTGGCAGCGGCAACTGGGGCAGTGTTGCTGCTAAACTTGTTGCCTTCAATACCTTGAGGTCCACTTCCTTTCATGGTACATTCTACGGATTATACTGCTGTCCATTTTTCCTTTCCTTTCTTGGCAAACTTTCTCAGCTAATAAACGTAATATCCGTGTCTCGTAGAATTCTAAATTTATGTTTCTGATGAATTCTCTGATTGATTCAGATGAAGTGAGGATGTGGGTATTCGAGGAAACATTGCCCAGCGGCGAAAAGCTCACGGATGTCATCAATGGAACCAATGTAAGGTCCACTCCTGCATCATTAGTTTCGTGAATTCAATATTTCTCCCATTAATAACGTACATCTTCACTCCTTTGATAGGAAAATGTTAAATATCTTCCCGGAATCAAGCTAGGCAAAAATGTAGTTGCAGATCCGGACCTTGAAAATGCGGGTAATCATTTCTTTGTTTATCCATAGCTCCATGATGTCATTATATACATATATAATGACAACTTGTCAATTATGCAGTGAAGGATGCGAATATGCTGGTGATTGTGACCCCACATCAATTCGTGGAAGGCATATGCAAGAGGCTTGCTGGAAAAATTAAGACAGAAGCAGAAGCTATTTCCCTTGTTAAAGGGATGGAGGTGAAGGTGGACGGTCCCCGCATGATGTCCAGCCTTATCTCCCAGCAACTGGGAATCAATTGTTCTGTCTTAATGGGGGCCAACATAGCCAATGAGGTACGTAGTTAAAAATAATCCTATTTTATAATATTGTTGCCTATTCGAATGGACACTCTTTGTGCAGATTGGCCAAGAAAAATTCAGTGAAGCAACAGTTGGGTACAGGCAGAATAAGGGGGCTGCAGAGTCATGGGTTCAGTTGTTTAACACCCCTATTTCAATGTGACGTCCGTAAGTGCAGCATATATTCTGAATGATTTACAATAAACTAGAGAAAAATCTTATCACAAGGAATTGCCTGAAGTAATCTTCAATACCATGAGAAAGTTGACCTGGCTTTTTAGAACAGTATGCTTTGTGCTTCTAATTTTTGCATTTTATGGAATATAGGTCCAAGATGTTGAAGGGGTCGAGCTGTGTGGAACTCTTAAAAATGTTGTGGCCGTAGCTGCAGGTGTGTACAGCAGTATCCTGCATTTTGTTTTTCCCCTAATCAATTTTAGTGAATGACCAAGGAATGAAAACCACATGGGACAGGTTTTGTTGATGGCTTGGAGATGGGAAATAATGCAAAGGTAAGTTTCACGGATTTTCATATTCTGAAGATCTTTAGGGCGGAAAAGAGAAGGTTAGATAGATTCAGTCGTGTTTTTGTTTGCCACATATGCCCAGGCTGCCATTATGCGAATAGGTCTGGAGGAAATGAAGGCGTTTTCCAAGCTACTCTTTCCAACTGTGAAGGACAGCACCTTTTTTGAAAGCTGTGGTGTGGCTGACCTTATCACAACATGCTGTAAGGAAGCTGTTAATACCTCTTTTTCATGGCTTATCTAAGGATTCCATTTGAACCAATCATTTAATTTATGGCAGTGGGTGGAAGAAACAGGGGAGTGGCTGAGGCTTTTGCCAAGAGTGGAGGCAAGAGGTGGGTTTTCCCTCTCTGATAAGGACATATCATCTTGGGAGGGGAAAAAAAGCAAAGAAAGGAAAGTACTTGATTTAATCTTGCCTGCCTTGGCTGTTTATCTGTCCGCAGGTCATTTGATGAGCTTGAACAAGAGTTGTTGCAGGGCCAGAAATTGCAGGTTAAATAACTTAAATTGACCGTGTCAAAATCTTTTGATTTTGTGCATTGAAGTTAGGGACCACTAGGCACTAGTTATTATACATAGGTGCATTGATTAGGAGTTCATTGAGTAGGATAACATTAATTAAAAGACAGTGTAAACTCTCATATTTATGAGATGTTCTTCAAAACACAAGGATTCTGAGGGATTGTCATCACCAGAAAGAATCATGGACATGGGTTACGTTCATTACTTGTTATTAAATATACAACACTTTCCAAACCTTGTAGGTTTGTGTGATTGACTCTAGTTTTTACTTTCCTTACTTGACTAATTTTCTTGCACAAAGGGAGTCTCTACTGCGAGCGATGTTTACGAGGTTCTAAGCCATCGTGGATGGCTTGAGTTGTTCCCACTCTTCTCATTAGTGCATGAGATATGCACTGGCCACCTCCCACCATCTGCCATAGTTCATCAATACAGTGAGCATTTAAAATCTATACTTGTCCCAGATACTAGTCTTGGGGAAGTAAAATGTCTTGTTGCAGAAATGACTTATATTGCATATACAGATCAAAGAAAAATGAAGGGTAAAAGTCTTGGAAGACTTTGATTACTCCTGGACGCTCTTTGTTGCCAAAAATCTCATGCCAAGTAAGTGTTTCTGTCCATAGTTATATATGCTGCATATATTATGCTCATTGTTTAGTGTCCCTTCAAGGGCAGCCTTGTTAATTCGTTTCTAGTTTCACTTTTTTGTTTTTTTCTTCCACTGCAAGCTACACAGGCAACAGAAACACAGCTTTGTTGATCCCATACCACCGTTGTTTGGACGGACTCAATTTTGTCAAGTTCAGGATGGAATATAGTTAGTAATAAGAAGGTTCCTTGTTGAAGAATCTGATTGAAGGCAGCTTAAGCCTAAAAGCAAAGTTTGATTAGGAG